>JAPSGF010000023.1:1087710-1375953 GCA_035772895.1 Perdix hodgsoniae | reverse complement strand
TTCTTTCTTTCTTTCTTTCTTTCTTTCTTTCTTTCTTTCTTTCTTTCAACAGAAAATGCCCCAAAAACAATAGAGGACGTCGGCAGAAGCAAAACCTAGGTCATTTTACTTCAGATACATCATCCAGAATGGTTTAACTTAGTGATTTTTATACCTACATTGACCATGTGATGTACATTTTTATTATATCTTTTTTTAAAGAATGGAAATATTTATTTCAGAGGCCTTATTTTTGAACATTTTTAGTGTAACAATGTTGGTCTGTATTCTGAAAGCATCAGCTCTAACAGCTATGGACTGTTTTAGTACCTTCACTTTTCTGTTTTTGAATACAGTAGTTCATTTTCAGTATCTGTATCACATGGTTATATAATAGACTTGTGCTTTATTCATGGAATGTAATATTTTTGGGAACACAGATTTATTCCACCAATGGTTGTAGATTTAAAAGGGAACAAAAAACAAACAAACAAACAAACACAAAACAACCAACAAAAAAAAGTCCACATTACCTAGCAAACAAGGCATGAACTAAAGGTAAAAATGTTTACAGCTTACTTTTCTTATGAGAAACTAGAAAACACTGTGTTTAAATACCGTAGATATTTAAATGTTTTTGGAAGTTAGTAACTGATTTTTTAGACACTGCCTATCGCATGAACTGTGAAGCTGTGTGCTGTGTGTAGTTGTAACATATTTATGAAATGTGTGGGCTGGGTCAAAGCACTGCCATCTTCATTAATGATTCCGACAATTTATTTTTAAAGGGCAAAATTATGAATTTCTTAATTTGGGAAGTTGCCTGGTAGAGCAGATGGCACAGGTCCAAAAGAAGTAGGTCTTGGTAGATTTAGGGGTTGTAAAGATTGGTGTTGAATAATTGAACACAAATAATTGGAATAAAGCCTACTTTATCACTATTGAAGCTGTTTTAATACTTCTTAAACTTTTTTTAAAGAAAATACATGTTTTAACACCTACGATGCAGATTGTATAGTGTTTGTGATTCAAATAAAATAAATAATAATTTAAAAAAAAATAACAGCAAAAAGAACAAATAAAAGTGAATCAATTACTAGTGCTCTTGTATAGAGTATTTTCAAGAGCTAAGAAAGTCCATCCAAATTAGTCTGCTGGTCATAGTTATATTAATAGACTGTTAGTTGTTGTTCGAGAGATCCAGAGATAAAGTGTGAATAGGACGTGTTCAGCTGTTTTAACATGTAGGTTAGGCTTTCAGAATTTTGCATGTAGGATTTAACAATTTGTTCAATTAAAAAAAAAAAAAAAAAGCTTTCAACATTTTGAACTGGAAAAGCATGTCACAATACAGCGTTTTCATTATATTGCCTCTGGTTTAGTGTGTTTATTTGTTACCTCACGTGGCAATTGCAGCCAGCTGAAGAGCTGAAGTTTGTTTTGCTCCAAAAAGAGCCAGTGCTCATTTTCCAGAGTGCTGCTTGAATTCCATCAGTGCAAGCGCTTCAGGAACACAAAAACAACAGTAGATCATTTAAAATATGCGAGTTTGCTCGCCTGCTTAGTTGGTAAGTTACTTAACTTCCCTGGATTAACACTAATAACTTCATCAGCACAGAAGCGTGACCCTTTAAATGTGTGCTCCTTTCCAGACATTGCTTCCTAATTTTAGAGGTTTCATGTTGCTGAAAGCATCTGAGCCATCGTGCGTGGACATTTGGTGTGCAGAAGCATCTGACCCACCTCCGGGAGCGGCGTTCCACTCCCACCCTTCAGCATGGCCGAGGCCGCCTGTCACAAAGGCTGCCTGCAGTAGTGGTTGCAGGGCATTCAGACGAAAGGCTGCTGCCAAAGAGAGGCAAAATGGAGCGCCGGGAGATCACTCTGGAGGCTGACAGACTCCACCAAAACCGCCTGTCGAGCGTCACCGAGGACGAGGAAGAGCAGGACGCGGCATACACCATCGTGACGGTCCTGGACAAAGTGGCCAACATCGTGGACAGCGTGCAGGCGAGCCAGAAGAGAATAGAAGAGAGGCACAGGGAGATGGAAAATGCCATCAAGACCATACAGATTGATATCTTAAAGCTTGCCCAAGCTCATGGCAACACCGGCTACACAGTAAACAAGCTGCTGGAGAAAACCCACAAGGTCAGCTCCACCATGAAGGAAGTGCGTGCGCGGGTGGAAAGGCAGAGCGCCAATGTACGGAAGGTGCAGACAAAGCAAGAGGAGATGCTGAGGAAAAACAAATTCCGGGTTGTGATCTATCAGGTAACCAAAACCTGTCTGTCATAACCATTGCTGTGCTGTCATTGTGCCACCTCCTTGGTATCTGTGCGTAGGCATCATATGGTGAACCAAAAGGTGCAGCCTGTCCAGCAGGAATGTGGCTTTATGCTTCCTTCAGCACTGAGCTCCACTTCTCCATGCCTTTCAGCAGAGCCCATGGGAGGCAGTGAGTGCAGTCTATTATTAGTGTTGGTGGGTTTCAGAGCCAGTAGTGTAAGATTAACTGCAGATCAGCAAGGACTATTTGTTGCCTCTCTGAAAGGTAATATGAGGCAGGCCCTGTAAATCTTGTCATACAAACCATGCCTGACATTCATCTCTCATATTTTTTTCACCATATTAGGTAGAAGTCCAAATAACAAATTGTTTGTAAGCTCTCTGGTACACTGTCTTTCTTTTAAAACGAACTTTAAAACATATGGTGTATTTAACTTGCAGTGTTACCCAAGCTTTTGCTTGGGGATTTCCTTCATTGTCTCAGTCTGCAGCACTGTGTGCATAAACTCAGAACCACAATGTCTTCCTTGCAGCAAATAGTTCCTTGCAGTGATATCCTTGGCAGTGCTCTCCCACAGTACGGTTCTTCCAATCATGTTTGATGAGTGAATTATACACTCTTTCATCATTCTTCATTCCAGGATGTTCTTTGTTCTTACAAATGATAGTATTTGAGGAGGAGTTTCATGAAATGGCAGGCTTTTGCTGACACCCATACACAGAGTTCATGGGATCTGTCACTGACAAGCAAGTGCTGCGAAACTCATTTGTTTAATGGCCTGATCCTTCATTTACTGAACCTTCCCAGTTTCTCAATAGAAAGTGCAAGTGTTTTATCTTTTACCAGGAGTATAGCTTCTCCTTCATACCAGTCAATCCCCAAAGCTTCTTTCAAAACAAGTCATATTCATCATTAGGCAGTCTTGAGAATGTCAGCCCTTGTGAGTAACATGATGTGCTCCCATTGCCTTGTCTTGAACCCTGAATTTCTAACTATTTGTTCATAAATAACTATCTGCAAGAATGGGTCCACTTGTTTCAGTGAATATATTCACCAGCATATATAGCTGACAAATTCTTGTGCATAACCCAGCTTTCTTAACTATTTTATTTTCCAGTTCTGGGAAGAAATAGCTTTTTTTAAAAAAAGTAAAAGCTGAAGGTAGGAAATGTTACTTCTTTAATGTAATGTTAGTAACATATGCAGCCAAATTGTGCCTCCCAGCTTTTCTGACTGAATTAGTTACTGTGGCTGCACAGGAGAAAGTGTGGGCAGAATTCAGCCAATTATTACAATTATTGCAAGCTGCACTATCATGATGGAATAGCAAACAGGCAATTCTGCTTTTTCCTTGCATATCTTTTCTCATGTAAAGATAATAAATATCTTTGACTTTCCTGATTAATGGCATAGTTCCATTTCATCGATAGCCCTTTACCATAATTATTGCAGTAAAGTTGATGCTTTGAAAACGTTTGTTCTTAAAACAGTATTCATGACATAATCCAATTTTTACCCCTGAAAGACCTGAGTTGTCACTTATTCTTTAAGTATAGTAAAATGTTATGGAAATAGATTTACACGTAGCTGTAAAGAACAAGTGTTGCTATTTTTAGACCTTTCACATCAAAAAGCTCTCACCATGCGTACTTTCTGTGATAATCACCTTCAGTGGAGTCTCTGGACTCTGCTCATTTTGCTGGAAAAGAACAACCTGCACCGTGTTTCATATGTTTAACCCTCAATCGGAACTTTTCAGGAATGCAGACAGAATTTAGGATTTATCTCTTTCTAGTTTTCTATTTCTGTGGCAGTTAAGGACTGGTTGAGCACGTGTATTACTTCCTCTGTGACTTCCATCCTTTTCATAAGGTGAATCGAAGAAACCTTTCCCTTCATGCACAGCAGAAGAGCACTATACGCTGCTGCCTTTGCAGTCTGACATTTAACACTTTCCTGGAGGAGGAGAACTGTTTTGCTCCACAAAAGCAAGGTATTCAAGAGCGTGATGGAGTTTAATGCCCAACACACTCCTGAAAGCCTCTTTCACACAAGCGTAGTCATTTTCACACTGTTGATTTACACCGGTGTAAGCGCACTATTGCATTGCCAAGACCTGAATGACTGAAGCTTGGCTACCATGAGGGGAAGTCTGCTAATAGCTGGTGAGTCAGTGTGGGGCACCCACTCCCTTCAATGTATTTTACAAATAGATGGAACCAAGTTGTTTACTTGGAGGTTGTAAGTGACAGCCCTTCTGTAGTGACTTTTTTTTTTTATGAGCCACTTGGGAACCTGTGGTGGAGCCAGTGACCCATGTGTAGCCACAGTGGAATGCTCCTCTGGGTTTTAGTTTTAACTTCTGCCAGAACATCGGCCTATGAGGAAACACCAATTAAATCCTAAAGATTTTCTTTCAAGTGGATGGCTTTGATCACATCATTGATGGAAGGAGCAAGCAGGTTGAAAAGGATCATTGGCTGGAGGAGATTCCCAAGAGACCTCAGCCATGATGAAAAGATTTGGCAAATATCCTCACATTAAAAAGAGACGAAATGATCATCCGTGAGGATAATGATTAGGAGAAAGTGAGCATTCTTTTTTAAAAGGCCATGCAGTTGAGGAAAAGATTTATTGGCAGGCAGCTTTCCTGTCCAGGTTGATGGCACCATCAAAACTGCCAGGTTACGTCAGACTTTCTAGAGATGTCTTTGATTCCAGTGTGCCAGCTGTCCTTAGAGTATAATGAGATATGCAGAGTACATTATAGGTTGTACAGGTCTCTGTTCACCTCTGTTCGTGTTATTCTGAATAACCAGCTGTAAGAGCTGTCATTTCAGTCAAAGAGTGCCTCACAATTTGATTCATTCTGACAAAATTATTCAGAAATAGCTAATTTCTGAATAATTTTAATCCTGAAAGAACTTGCTTCATTTACTTTCTCTCATGTTCTACAAGTTACTCTCTGAACGTGAATGTGTAGCCTCCAGGAAGCCCATGTTACAGCAACTGGTCTTCAGACTTGCATCCCCTGAGGGGGCTGCCCCACTGCAGGTTTGGTGGGAGGCCAGCAGATGAAGCCTTGTGTGGAACACTCATATTATACATAAACAGATTAAAATAGCGGTTTTCCTGGCTTCTGTCCTTTTGCTGCCTGATTATCTGGACATTAAAAATGGTGAACTTGAAATGGGGACAATAATCTGAAAATCTGAAGTGGAAGCACTTCCATATGCAGTAGGGGAATATCAAACTCAAGGGGTGAGGCTGAAAACATGGACTCTGATGGATCTGCTGCATAAAAGCACACTGTCAGTACGCAGTTTTGATTATGCCTATGCTGAGAAAAACCTGAGGGTCAGGGTGACTTAAAAGGTAGAGAATATAATGCTTCTATTTAAAAAAGACAAAAAAAACAACTGCCATTCATCTGATGTCATTTGGGCATGAGAAGGGCAGGCTTAGGAGAGGCTCTAGGCAGCTGTCTGCAGAATAAAACCATTAGCGCCATGAGGCTAAATAGCTCACCAAGAACAGACTGTTCTAGGTAACCCATTTGTGATTATTTTTATTTGTTACAGAAACATGGCAGAGCTTATCCTTTTTTCCTGTTTTTGTTATCTGATATCTCAGCTCTTAGCAGACAATCTGGAAAAAGAACAAATAGCAGTGGACTGTTCTGTGGGATGCGTAGCTTGTAAAAGGTTTTAGGAGAGTTTGCTTTTCAGACATCGTTGTCAACTGTATGCTACTTTCCTAAATGATCTTGGTACAGAATGTGATGCAGTTGCTAATAAAATATGCTTAAAATGATGACCTGTCAGTCCAGAGAAAAAAATATAGAAAAGAAAGCAAATTATCTTTACAGCTAGAACAGCGGTAACTGAGGTATGCACAGTCAGCTCCGCTACTTAGCAGAAGCCTTTCCTATTAGTTTGTCTTCGTAGGCCCCATGGTTTGGAAAGGACATAAAAGGATATATTCATTTCTCGAAAGATGATTGAGGGTTGCTTGCCATTCATACAGCTGAGGGAACTGGGATTGTTTCATCTGGAGAAGAGGAGGCTCAGGGGAGACTTTAGCACCTCTACAATGACCTGAAAGGAGGTTGTGGTGAGGTGGGAGTCAGCCTTTTCTACTGGGTAAGAGTACTAGAATGAGCAGTAATGGCCTCAAGTTGCATCAGAGGACGTTCAGGTTGGATATCAGGAATTTTTTTTTCTCCAGAAGAGCAGTGAGGCACCTGAAATGGGCTGCCCAGGGAGATGGGGTTGTTTGTGAACTCTGGATGTGGATGTGGCACTGAGGGACGTGGTCAGTGGGCATGGTGAGGGTGGACTGGTAGTTAGACTTGATAATCTTAGTGGTCCTTTCCAATCAGAATCATTCTATGATTCTATGCATGTGCTGGGACAGGGATGAGGAGTACTGTAAACAATGCTGGCAAAAAGATATGAAGTGGCTGTAAATTGAATGAGTAAAAACCAAGGATGGACTCTTAGTGCTGAAGACATAAGAGCCTGGTCTTCTGCTTGACTCTACAGGCAGTGGGGATGAACTCTGTCTGTAAACTCTTGCTATCAAAATGGAGCATGAAAGCTTAATGAACAAGAGATAGCATGAGTTGACTAATTGTGCTTGCCAAGCACAGACTTTAAACATCAAGGCCTCAATACACAGGGCCTTTATTCAAGTCTTGTAGCGTATAGAAATATATTTTTACAGCTGAAACAGGTAATTGCCTTGGCTGAAATTACGGAAAATAAGGAAAACCCAGCAGTTGTGTCAAAGAGTGTAGCAAGGATCCTTTGTTTCCAGTGTGGGATTCAGCCTTTCAGGTCAGAGCTCTGGGCCACCCTGTGCCGTGCAGCAAACAGCCAGGCTGGCAGTGCAGAGCCAGTGCTGAAACACTGGGGGAAGATGATTAATCACCTTTGATTTTGAGGGGGAAAAATCAACCATGTGCACCCAGCTAAAGGAAAACTGTAGTTCTAGGGATGTGTTCTCAAAGAAAGAGAACAGGAAAAAAAAAAAAGAAAAAAAAAAAAACAAAAACAGCTGCTGGACCATTTCTATGTTCTTATAATGGGAAAAGTTGCTTGTTTCACAGGACCATGTGCTCACAGCATACTTGTCTCTATACCCCTTGACATGGTGTAAGTAGGGCCTTCAGACCCGTACCTTTGTGAGGTGTCTAACAAGAGACAGACAGCCATTCTCCTAAGGGCTGCCACTGATTTTTCCCCACCTATTAAAGCTGAGTGGTGGAAACAGCTGATCCCAATTTACATTCACACTGGATGCTGTGGTTCAGGACATTGTGTGGGTTTGGCCAGTACGCCAGTGGGAGAGTACAGCTGCATCATGAGCCTGATTGCCTCTTCCCCATGGTCCTAGATGCTGCCCAGAAAGATGTATGGACATAGGCTATATCTGACCACTGAGAACGCATCTATTTTAGCAATCTGCCTTGTATCTGAAGAATTCTAAGAATAAATGGATTTGACCCTGATAACAGCAGTTAGGACTGAAATTCTCAGCACTGCTGAAAGGAGCTGAGTCTTGCAATTATTCCTGTAGTACAGGAATAACACTGACCAAGACAGCGTAGGCCTAGAAGTGAGGAATATCTGAAACCATGAACAGGAATTTCAAAATTTGGAATGGCATTCTTTCTGCTAGGTGTTGGACATCAGGAAGACAGATGTTTGCTTGTAGACTCCCTTTGAGAAAATAGCGAGAAATTCATGGAGGTTGATTTGTCTGACCTACTGCAGCTAACAGCTTCTCCATGCAGTTTCTGCTTGATAAGTACCTCTTCCTTCCATTGAGTTAAAAGGGAGTCTAGAGGCTAATTTGTGGGGAGACATGGTTGCTTGGGCAGACGAGTTCAGCAACTTGTGATGAATGGTTGGGTTTCTGTGTACTTGACAGCACTGGCACTCTGCAGTAGCTTGCAAAAGCAGTCATGTTATGAGGGAACAATGAATGAAAACATTACAAATCATATTTTGTTTGTCTCATCACCTCTTGTGAACACTCTTTTCCACTCACAAAGATTTGGTGTGTACGGATAAATTGCAAACCTGCTGACTATCCTACAGAAATATTCTCTAGGTCAAAGCCATAAAATACGAGCAAAGTGAGCGTGAAGCTTTGGTTTTCCTCAGAAGCTGCAAGTAGTCCACTTATGCAGCGTGTGGTGACACAGAGCCAAGAGCTTCTCCACGTGCTGGGGTACAACTGGGCAGCAACCCACATGTAGCCTGGAGCATGTTGCGCTCAGATAATGAGAGAATGAGCTGGGTTTCTTTACTGTTCTGGCAAAATTAATGAATTTCTGACAGAATTTAAAGAAAAGGAATGCATATCAGGCTTCACAGAAGAGGAAATGAGAGGGATTGTCTGTTCTGATCAGGCTGCCTTTTCATTATGTAAAAGTAATTCTAAATACAAGCAACAGCACTTGGCCATAAAGTCCTACGTGCTGAAGTGTTTATTCCCTTCCCACTTGATAAAATCCCTTTGATGCCCTTTTAAGATAATCCTATTTCTCCCTCCTTTGAGCAGCTTTTTGCCTTGATGGCAGAGATTTTGAAATGACATATTTGCAGGAAAAAATGAAGGGATCACTCGAGATATACAAAGCTTCACTCTTAACTGTTAGAATAGGAGTATAAGTACAGATTGATTTGTAATTGGTTATTCATCAGCAGTTTCTTATTGATTTAGAGAGCGGTTACAAGGAGATGTTCTAGCAATTTACCTTGGCTACTGGTTTGAATAACAACTCATTCATTTAACATGCAAATTTCCAGGATTTTTTAAAATATATTTTCCTGATACAGTTTCCTGCTTATCAGCTGCCAGTCATTTACATCTCAGGTTGTCATAGATACCACAGCATCTCCAGGCCAGGCAGGGGCTGGCCTCTCACCATTTTGCTGCTCTGTGTACCGACTCCTTATTGCCAAGTGACTGTCAGTCCCAGCTGTGCAGGAGCCGTACCATAACTGGCACACTGCCTGCCACACATCCCAGGCTGAATTCTCTTTCCATCACCTTTCTATTGTGCAACAATGACAGCGATTTATGAGGTTTCCACTGTCTCTCCCGTCTGCTTTTCGTGTAAATGGGTTTGTTAGGAGCTCTTTAGGAGTTCTATAGGTTCTCTAGGATCTTGAGCATTGATTTTTGTATATACACATACATACATGTTTGCATGTTTTAGGGCTTGTGTGTGTGTGGAGGATTGTTTCATTTGTTTAATTGAAGGTACTATCATAATTCTTTACTTGCTCATTCTATTCTTCTCTGCTATTATTTCTTGTATTAAAAAAAAATCTGATAAAATTGTAATTGAAACTGAGTAACAGTTGAGTGTTGATAATGGTTCTCTTTATAATTGTTAGAATTATACTTTGAGACTCTTTTAAAAAGAGGATGTAGAACTATTTTATTAAGTTTGTAGCATATAAGCCAATGGTCATTTTTTTCCTTTTTACCCAACGTAGAAGCTCAGTTTGGGCTTTGAAATATCTGTTTGAAACCCAGGATAAGTGTAACAAACAAGATAGGAGAAACGGAATAAAGATCCTGAACTGGTCACATCCATTTTAATGCCCTTATATCCCTGTATTTTTTTGGTGGATGATGAAAAGCATGCACAGCAATAGCCCTGTTGGAAGGACTTGTACTAAGGCCTTTTAACAACCTTCTGTTTTCTGTGAATTAAAGCTCATGGCTTCTCCTCCCTACTCCATCGATAAGGGTACAGAGTATGCTTAGTGCTTGAGGGATAGAGTAGGAGAGAATCAAGGAGAAAGCTCTCCCATAGCTACTAAGTCACTGTATTTTTATTACAAAACCTCATTAAGATACAATGCAGTTTCACTAATATTTTCCACTTTGCTAACATCTTCTATCCAGAAATCTGGAGAAGAGATGCAACCTCAACCTAATTTACAGTCTTCCTACATTTGTTTCTGCAAGATGTGTGCAGAAACCAAAGGAAAAGGGAACATCAGAGCCTTGGCAAAGCTCACTGTCAGCATCCACAGCATGTGAGAAATGCTACTCAGCCACTCCAGCTGCTGTGTCCAGTCTATGTGGCCTTAGCTTGATGTTACTGTTCAGAAGTCTTAATTCCATCACACACCTATAAAAGTTAAAGCACTCTTCCTCAGCCAGCAGGCTGTAAGGTTGAGTGCTGCAGAGCTCTGGGAAACAGCTGGCCAAAAGTACAGACACATTCACTCTTCTTCTGGAGGAAGATGCAGTCCAACTACTGCGGACAAAATACCATCTCTCTGTCCTCTTTCTTTAACAAGTGTCCTTCATAAGTACAGTGTTCCCCATCCACCACATTGTATTTATTTCTGTACATATTGAAATTTCCAAACAGTCATTATGGAAATATTTTTGTTACCATTTCAGCTGAAAGAGTGAGCTGTAATTTAGAAACTTTGAGGAACTGTTCTCCAGCTGTGTTTTAGTTCATTTTCAGAAAAGAAGGGATTATGTTTACATATAGAAGTCTTTATGTAATTAATGTTAATTTGCACATGCTAATGCAGATGATTATTAGCAAAGTATTGTAGTTTTGTTCCTGCTGATTTTGACAGATGAGTTGAATAACATTCCACTGTAATCAATGCAACACAATTTGTTCCTAATTTTTGTAAGCATTAACAACTATTTTACTGGAGGGTTTTTAATGAAGCCAAAGCTATCCACAAAAAAGCTTAATGTATTTTATTTTACATAGTGCTATTAGCCTGTACAGTAACATCAAACGTGACTTTCTAGTAACAAGTCACTGTGAAAAATGACAACTACCTTTTTGGGGCTAAAAGTTTTCAGAAAAGTATACAGCAAGAGTGACCATTCCTCGTGAGCTCACAATTCCTGATCTCTCTCCTACTTTCTGAATTAAGGTAACAGTAGCAAGGGACACTGGCAGGCCTCCGAAAGCAGCTGAAATGGTTACTGCAAATGGGAAACAGCTTGCAGAAGCTTTAGGTAGGTGTTGTACATCTGCACCTGAAGGGCTGCACCTCCTGGGAGCAGAGGACATGCAAAAACATGGACAGAGCCGGTAGGGAAGGACAGGCCATATCTGCTTCATGAACTTCCAACAAGTTGTGGGCTTTCACTTCGTATCCCTTAGCAGCTGTAGGCAGAAGTGACACTGTCACTGAGCCACACACCTCTGAAGTCTGTACAGACACCAGGCTTTGTATCAGGGGCCAAGTGGGTCTGTTCTCTTGAGAGATTCTCCTGTTCAGATAAACTGGATTATTGGATCCTTTCATTTTTACAAGTTGTTTTTTTTTTTCACATCTTTAATTCTTCAGCAATTTTTGATATATTGTTTGGTTACAGCTTTTGGAAACTTTGAGCTTTAAGCTTCTGTCAGTCTTCCTCTGGAGGGGCTACATCAGTTCCCAGGGCTACATCAGTTCCTAGGGCTGAGGTATCATGAGCAGTCATCACTTCCAAGCAGGCAGCATATCATATTAGTTACCAAACCAACCATGGAAACCAGAGGTGCTTGCTGTAAGTTACTCTCATGTGTGTTCCCAGATGGAGCAAGACAAGTTCATGGTGCATGTCCTGAGAGAATTGGGTGGAACTGGGTTTGCTGAATAATGTTTACTTTCCTTACTGACTTTGACCTCTTGTGTAGCTAGCACACATAAATTAATATGTTAAGGGTCCTTTCCTTTCTGGGTAGCATCAGAAATGTTCACTAGTTCCTAATTTGTCAAGAATGTGCAATTATCTTCATGGTGATAAAGGGCTGCAGCCCTCTCTTTGGGAGGGTAGAGCTGGCACAAGTACCTATTTTGTCTATGGGATATTTACTTTTATCGGTGAGAAATAAGAGAGGCGTACCAGCTTCAAAAACCACGATGAAGGACAATGAAACTGTGAACCTTCTGGAGCACAAGTCTGTTGAGGACCAGCTGAGGGAGCTGGAATTGTTCAGTCTGGAGAAGAGAAGGCTCAGGGATGACCTTATTGCTCTGTACAATGACCTGAAAGGAGGTGGTAGCAAAGTGAAGTCTTCTCCCAGGTAACAGCAATAGGACAAAAAGGAGTGGCCTCAATTGTGCCAGGGGAGGTTCAGGTTGGATATTAGGGATAATTTCTTGTCATAAAGAGTGGTGAGGCAGTGGCACAGGCTACCCAGAAAGGTGGAGGTATCACTGTCCCTGGAGGTAATCAAGAACTGTATGGATGTGGCACTGAGGGACAAAGTCAGTGGGCTCGGTGGGGATGCATTGATTGTTGGACTACATGATCTTACTGGTCCTTTCCAACCTGAACGATTCTATGATTCTCTGAACTGGGCACATCTGCTCTGAAAACCATTAGGGAGTAGTAAATGTGAAGCCATGCATTCATTATTTTTAGAAAGAGCCACTCTGCAAAGAAAATTTTGATTAGGTACAATGTTTTTACGGAATTTTCCAAAGGCTTCTTCTGCCATTTGTATCTTGTAAGATTACATGAGACACTATGACCCTACCTTATTTTGTTACAAGGTTGTGTTTTGGTTAGCAGTAATTCACTGCAAGCCAACAAACAGAATGCTTCACTCACAACCCTTTTAAAACAGACTTGCTGGAAGATGACTCTGTGCTTTCGTTCACAGGAGGAAACCGAATGCCCTTCATCTCTCTCTGTTATCAAAGAGCACACAGCTGGTGAAACTTTTGAGGATGATTTCCTCCCACCTGATGATCTGTCTTCTGATGAAGAATACTATATTGAAGAGAGCAAAGCAGCTCAGTTCAAGAAATCAGGCATGAGGCGCATAGATGATATCAAAAAGGCCTTTTCAAGAGAAAATATCCAAAAGACAAGGCAGAATTTTGGCAAGAAGGTAAATAGGCTTCGAACTAGAATCGTGACCCCTGAAAGGAGGGAGAGGATCAGACAGTCAGGAGAGAGACTGAAACAATCTGGGATAAGGATCAAGAAAACCATATCACAGGCAGCCCCAACAAAGGAGACGTTCAAGATCCACAAAAAAAACAAAGAGCGAACAGTAGCTGAGGGCCAGGAGGGGAGTCAGGAGGCTGGTGTGCACACAGCCACCGAGCTCACGGCCGCTGAGCCCTTCACTGAGGAGATCTCCTACACAGAAGTGATCACGAAGGTAAAGAAAGACAAGAACAGCACACCAAGAGGTGCTGCTCAGACAGCTGAAAGAGGAGTGATGACAATCCCAGAAGTGGTGCTTAAGCAGGAAGGAAGAGAAGGAGGGGGTGGAGGAGATGATGTCCCCTTGCTAGACTTGAAGCAGTCATTGTAAGGAATTGATGAACACCCCATACTGTCCTCAGGCGCAAGAGAGAACACAGGCTGTATGCCCTCAGTTTTAGAAAAATGTGTGAATTTTTTTCTATCATGAAACGTGTATTGATGTTGTTCTATCATCTACGTGGGTATCTGTAGAGTTGTTGTCCTGACAGGAGCAAAGCCACACCAGCTGAACATAGGGACTGCCCCCAGAGAGTGCCAGCAGCCAGCATTAGCCCATACAGAACCAATGCAACGTGGCAAAGGGAAATGGAAATCTGCTCTGTTTCCAAGACTGAATTAGCATTCATTTAAACAGCCTAATTACTCTCTTCAGTTTGTGTACAACATTATAAAAATGTCTTCCATAATCTCATACCAATTCTTTGCCTCAGAAAACAATAATGAAGCTATTACATCATATTAGCAGAAGGAAGAGCTATGAGAAATGTCCATTCAGCAGTATAAACCTTTTCATTTTAGGGCCCCCGCTGCAGCAGCAGGAGTAAATTCCTGCCTTATTTGGGGTGGGACAAAACATAGGAGAAATAACAGGTTTTTTGAGTAAACTGCGTTTCTTCTCAGTGGAAAAGAGAAGATTCTGAATGTTTAAAGGTTATTTCTTCCTCTGGAAGAGGAAGGATTGATAGGCTTAAGCAAGGTATTTTCTGCACTTGTGGAGTAAGAGTAATAAAGGAGAGGAAGTTAAATATGACATACCAAGAGGAAAAGAGAATGAATTATATTCATGTTATGGAAAGGCATGCCAGCAAGAAATGCAAGGGCATGAAAAAGTAAAAGAGGAATAAAATCAATGTGTGGGTTCTGGATAAATAGAGATAAAAACTAGAGTGTTTGTTCCCTCAAGATCTTTTTAAGAATTGTTACTCTATCCAAAGGATAATAGGGTTTATGAATGTAGCTGACCAGACAAGAGAATTGTTTTGTTTTCCATGACTGTGTGGTTTTTCTGAGCTTCACTGCAATTAAAATCTATTCTACAAAGCTGCTGAAGGGCCATAACGCAGCTTTTTGTGTCCCACCACCATCACTATGGACAGCCACAGCCTCAGGGATTACGAGATGGACACCCTTTGGAGTATGGAATGCTGTTTATTTGCAACCCTCAGTGCCCTGAAACCAGATATGTTTGTAAACATGGCTACTATGCGGACATGAGTTGCTGGACTGTATTGCTCTCTTCATTCTGAAATGGCATTGCCTTCAAAGCGCTTACCTACAGCAACGTCAGGCGTTATTGTCTGTGCGAAACCTGTATGATAGTGCCAAAAGCTGTATCAATGTGTTTAATATCTCAGATTCATTTTAACAGCAGAGCGTAACTTGGTTATCTATATACATTGTTTGAGGACTCCCTGTTGTTAATCTAGAATTTAAATATAATTAGTTTGATTTCAACTCTTCTGCCTTTCATTTCTTTCATTTAATCCAGTGGACGTCACATTTTAAGTGAGAGAGCTTTAGCAATAATAACTAAGAAATGCTGATTGGGAAGGGTCAGTGTTATGCCATGTTAATGGCATCTCAAAGCAAATTGAGCTGTCAGATTGAAAAGGGTAATGCCACTGCATGGAGGGACAGAATGGGATGAGGGAGGGAAATAGGCAGAGGAAGATACCTCTTTCAACAGTCAGTGGTGCATCTTCACTGCATGGTAAGCACAAGCAGAAAGGGAAAGAGATGCTTCAATGATGGGAGACATTGAAGGTTTTGTTTTTCAACAACTTTACAGAATTTTCTGGAAGCAGGTAGCCATGGTCTTCTTCCTGTTGGGTACAGAACTGTCCCTGCCTGCAGTGGAACCCTGTACCGTTGGTTCCGCAGTGGTATCACCTGCCTTCTGCTCTGTGAGATTTGAGGTCTTCCTGAATTGACAAAATTGACACTAGATGCTGAAATGAAAGGATCGAAGAAGATGTCACTTTTTTTTTTCTCTGCTTCAGGACACAATGTGCTAGAACCATGCACCTATAGATTTTCTTTACACAGAGTTTAATTTTTTAATCTACTTGATAAAGAAAGGAAGTGATGCAGTTTCCATGGAGCACAACATATAAGCTCAACTGCATACATATTTTTAATGAGCAGTTCTTATTTCAGTTGTTAAAAGGATTTACTGTTTTCATAACAAGCAGCAAGTACTTCAACGTATGCTCTTCATTTTAAGCTTTATCAGTGTCACTGACGTGAATTTTGCATGCACCAAGAGGTTAAAACTAATACCATAAACCCGCAAGGAGATAGGAAGTGGGGAGAACCCTACAGATTAAATCCTCATTTTCTATACCACAGCACAGGCTTCCCCATTGGAAGTCTCTCTTACCTTCTTCGTGATTTGCAAGGCAAAGATCTTGAGGCCCAGTTCTTCACCTTTCTCATAAGCCGAATTCTCAGTGGAGTCAGCTAACACGCTGACATACAGCCGTGCTGCAGGAGGCCTGGAGCAGATATTTGGAACAGGTGGTGTCACTGGGAAAGACCATCCCACCTCCACCCCATGTGAAGCAAGTTCCAAAGGAATCCTGCTCCAGCTGCTCAGTTTTCCAAGAAGAAACTTGGCCCTTTCTGCTTAATAGTGGGTAGGACTGCAAATATTGAACTTCCTCATGGAAAGTACTTTGTCCCTGCTAATAGTAGATTGAAACTGAGTGTGGGGAAAGGTGAACTACCTTCTTAGATGGTGGCTGAAAAGAACAAGAAAATTGCAAGTGCTTACAAGGAGGAAAAAAAGAAGCGAGTAATGAAGCACTCACTGTTTCTTTCAGAACATCCAACAGCAATTTATTTTGCTTTGAATTTGTGCTAGTGAAAAAAAGCAAAACGTATTTTTTGGCCAATAGCTGTCTATTAAGAGAAGCAGCAATCACCCTTCAATCATAGGGTAAACTGCAAAGGTGACAATACACAAAATAACACCAATCTTTTCAGGTGAATCTACTCCCAGAAATGGCTTCTGTATCCTCTACCTTTTAAAAATATATATATTATTTCTTTTTCTTCTTTCTTTTTTTTAACTAATGCAAAATACAGCATAAAATGCAGTTGAGAGTTTTGAGGCCGCAGGACTCAAGGCAGTAACACCAATGTAGCAAATACCAGTTGCGCCAAGTGGTGTTTAGGCATGTTTACTCTGAGAAGGGTTTCAGAACTTCTCACTAAGAATTTGGTGTGTGCACATCTTCTTTCTAATGGGACATAGGTTTGGCAATGAGCTAATGTGCAAAAGCATAACTTGTGCAAAGACAAACTCACTTCTATTTCCACACACAAGGGACTATTCGAGGAAATAGCAGCATCCATCTGTAAAACCACTCAGCAAGTTTACAAATGCAAAAATCAAGTGCATTCAGATACGTGCGGAAAAGGATGAAGTTTTATTATGAGTTTAACTCGCTCGTCATTACTGCTTTAATAATGCTATACATGATAAGTTTTTAACTACAAAGTTGATTTTTAAAAGAATCATAATGTAATGTGAATAAGACTTATACTAGGAAGAAAAGACAACATCTACAAAAGAACCACCATAAATGTTAGAGCAGTTATCACAAGCATAAGCATGTTTTCCCTAGCATTTCCTGTATGAGCAAACTAGCTGAATGTATTCCTCCTCCACAACAGCTGCTGTACCTGTTTCCCTTTCACGTTCCCAGGTTAAATACATTTAGGTGTATTAACAGTGAAGAGAGTAAACTGATCTATGTACGATTAACACGATCTCTGTACCTCACTTGCTAATTCCCACACCACTCTGAAAATAACAATGAAATTCCTACTGGCTGCAAACTTATTTCCTACATAGTTATTTTTTTTTTAGAGCTATTTGTTGGTCATCATTTTGAACTGCAGAGCAGTGCCACCCCCCGTAAAGTCCAGTGATCAGGATTCTGTGCTGTTTTCAGGTACAAAGAGAAAATGTACGTCAGATCTGTCCTTCGAGGCTTTTTGTAGACAGGACAGCAGTAGTACACATTGTCTGGTTGCTTCTTTGGGTCCTGTAGTGCTGTCATGCTGACAGCGTACACATGGACTACAGGAAGACTGGTGAACAGCACCTGAAAATGTTGAAAGAGACACTGGGTTCAGTATTAGCAGGAGAGGGTGTCCAAACTTCAGTACGCTGGTGTTGGACTCATTCTGCAGCAAAAACAGCAGCCCCTCAGAAGGAGCACACAGAAGAATCCAACCCCTGTGCTCATTACTACACAGGCCCCAACCTGTCTCTAAGCCACTGGCAGCTCAGAGAGACTAGGCTTCAGGAACCTTGGAAGGAACAGAAAGTAAGAGAAACCAGCAAAGCTGCAATATGGCAAAGGATGAAAAAATGGCAGCATGGTTCTAGGAGGGAGTGAGACCACTGCTTTTTTTCCCCATCCTTTTCATCTCTAGCAGGTGTTCCCCATTCTTTCCCCACCTCCTGTTCCTTGAATGGCAAGGCTGAAGCTGCAGAGGCCCAGCTGCATTCATTCAGCCTCCCTGTTACACCTGTGCTGTTGGCAGTGGAGCTCCAAAGGCCCAGGGTGCCTTCTGGGTTATATTCAAAGGAGATCCCTCTGGTCTTCTAGCAATACACAGTACTCATTAGCAGAGGCAGAGAAAGGTCTCAAATCAACAGCTCTTGCTGATGATGCCAGAGCACCTAGGCAAACTCCATACATGAAGGATGTCTTTTCACAAAACCGGAAATGAGTACCAGAAGCTGCCACTGGCAAGATCTGGTTTGGAAAACACTGCCCTCAGCCAGGTACAGAAGTGTTTTACCTACAGAGAGCAATGGCCTCGACTCCACTTCCAGGACAGAACAAAACTTTACCAGCACACATAGTGGCAGCTTTCCCTGTGCACTGACCAGAGCATGCAATCACTGCTCCTTAACTAGGCTTTAAATGTGCTCAGTTGCCTCAGCAAAATGTAAATTCATACATGGATAACTGAGCAGAAGCCCAGAACTAATACCAATAATTCAAAAGCAGAGCCAGGGGCTTCTAGTCACCTAAACACCGTGATCAGAGCAGGCCTGGATTCTGAGAACAGTGACAGGGCCCACTCTCTCCGTCCAAAGGATTCATGGGTTGCACTCATTCAGATGTACTTCAGCGCCTGAAGCCAAGGAGACCAGCAACTGGTCTACTAAAGTGCAGTGCCTCCCAAACTCATCTTCTGACAGAAGCTTTTTGGTCTGTTGTGGTAGGTAGACACCCTGTCCCTTTCCCAGTCCTGCTATTATTTTACCCTCCTACTGTGAAACGTATGCTGCAAGCACTCGGAATGCTTTCTGGTTTTCTCTGAACACACCATGTTACACTCCAGTTAGTGATGCTCCATCAGTCTTTACCTTTGGTGCTGACTCAACCAGCTTGCTGTTCCTGCGGTCCCAACCAGCCCCTTCGAGGATAAGGCCATATATATAGACCCCACCAACATCAGCAGGAGGCGGGCCAGCCACGTCCTCTTTCATCATCTTGGTCACCTCATTGTGCAAAACAACATTGTCGAGTGCCCATCCTTTTGCCAAATTTGAGCGTGTTGTCTCCTGTCTCATGGCAGTAAGGAATCCCTGAGGAGATCAAATATGACACAGGCTTTTGAAGAAGCTTGAACACACCCTTTGCAACTGTTTTCCTACACAGTAGTGACACACGCGGTATAAACTTCAACCCACAGAATCTCATCTACGTATAAGACTAATTTCAGTAGTGTAACTCCAGTGCTTTCCTACACTGTCCCAGTGCCAGGTGTTACACTTGCTATGCTTGCTATACACTTGCTATGCTTGTGCTGGCAAAGAAGTCACCAAAGTGGCCTATTTAATGTATGGGTCTAACTCATCTCACCTTACTCACCTACTTTACAACAAGACAAATAGAGAAAGGTTTACACAGCTAGCAAATAAATGTGATTTGTAAGATTTTAAATGCAAGTAATTGCTGAGGCACCAATAATACCAAGTTTTCATGCACTATATTACCTTTCCTTGTAGGAACACTGTAAAAATGCTTTTCAGTCAACAATTCCCAGTGCCTTTTACAAACCACAAAGGAAGTACAAACTGGGATCATGTAATTAACTGCTGAAGTGCTCCTGTCAGCAGGGCAAAACATAGCTGCTGCTCAGTGCAAAGCTTCAATGCACTTACACAGCATACTGCTGCAGACACCAGCAAGATGAACATTCAGCATTTCAGCAATAGACACTGGAACAGCTTGCCCAGCCCAGTGGATGCTCCCTCCCTGAAAGCACTGAAGGCCAGGCTGGATGAGACTTTGAGCAACCTGGTCTAGTGGGAGGTGTCCTACCTATAGCAGGGGGATTGGAACTATGTGATCTTAAAGGTCTTTTCCAACTCAAACCATTCTATGATTTTAAGAAACTCATTCTCTGGTATGAAGGAACAAGAGGAATATATTGGGAGGTCTGGTAAGGTGCTTACAGTGGGAGTGGGGCTGATCTCTTTTCACTGGTGACAGTGACAGGATGAAAGGAAATGGTCTTAAGTTGCGCCAAGGGAAGTTCAGGCTGGATATCAGGAAAAACTTCTTTACAGAAAGGGTTGTTAAACACTGAATGAAATAGGCTCCCCAGGGAGGTGGTTGAGTCACCATCCCTGGATGTGTTTAAAAACCGTTTGGATGTGGTGCTCAGGAACACGATTTAGCAGAGGGTTGTTAGAGTTAGGGTAGTATGGTTAGGTTGCAGTTGGACTCAATGATCTTTAAGGTCTTTTCCAACCTGAGCAATTCTGTGATTCTAAGAAACCAGTAGTAATGAGAGAATTGATTAAATTTTTTTGTTTACTTTTATTCATCCAATCATAGTGCAGGCTGAAGAAAAGGAAAAGAAGCTACATGCAGCAACAGCAGCATCGTGGTCTTGGTGTAGGGCTAACATCGGACAGCTGAGCCTGGTGCTTCTGCTGCAGGCCTTAGCACCTCCCAGCAACAAAGCACCCTTTCCATTATGAGATGATATTCATGAACTCGGATGTTTCAGTTAAGTGACATTGGTGGCTTCTCATTAATGCCATTCCAGGAACCCCAGGACAAGTATTGCAAAGAGCTTTTGTGATAGCAAAGATAATTGTAATTGCATTTGAAGTAGTTGAGAACTGTTGCACACCGCTAAGGGAGACAGGATTAAAGGCCAAGTTCTTCTATCAGAATGGTCATTAAATGAAAGCAGAATCCTTGTAGTTAATTTGTGGAATTTTAATTTGGGGAAGCATGATAGTACTGTTAGCTTAAAACACACAGCGTTCACTGCCAGAAGGCCCCACTGGGCCACCAGACCCAAATCTACTCAAGTATGAAAGGGAGAAGAGCAGGAAGAGGACAGGACAGAACAGTGACTGCTCTAAGGGAATCAGTTCAAAGGCTCTGTGGAAATACAGATATAAAAGTAAGCTCAGATCTGTACGTTGTCTTCAGGGATAAGATTTAGTCAGCAGACTCTTCTTGCAGAGATGGCTGAACCTATATGTTCTCTGCAGTGGGACTTGAAACATTTATATTCCCATTAGAGTGAAGCCAAGATGGTGTTAAAGCCTGCAGCAGAGACAAGGAGCCCCAGTTTTGATTTCTAGTATCTTTGTCCTGTTTGGTTAGTTGCTTTTTCTTGCTGTTCTTGTTTTGTTTTTGGTTTTTGAAGGTTTGCTTTTTTTTTTTTTTTTTTTTTTTTGTTGGGTGGGCTTTTTGTTTGTTGTAATTTTGTTTCTGAGTCAGGAGGTGAAAAAAAATTTTGAACTGCAGAAAATGATTTCTTCTTTCCCTCACCTTTTACCAAACATCTCCCTGGCCTACTCACTGAAGGCTGCTAAACATTGGATCCTTTGCTTTCTAACAACCCATGCATACTAACTCTGAACCTTCCAGAATCAGGCATCCATGGAAGCTGTGACAAGAAGAAAAAAATCCAATGTCTATTGTTTCCAACATCACATGATCTCTTTCACCATGCTTGTAGGGTTCCTTGTTTGTCACTTATTTTGTATTTCCTATAGAGAGCAAAATATTGCAGGGTTACTATGGAATCAAGCAGGCTCTGAGCAATGGAGCCATTGCACTTCATCTCCCTATTAGTATTCACATTACTTTGGCATCTCAGGCTCTCAGAAATAGGCTGGGGGTTCATTACGCTGAGCACTCTGCAACCAGAAAGACAGTTCTGCCTCATATGGTTTATCCACATATAGGACAAGTGACAGCAGCTGGATAAAGCAGTGCAAACAAGGAAGCAATAAAGCAGTATCCAGCACAACAAGGCAATGGGAAGGTAGAAATGGAAGATGCGTAGCACTGTGGGTTTGAGGACTACATCCAGGAGGCACTCTTTGTTTGGTGGTTGTCTTAACCCAATGCAGAATCACAAAGGGAATCAGTTTTTCTTTCACACAGAAGCCTCAGCCTGCCCTCATTTGTATCACCATAAATAAAAATGAACAACTGTGCAACCACTGAATTGATCCCAGTATATAACCAGTCCAAGGAAAGAAAAGTCAGGTCCTATTTTTTTTTTCTTATTGCCAGCGTGTTTCATTCTCCCAGTGCTATAAATCTACTTTATTGTCTTCTGTTACCCATGGCATTTACCCATTGACTATAAAGCAAGCAGTGAGATCTATGCAAGTAGGCAAATTACAAATTATTTAGGAGCTGCATTTCCTCTTCCAAATGAAAGGATTTTTTCTGAGTTTCTCAGCTGTTACAAACATGCCATTAAACCATTAGAACTAGCACTTCATCACCTCAGTTTGCTTGAGAAGACGGAAATCAATTTTCTTAACATGTGAAATAATGGTTTTAAGAACAGCAACGTTATTAACAAAAATAATATTTAGCTAAATAGAAAATGTGTCTTCGTTCAGACAGATTTCTTGTAGAATGTTCCCATAGCCTGGGTTACAGAAAAAAGAGACTACAGAAATAACCATCTGATTATGAAATCTGTGATTGTCAGCACCAATGGTTCTTTAAGTCAGGTAAACACATCTTCTTCTGGACTTTTATTTCTCTGCACAGTATGTATTCAGGGAGTTCTGGAACTATGTGTCATGAAGTGTTTAATTTTAGAATTTCTAGAGGCTTTCTCACTTACTGTGCTGTATTAAATCGTGACTTGTCTGGGGACATTTTACTCTGATTACTTGGCAGCTTTTTTGAGGAATCCAGACACATGGATCCAAAGGAAATACAGAATGCCTCAACTGGGCTGGCCGAATTTCAGGACTGACACAACCCCAGGCAGCAAAAACAAAGCCAGCTAAAACAGTCAATACAAAATCTGTGTCAGCTCTTCCTCATCTGTAGAGCAAAAGGAAGTAGTAACAAAAGCCAAAGCCCATCAGAGTTTCATCCAACCTGATCATTGCAACGGTTACTTAGGAATATTTTAGTGTTCTTAACAAATCAAGTGCAGAAGCATAATTTTTTCATTAAAATCACTTCTGCTCTCTTTCATACTTCTGCTTGGGAACCCTTTACTCAGGGATTTTATAAGCACGCTTCTGTGCTTTAAAGTTGTATGGGCAGACAGCTGACAGACAGGCTAGATGATAGATGAGCATTTCCCAGCAGTAGCACTAAAGAATATTTGCCACTGTTGCTTTCCCTCTTCGAGGCAGCTGTTTCAGCTAGCTTTTGCATTGCCAACAAGTACTGAGATTAAAATACATCTTTAAAATAGCTCTTTGCTAAGGCTCCACAGCAACCTGTTGGCTGGATGCTCTCTCAGTGACTCACTTCCACAATTCACAGTTCCCATAAACATCTGTGAATCACAAAAAGCTTTAATGAATGTGGTTATCTGTGCAGGGGATCTGCACATCACCAAAGTATGTGTGCTTCACCTCTTCTAACTCTGCTCTCAGCTGTTGCCTTTTTTTCTTTTTTTTTTTTCTTTTTTTTTTTCACTCTGTATCAGTGTTTTATTTTGGGGTGCAGGGTAGGGGCTGTATGTTTTATATGTCTCTCCAGATCAAGACTGGCATAAGCCTCGGGTGGTATAAATAAGAATCCTTCCATTTCAAGGAACTGATTTACAAGGATTGAGAGTGAAATCCAGATCTCTTTACCCTATGTCAAAGTTTTCAACCATATTTCATTTTGTCCTTTAAGGGGTTTTCACACAATGAATGAAAAATAGATTACTGCAGCAGAGGAAAGGATAAAAACAGGAAATGTAGAAATGGGAGAAAAAATGCAATTTCTATCCTACAATCAAAACAGTCAGAAGATCATCGAACCACAGAATGGTTTGGGTTGGAAGGGACCTCAAAGCCCCCCCAGCTCCACCCCATGCCATGGGCAGGGCTGCCCCCCACCAGCTCAGCTGCCCAGGGCCCCATCCAACCTGGTCTTGAGCAGGGATGGGGCATTCTATTATTTCATGGTGTCATTTTTTGTCAAGCAAAAAATTCATTAGATTTTGGACTTAATTTATGTTATATTTAAGCTAAAAATGTATTTAGATTACACTTAGGATGGTTGTGATGGAGTTAACTTGAAGTTTTTTCACTGTGTAATCTATTACATAGAAGCTGTATCAGTCCAGCAGACCTACCTGTGGATTAAAGAACCCTGTCATCCAGAACTGATTTGGTCGGCCATCCAGGAGCCAAGTGCTAAACTGCTGGTTTCTTTCAAGAAGCTCAGTAAACCAAAATCCTAAAGTTGTAGACTCCCAGGAAATCCGAAACCATAGTTTGGGAATTCTGGCATCATACATACTATCCAATGTATCTCGCAGTTCTTCTGACATAATTATGGTTCCTGGAAGATAAGTAAAACATTAAGAATGAACTTTCCCCTGGCTCACATAGGCAATTAAAATTTTCAACTGACATCCTGAGTCTAATAAGCCCTCTTTTGTTGTCCCTTAATTGCACACCTGTTGCACCAAGGTCTTATCAGAGTGTAGTTAATTTGCACAACTTTATAAGACTCGATTCAAAGGAAATGTGACAAGATAAAAGATATTTCTTCTGTTATTTTGATCAGAAATAAGGATTTTTTTAAACAACTCCTTCTCCTTCACATACAATATTTATATTCATTATATTGACACTGCCTTTGGAATGTGATAAATTATTAAAAACTTTTTAATATATTTTAATCACTCCCAAATACATGATCAATGATAGAGATATACAGTATAACTCATCTATATCCTTGCCATGTACTGACAGTTATTATATTCATGAAATGCACTGCTATTAATGATAATTTTGTACACTTCCATTATCAAGATTGCCAATAGGAAAAGAGTATGTAGAAGAAAGCTTAGAAGCAAGATTTATTTGTTTTTATATTTATTTTGGCAGTATATACTCATATTATCCATGCATAGTACTGTTGTCTCCATTAAAATATGTGATCATTATATGACATTTGCTATTCCATGTGCCAAATGTTCTTACATCTTACTGGTCTGTATTCTCAGCAGTACTGACAGCAAGCACATGGTTCATACGTGGGATAGGACTGGGTAGGATAGGATAGAACAGGATAGAATATCTTCTAAGAAACTGATCTGATAGCCCCCATTCTGATTATATGTTCCTGTAATATCAGTGTTCACTACATCATCATATACACAACTGTTGTTACTGCCAGAAGGGTTTTTTGGTGACTGTAAAGATGAGCTGCACTTGCCCATACCAACATATCTGTATGGAAATTAGCTCTGTATTAAGCAGGCATTCCAAATACCTTGCTTCCGTGGCAGGTTCCCAGTTGAGGAGAAAGAGGAGAATATCCAGAAACCAAACATCAGCTTTTAATTTAGATGAATGCACTCTAAACACCTGTATAATAGTGTGCAAATCTGCTGCTTTGTAACTGTATGTCAAATAGGCTTCATTTTTCTTCTAGCAGATAATCATAGAATCATTTAGGTTGGAAAAGGCCTTCAAGATCACTGTGTCCAACCATCTACCTGACATACTGAATCCCATCACAAAGCTATGCCACTTACTGCCATAAGTGACTCGCTCTTATTTACGTGCATCTCTTTCTATACAGCAAATGCTATGAGAAAAATCACCTTTTACAAAACCCCCAATATTAAAAAGTGCTGCAGCAGCACAGACTATAGCAAACACATCAAGCTATTCTGCATTCCCTGTAATGGCTTCATAGTCAGGTTCACATTTGTGTTCTGGGATATGTAAAAAGTCTTTTATAACACAATTTGTAAACATCCTCATTTGGTATAAACAATCTCTAATAGAATGCTAAGCACAAGCATTTAAGGAAGAAGTCACTCTGTGTCATCTCTCCTTTGCCTACAAAAATGTAGTATTAGATTGTACACTTGATTAGCCCTCTGGAGGCAGAAAAAGTGAAAAACAAATAATGCTAAACATGTTGGCTTCAATTTCAGAGTAACCTTAGTGAGAGCAGAAAATAAGTGAACAGAGTCCCCTTCTTCTCAGAATCATTGCCATATGAACTGAGAAATAACACTTTCACCTTTGGTTCTTTCTTCTTTTCAGGCAGATAGAGCCAACTTTCTCCTGAAACAGGGGTTATGAGAGCCACATTTTCTTCCCAGTTCCAGGAAAGCCAATCTATGATTCAAATAGAACATGGTTCAAGAAGGCCAAGCACCTGATGTTGCACTTGGATCAGGGTAATCCCAAACACGAGTAGAGACTGCAAGAAAAACTGACTGAAAGCAGCCCTGTGAAGGAGGATTTCGAGTTCCTGGTGGATGGAAAGCTGGACATGAACCAGCAGCATGCACTTGCATCCTGGAAGGCCAACTATGTCCTTGGCTGTGTCAAAAGAGGTGAGAGTTGTGGCCAGTAGGGAGAGGGAAATGATCGTTTCCCTCTACTCTGCTCCTGCAAAGTTCCATCTGGAGTACTGCATCCAGGTCTGGGGCCTCCAGTACAAAAAAAAATGCGTTGTTGTTGGAGTCGGTCCAGAGGAGGGCCACAAAGATGGTCAGAAGGCTGGTACATGTCTACTACAAAGAAAGGTTGAGGGAGCCTGAATTGTTTGGTCTGCAGAAGAGAAGGCTCTGGGGAGACTTCATTGTGGCCTTCCAGTTCTTGAAGGAAGTTTGTAATCAGCAAGGAGAATGACATTTTTCATGGGCAGGTAGGGTAGATAGGGCAAGAGGGAATGTTTTTTAACTAAAAGAAGTGAGATGTAGATTAGATATCAGGAGGAAATTTTTCATTCACAGGTTTGTGAGGCAGCGTAATAGGTTGCCCAGAAGAGCTGTGAATTCTCCATCACTGGAGGCATTCAAGGACAGGCTGGATGGGGCTCTGGGCAGCCTGGTCTACTGGGTGGCAACTCTACACATGATAGGGAGGTTTGGAATAACTTGATCATTAAGGTCCCTTCTAATTCAAAGTAGTCTTTGATTCTATGAAGAGACTTGAGGAATGTTTATTTAACATAGATGTAGATGATATATGTGGTTCAGGAAGCCATATGCTTCTCTGTTGAATCACATCTACAGATGAGCACAATAGTTTCTAACCTAGAAAGAGGAAGATTTCTGCAGTCTTGTTCCAGTGGTATTACCTCTGCTAATTGTTGTTTGGTTCTTTAATTTCCTTGAAAATTACAGCTGTATAGAATTTCTACAAGGAGAGTTCTACAGTTTTGAATGCATTCTAAATATTACTGAGAGCTTCTGAAAAGGAAACTGTTTAGATATGTTGAATATATATTTTGTTGAACTGATCTCAAAACAAACAAACAAACAAAAAAAACCAATAAATAAACAATAAACAATAATAAATAAACAAATAAATAAACAATAAACACCTAACCTAGGTGTTCCTGCTCTGGCAGGGGGATTGGACTAGATGATCTTTTGAGGTCTCTTCCAATACCTGTCATTCTGTGATTCTTGCAGGCAGGCTGCAGCTTTTCAAGTATGTACATAAAACCAGTCTCCCTCAAAGTGTGGTGCAACCTCTCAGGATGGCTGTCTGTTATGACTCAGAGCAGCTGCTGAGAGCGTTAGGCCAAAGAGTTCTTGAGGATGAGGTATGTTCACAGCCCTGGCCTCGGTCATATAGTTGCATAAATATTCCTAGTGAGTGGGTGTCAGCCCTGGCAGTAGGCATACTGTGCTTGAATTTCAGCACTACAGCACACTGAATGACATCTGTGGGTGTTGGGATGCATTCCTGCAGCTATAATACTCTGATAAAAATAAAAATATAAGAAATAAAGTAATTGTCAGAAATGAAATTGATAGCAGATGAGAAAAATCACAGTATCTTTTTGGAGAAGGGTGATAAATGCTTTTGGAAAACTGTATTTGATAAACCGAGTAAGTGCAACACGCACTTCTCACATTTAACTTCTCAGAAGATCAAAGCCCTGGTTACCATATGAAGAGACTGAATGTCCTATGAACTTAATGTGACAGGCTGGAAAGTATTATGAACCAAGCCAACTGTTAGTAACTGAATTATTTTTGGTTTTACTTTACAGTATTCCCTCTCTTGAATGGAATAAATCTCATCTGAAATGGCCGATGGAAGGTCAGGACAGTTAAAGATGTTAGGGCATTTTGATACTCCCAAAACAATACTTACTGTAACTATACTGTCCACAGAGTACATACAGCTTTGGAATTAGAATGGCCTTTCTTCATTGCCCAAAATTTATTAAGTCTTGTTTTCAAATCACATCTAAATTTAACCAATTGGTATATGGCAAATGAGTTCAATCAGTCTACCCTTCTGAGTATTACTAGTTTTATTGTTAATTAAGTAGTCTGTTCTTTTAAACTGATCTGTATTTAGAGTGACTCATTCAATAGACATAGTTTTGGGACTGTTTATGGACTATATCAGGAATTGTATTATTTCACATAGTTGGTCCTTTCCACTACCACACCTATCTGAAAATGGTGGGATTTGTAAAGTTTGGATCTAGATTTTCAATTTTGCATTTAGGAAAATCTCTATCTGGATTAGAAACTCTGAATTTCCCATACAAATGAGTGGATAAAGTTAGAAATGAAAGATCTTAAACTCCAGCATGAACCAAAATAACCCTCAGTTCACAGACTGATTCTTTCCACAGGCACAGGATGTGAATAAAGAAAACTAGAATAATTATGTATGATATAAATGAGATGAGAAGGAGTTAGCTTTTCTATCAAGTACAATTTGCCAGTGGCTGTCACAATTATAATAGGGTTGGAGACCATCCCTTGAGAACAATACTTCCTAGACAATGAATCTGGGCAGAGCACTGTCCTCTACAGCCAGTCTTAACAGTACACAGAGGAGAGAGCTCAGCAAGAGCATCAATCTGTTCTTGGCTATCACTGTAACAACTACAGCAAGTTGGTCTTTTCAGCCTTTAATCCCCACTGAAGCCTACATCCAAAGCCACTGGGTTTGCTAATGTCAGATCATTCTGGATGGACCAGACACTCACTCCTTGTCTCTGTCATTCTGTTGAATGTGTTGAGGAGAAAATCCCAATTTGCTCATAACGTAATAAGCCTTCTCCTATTTCTGCCTTATGGCATCAGCTAACTTCTTGGTGCTTTCCCCAGAGAATGCATTATTTATCATTCTACCCAGAGGTACTACATACACAGAGTAATGGATTTAAAAAACAAACAAACAAACAAACAGCTGTTATATATTTTTTCCCATACCTAAAATCTGATCTTTTCTTTGCAAGTTATAGTATGTTCCTATGAGCAGACTGATCAGTACTGCTATGCTGAAAGAAATCATTTTCTCTGCTTCAGACAATCTTTCCTATTTCCCTGTTTCTTCACTTGCAGCACTTGGGAACTTCAGCATTTGGAGACGCTTCCCAGGAAGCTCTCAAAGCTCATTTAACTACACTGTGCTGCTTTTGTCCTGAGTCACTCAACAATTCAGCACTTCCTTTTGCTTGTGGTCCCCAGAATAGGAAGAGTAAATCAGGCAGGCAAGCCCTGCAGTGAGTAACATACACTCCATTTTTTACATTTAGGCTATTATTCTCTCCAGCTGCACCCAACCTTTGTCTTGTTCTTCTTTCTCTTTGTTTCATACTATCCTTTTCTGGTAGAGAATCCTCAGATTTAATTCTTCAATTCAGGAAAGATGAAAGAAGAAACTTAAGTTGCATACTCTTTTTTTTTTTTTTTGCTTTATATACATATATATATATATATATAAATACATGATTTTCTGCAACATCAAATTCCTTCAGTCAGTAGGAAGAAAATTTCAAAGTAGCCTCATACAGCCTAGCCTTGCAAACTGCTCTGAAAACTTATTCCAGTACCATTTGCCTACATCCACTAAAAGACTGAAAATAAATATTTTAAATCAATAAATTGAACATATGCACATCCTAAAAAGCAATACAAATCATTACTGTAAGCTAGAGTAATAGAACAGGCAGGGAAACTGTTTTCTACATTTTCTCTTGAATGTGTTTCTAAACAGTTTTCCTATCCAGCAAGCATACATTACAGTTATTGAGAGGTCTGGAAATAATATGTCACACTTTGCAAAAGACAACAGGAGGCACTGTGGATGAGAACTAAATAATGGATGAGAGATGCTGAGCCAAAAGTAATGACAACTTAGGACACATTAGACTCATCCCTCCCATTCCTCAAATTTCATTGTATTCCATGAATATCTTCACTGAGTGCTCTTATCTTCAGATAAAATCCTCATCCATAAGTGGAACACACAGATCCCAACAAGCCTTACACGCACACTGTAAGGATCAGTAAGGTAAGAGCCCAAGATCTTTCAGTCCAAAAGTCTATTACTAAGGTCAACAAGCTGAACTAAAATTCTATGTCTTAGCAGTTTTAAAGCATTGTTAATCTAAGTGGAATCTACCCATTTTAATCTCTTCTCGTCTTTGCAGCCAATGGGAAGAAGAAACTCTTTCCTTTCATTGGAGGCTGCCTTTCCTGTACACTCCAGCAAGACTTCTTCCCCAAGCTTCTGTTTTTCACCATATAGATCAGAATAGATTATTGCCTATTTCTTTTGGAGTTCAGTTACATTCCCATTGTAAGGTACAAGGAACAGAAATTACTTGCAGCATCATGATAAAAACACTACTACCAAGATCACAGTATTCTGAGTTTTAAAAATAGTGAATCTACCTCATTCTTCCAGGTACTTAACAAGAGTTTGTGTATGGGATCTAGGAACTCTAAGAGATTTCTACTGTATATGCAAGACTATGTTACCTTTTTACTACTTCTATTGATTCCACTTCCTTTCCTTTCTATGTTGACCTTACGGCTTATGACTCCCATAGCTATTTGTACAATGCTTGTCTTTTGTACCAAGTAAAATGAATGGAATAAAAATCCCAGGCCAGCACGTCATGAAAAAAAATCTTTACATATTAATAGTAAAAGATTTTAGAAGATCTTCTGCATTCTCAGATAGTGGTTAACATGAAAAGGACTTATCTTTTTAACTCTGCAAGCATTGCAAAAATAATAGTGGAGTTCTATGATCAAATGACATATATATATATATATATATACATATACATATGACATGGAAATCTAAAGTTTTGTACCTGGCTTCAACTTCTCATGAGGTAGGCAGTTGTAAAGGCTTAGTTTGAATACACTACTGAAAACAAATGCCAAGTGGATGCAGATTTTTGATCAAAGCAAGATCTAGATATACTTGTAAATAAATGAGGTAAGCATTTGTTTCTTTCACACTACAGGCTTTTAAACAGACTACTTAGCAGGTAAAAGCACAGTGAATAAAACATACTAAAAAGCTGCTCTTATTTCCACTGCAAAGGATTCAGTATCAACTTCCAATACTACTAGCATGCTCCACTGGAAGTCACTCAAGAGGATTTAGAGATAACTGCCACAGAATCTCTCTTCCCACTTCCTGGACAATCAATAGTCAAAAACAGAATGATCGCTTGGGACATAATTGAGAGTACAAAGTGAGCTCCAATCTAATTATTACAATATGATCAAAAAAAGTATCTCTCCAGGCAGCAAAGTTTATTGGTGGTATGCAGGCTTGGGCATGGTTGCCAACAAATATGTTGGACATATGGTGGGCATCTTCACCCACTCAAGAAGGACTAAGGCTAACTCTCAGAGAAACTCTTTCCTCACTTTCTTCAATGATAGAAGACTAATATATGTGCCATCGAGGCTCTTAACAGTACTACTTCAGTGCATGGAAGTACATGCCTCCCTCCACTCCAGTCTCACAGATAGGTTAACGTGAAATTTGCCTGTACTCAAACTGCAACAGGGACTAGGAATAACTGTCTAGGCTATTACTGTTCACTTACATTATTTAAGGACACTGTCTTCAGTGGCAGAGGTGGCTGAAAGTGCCCAGTCCTTAGTAAATAGCTACAGAGTTAGTGTGCAATGCCAGAGGTACATACCCTTCCACAAAAAGAAGGCAAGGCACGTACACAGCAACTCTATAGCTTCTATATTGCTTTGCAAAGAATACTGTCACTCTGCCAGGGGCTTAAGATCTGCTCTTCATATCCCAGTAGGATCTGGAGTTTTGGTTCAATCCCCATATCTCACTACTCCCCAGATGAAAAGATGAGAAAACAGCTCTCTTTCCTTGTCTCTAAACAGTTGTCCCTATTTGCAGCACAGTCTCAATTTAGGTCACTTGAGAGGACAATCATCACTGCTGTTTTCTGATTTATGTGAAACTCTGTATTACACCAACTGTGAAATAAATTCTGGGCAATCAATAAGTAATTAAAACAGAACTATTGGTTGGGACATAACTGAGAGTACAAAGTGCAGCTCCAATCTAATTATTACAATCTGATCCAAAAAAAGTAGCCCTCCAGGCAACAAAGTTCACTGGTGATGATGCAGGCTTGGGCATGGTTGCCAACAAACATGTTGGACACATGCTGAGCATCCTCACCGCTCCCAAAAGCTGAACACTGTTAATCTGCCCTCCAGTCAAAGGAACAAAGCTGGCTCTACTAATTCCTTCAGCATCTCTCATGTTCAGCTGCACACAGACTCCCACTGAGGGGGGTTTGTATTTCCCCAGATAAAACACAGTGAGCAATAAGAAAATGACAAGGTCTGTCTATCCACATGCAAACTGCAGAAATAAATAGTCAGACCTCCTTTTACAAAGCCACACGGTACATGAAGACTGAAACTATAATCTGAAACACAATATTTATTTGAAAATTTAGACCTGCTATAAGCAGCTGCTGGGGTCTTAGCAGGTTCATGATGCCAGGGCCAGATGCATGACAAAGGCAGATGTCAAAATGCACACATTTTATTTGAGCAGGCTAATCAGTGTAGAGAAAGAGGAGCATAGGAGATGATTTGATGCTCCGGTTGACTAGTTTTGGGAGATCTATTACGAGAGAGAGCGTTTTTCCCCTTTGCTGAAGCAAGACAGAGCGCCTACATTTTCTTTCCATCCCCTAATTAACACACCACGGCATGCACCTGATGCATCATGAATCTGCCAGAAGCCATTAATCGGTATTGTTAACTATACATCCCATTTTGTTTTCAGAACAATTTCTCACTATATTTAACTTGCCTTTCCCTGAGAAATTATAATGTTTTAGAGGATTGCCCAAAAGTTACAGCATTAACTTGATTAAGCACCTGGTAGAGGACTCTGCCCACTGTGCAACTGAATACTAAGTGCAAAGAAATTATGTTACTCATCCACTTGTCTGCATAATATTGTACATTTTGAGACTGTCTCGATCAAAGAAAGATTAATTATTTCTTGGATAGAAATCATTACTTTAATTTACTTGAAAAGGGACTCTATGCACATATACAAGGGAACCTTGAGCTCAGTTTTGAAATAGAAGACAACTGGTACTTCTAGCTTGATCTCTGCATAGGTTATTACAGGATATGGAAACTAATTAGCTGTACTGGAAAGTAAAGCAAAACAGATCAGTGCACTGCCATCTGTACCAGAACGGATTCGTTTGAGGCACTCTGACCTTCTCCCTGCAGGGACAGCTTGCTCTCTATCAGGTATTTCCTACCTCTTTGCTGGAGAACAGGAGAATTGGGTGAGATCTTAACCACTCGAACTGAACCCATCCAGCGTCATTTTGATTTACTGTTAATTCTTGCAACATTCAAGCAGCATTATAGGATATTTCCTTGATATTTCAACTCTTACAGAGGAGCAAAATAGGAAGTGAAATAAAAAAGCAGACAGTGATATCATCCTTCCTTCTTTTCCCTCACTCCTGATCAAATTCTCCATCTGCTTCTAGTCATCAGCACACTAGGTTATATTAAATACATTCAGCATTGCTGACTTTCAGCCAAACTCCCCTGTCTCTGAGAGACAGAGCACTGTTGCCTCCTCCTTTGATGGCCAAAAGCAGAACCCTGTCATTCTCTTTTGACTGGCTCTCCTACTCACTTCAGATTCCATTTAGAGACATTCTATTTGGTTCAACCAGTTTCATGAAAATTACAAATCCTGCCTTAGCTTAGAATCTTTGTCATTTGGCCTGACCACTCTGTCTCTCAATTACTCAATGCCTGTACCTTCTTCAGTATCATCATGTCTCAGCTTAATTTCATAAATGATTCTGGCACACACCCTGATCACACGATTGAATTCCACTGAGCTCTGTAGAGATCCCAGAGAGAATCGTGGAAGCACAGTAATACTGCAGAACACATCAAACTGCAATATTGGAGCGTGTGCAGACAGAATAAATGAAGGTGGAATGTCCTTAGAGATGCAAACAGGAATCTATACAAGCTATACTATGACAAAGAGATAGAAAAAGAGAAAGAGGTTGGTGGAGAGAGAAAGAAAAAGTGAGAAGTGGAGGAAAAAAGCGAGAAAGGGAGAGAAAAAAAAGGAAACATATTTAATTATTAAAACAGCATGAACAGCCTTTAGCAATTGAAAAAAAAAATACATCTTAATTAGTATCATTCTAACATTGCAACTCACCATCTATAGCCAACTTGAGATCAGTCAGTGTGGCTCGAACACTTGATATAACATGCTGCATGCGGTCAATTTCTTGACGGAGAAATATATTCATGGGTTGAATCGCTCCCATCTTTTGAAGCTGGGCTTTCACCTAAACAGGAGTAGTGAAACTCTGTAAGATTTAATCTCCTGTTTCCCATGTAACTTTTGAAAGCAAAAGATTGTTGTTTTTTTTCCAACTGTATCCCATAATTCAAGAAAAAATAATTCCTTATGTAACAGATGGCCAAGCAAGGCATGTGCCAGCAGTAAGCTGTAGCACAACCTGACTCATCAGCTTACCGAAAGGAGATGCTCCATCAGTCTAACGAGGGAAAATTCCCTCTTTTGGAAGGAACACAGCAGTTCCTTCAGTCCTTGCTAGGCCACAGAGTCTTACATCTTAGATCTTTAACAAAGAAAATCACAAAGGGGTGTTTACTGATAATTCTGTATTTCCAGATCATGCTATAGGTGAAGTTTCTCAGCTCTACTTGCCCTGCTGGGTTGAAATAATGCTACAGAGTGATATATAAAAACAGAACAATATAAAAACTAGTGCAGTATGTGCACCATTTTGTAGGCAGAAGCTTCTGGCCTTCTTAATTTTCAAGGATAATGGTATCACACAGTGTTCAGAGAACATTCTTGAAATTGAATAGTCTATGTTACCTAAAGACATATCACAGAAAAAGTAGCAAAAGCCAGAAAATCTCCACAATGAGGACAGGCTGAGAGAGCTGGCGCTGTTCAGCCTGGAGAAGGCTTCAGAGAGACCAGATCGCAGCCTTTCAGCATCTAAAGGGGAGTTACAGGAAAGGGGACACACTCTTTAGCAAAGTATTTTGTGATAGGATAAAGGGAAATGGTCTCAAACTAAAAGAGGGGAGATTTAGATGGGACATAAGGAGGAACTTTTTTACAAGAAGGGTAGTGAAGTACTGGCACAGCGTGCTAGAGAGGTGGTGGAAGCCTCATCTTTGGACACATTCAAAGTCAGGTTCAGGCTCTGAGCACTCTGACCTAGCTGTATGTGCCTCTCCTCATTGCAGGGTTGTAAAGGTCCTTTCCAACTCAAATGATTCAATGATTCAATGATTCTAAATCATGTCTTCTACAGCTCATATGGTATAATGTTTTTTAGAGAATTCTTGACGGTAAGACTCTCAAGTGTTTCCCCCCCTGTTGTAACTCATCTTTTAGAAAGGCACTGGCCTGCTGTCTGGACATGCTGAGCTTATTTTGAGCTTACTAACAAAAGATGAGGAAGAAAGAAAGTTTATTACTTTGAAAGAACAGAATATAATTGAAATTCTACTGCAGCCAAATAGAAACCACAAAATTTGGTCATAAGTCCTCTGGATTTTGCTTTGTATTTTCCCAGATACAGTCATATATCTATGTGAAATACTCATAGGAAACACAAATGGAGCGTACCTTATTATTATACCAAGTAGCAAATTTCTGCAGGATAAATATAATGCAGTAGTTGAGTAGTTATAACTGCTAGTATAAATGAGTAAATGCTTTGACAGTTTCTATTCTGCAAGTTTCAACCTTAAGCCGAAGAAAATACATTTTTAACTTTGTATGCTATTCTCCTTGGGAGACAGTTATCAGCAAGGCTATTCATTATATTTTAATCACAAAGTCCCATGAGTTTGTCAGACAAAATGTCCAAGAAGTAGTTGCCAGCCAATTATACTAATGCTTTGCAGTCTGACAGTTCATTTTAGTGACTGAGCTAATGTATTTCTTCCTAAAAAAAAAAATTCTAAAATCAGCTATCATGAGACTAGACTAGGGACAATAAACTTTTGGAAGGATAGTTTATATAACTAGCTTTACCAATTTTTTCACACAAAATTCAGGGAAAACGTCTATCTGACAGTTTCACAGCCAAATTTATCACACACACACACAAAGTTTTTTTTTTTCCTGAAATATTTAGAAGATCTCTACTGCATAACACTAATAAGAGTGGGATTATACAGAGTACAACTTATGCATTCTGTGCTTTAAATAAGAAATAAACTTTTTTTTTCTAGCCTGCAAAGTGTGTGTTCATTTGGGGCATAATTTAGAATAGAAACTTTTCTTGTCTGAAGGAAAACTGTATGAAACACCTTGTTAAAGGTGTTGTTTTTCAAAATGCTGTAATTTAAGAAATTACAAAGAGAAGATAAAATAAACATTCTAATATATTACTGCATTGATAAAAGCACAGTTTAACTAATGAATTCTCAGGAGAAAAAAAAGAAAAAACAAAAAACTACATCTGATTTTTTAATGTACCTAAAAATACCTGCAATGTTTTGAAAAATGGAATGACCCAATAATGGAAAAATTTTTTAATCCATCCTAGATAAATTCACAGCACTCAGCCTGGAGCACTAAGCATAACTAGATATAAAAACTGCAATAATGACATACTTATGACCCTGTTGCGTACAAATCAGTCTTGATCTGCACTGAGATTTACTAGGTATAAGATAGTGCTTTTCTTGGAAACCTTGCTGGTAAGATTAGTTTTAAATACCAGCTTGGAGGAATGATTGACTATTTTGTATTAGGATTCTTATCAAGCAATCAGGTGAGTTACTGCCAGTGCTGTATTTATTATGACATAAAGAGATGGATCCTAACTGACAGATAAAAAACTTCAAGACAAAACTCACTAACCAAAATAGCCTTTCTGAGATTAATATACTAATTCCATAAAGCCCACTTACATCTCCTTCTCAACGTGAAATCAGCTGTCAGCTATCATAAAACTGAGGTGATATAAAGAAAGAAGAAAATAAAATCATAATCTTAATAGTATTCCCTGTAAGATTTTGCAGAGCATATTTCTACCGTATGAGCTTCCTCTATGCACATTTTGTATTTGACCTTAGGTTACGAATTCCTTTGCCACTGCATGTTGTGTCAGATGACCACTGCATCTGATAGGGCTGATAACTAAATCAAATGCACCTAAGTTCAGATGAGGAATGCACGGCATTTGTTTGTTATTGCTGTTTTAGCCAAAGTACTGCACTGATAAGTAGATCCCAGGCATACAAACTGGATTGACTTCAAATTAAACTAACCCAAAGGGTATGCTATCAGTGAATCTGACGTAGTTCAGCCACTGGTAGGTGCTCAGCCTACAGACCCAGACAAGAGTTAGACCAAAGCAAACTCCCCAGTAAAACACTTAATGCAGGCTGGGGTCCTCAGATGAACTCCAGCTGCCATACAGTAGTTCCTAATGTAGTCTTAGCCTTAGTGGAGGGTAAGGTAAAATGATGACTATGAAAGCATTTAAGGAAGAAAACACTGTTACTGGGGTTAAAAGCCTATAAAATGCAGTATCTCTGGAATGTCTCCATGTCTATTCCCTAGTAAGCTGCTTTTCAAAGCTTCAAGAAAACGCTTTCCTTATAAATTTCTGTGTTTGACAGACTGACATTCTTGCATCCATCTTCACTTGCATGGATTGATCGGACCTAATAATTTTATTACTGATCTCTCTAAGAAGCAAAATCCAGATGCAAAAAATGGTTATGAAAGCAGAAGCTTCATCCTGCCTCTGCTTTTGGAATGAGAAAACTGAAGACAGTTTTAGGTCAGGTGGAAGGTTTATTTTGCTTTAGCTTCACATGGGTCGTATTGGAGTCTGATAAAGCATGCAAAAGTGACTTGTTTATCGGCTTTTGAGCTGACATTTGGTCAGTAGTGTGACTGTGGAGAGGAATCACTACAAGAATATAACAAAAGAAACTGCAAATGTCATGCACATCAAAGGCTAATACTTAGGAAATGAAAGCCCTTTTGTGGCAGCCTGTATTTCACACTGTATCAAGAGAAGGTACATCCAGCTCTTTCAGTGTCACCAGACAATTGGTTTCACTACCATCCATCACTAACCTACAATGTTGGGGCTTTCGATCCAAACAAATGAACTCTACACATTCTTACTGGAGTCACAAGAACTGGACAAAGATTGCACAGGCACCTACCACTTTCTCTGAAGAGAAATTGCTTTTACTTATTTTCATCTGTTTCCTAATTCTTTCATTTCCTCACTTCTTTTCTGCATTGACAGTATATCTATAACAAGATTTTTGAAGATTACCACATAGTGGCCTTTCTGGAACTCAATATTCTGCTAAAAGAAACCAAATAGCACTGTTAGGACTACTAAATGTTTTTCCTTTGCTGCTTTTATCCAATGAGGTATGCATAAGAACTCTTTTTGACACATTCCCTCAGTCTCTTAGCATTTAGTAGATCATTTTTATTTGTTTCAGGATTGTTAACTGATTTAGTAGGTAGTAATGTCCTGAATGACTAAATGTTGACTTAAACTGACAAACAAGAGAATTCATCTCAATCTCTTTTTTTCAAATGTCATAGAAAGAAACTGCGTCATTCATTTTACTTCTTATACTTGTGAGCACAATTTCACGTTTCTCCTTCACTTATTATATTCTAGGTTCTGCTAAAATCTGTAGCTTCTTCCCTCAAAGAACATTTGAAATCTCTTCCTCCCCGTCTTCTCTGACTAACAAAATTATTGGCTATATGTTAGAGAACATTCTTTTTTCACTTTCAGTATTCTATTCTATGTGGTATCTTGGTATTTTGGTTAGCTTGGAGAAGAGAAGGCATCAGGGAGACCTCATTGTGGCCTTCCTGTACTTGTAGGGAACATACAAACAGGAGAGGAAATGGCTGTTTACAAGGGTGGATAGTGATAGGACAAGGGGGGATGATTTTAAGCTGAGACAGGGGAGGTTTAGGTTTGATACTAGATGAACTTTTTCACACAGAGTGTGGTGATGCACTGGCACAGGTTGCCCAAGGAGGCTGTGGATGCCCCATCCCTGGAGGCATTTAAGGCTGGGCTGGATGTGGCTCTGGGCAGCCTGGTCTGGTGGTTGGTGACCCTGCACATAGCAGGGGGTTGAAACTAGATGATCATTGTGGTCCTTTTCAACCCAGGCCATTCTGTGATTCTATGATTGATTGTATGATTTTATGTATTCTCTTTTTATCAGTTTATGCAAGATGACACTTATACAAATGCAGCTTTATTTACAGCTTACTCCTGTTCTCTCCATCCTTTCTATGAAGTTCCAGAATAATAGAACTTAACTTCAGATGAGAACGTTTGATCTTTAAAAATGGCCACACTCCAGCACCATGTACTAATGCATTCTGGGTACTAGTGGGAGAAAAGGCAAATTCCCTTCTGATAAAGAAAACATTATTGAAGACCCAAACTAGTTTTAAGATAATAAGAATGACAAAAAAGGTAAATCTTTTAGTTAAGGAAAAAAAGGAAATTTTGAAGAACCAGCAACTGCAAAAGAAGTATTACAAAATTCATAACACTGAAGAGGCAGAATCTGAAGCTGCAGTGCCGCTGAAACAACCAAAGAAATGTACAGAAGAACACATTACTGTCAAAATAAACTTGAAGCTGATGACCAGAAATATTCTGTAGATACTTAGAGCAAAGGCATCATCACCATGACAGAGAAACTAAGTATTATTTTTGCATCATCACCATGACAGAGAAACTAAGTATTATTTTTGGATGGTGGAAAAGTTCTGTGTCATCCATCAGCAATGTGAAGAAACAGTGTGCAAATATAGTGATGTGATTAATCAAAAAGAAGTGCAGTTCACATATCAAGATGTGCAGAGCCTGAGAAAACTAGAAATCAACAGGAAGAGTATCTGCATTATTTATATATTTATATAATAAATATATTATTATATTTATAATATACATTACAATAGTATCTACATTTATTAATAAGATAATGAAACAAAACTACCCCTTGAGTTCAGAATACCTTTACAAGAAAGACAGGGAAAAAGCAGATCCAACTGGACATCTTCTGACTCTGCTTGTTAGAAGAAATGTGAGAAAGGCTTGGGGAACATAATTTAAGAGTATTAATAACTAATATTGGCTCATCTGATACAATGTGAATCTCATTACTTGAATCAAGAGAAAATCTCTCAGCAAATTGAAGCAAGAGGTTTCCTGGAAGATTAGAGATGTCAGAGAAGGAATACAGAAGCAAAGAACTATCTAATTGTGATAATCATTATAGGGATGATTGCTTATGAGAAAATAAAATCTTGAATGTACACCTGGCAGATCATGAAAGAAAGATAATAACTTCTCTTATTATTGGATGGTGAAATGGCACTGAAAATAATTAGTGGTTATTTTTTAATCCATTCACACAGGAAAGTATGTATTGTACCCAGATAGGGTACCAAAAGAGAGACAAGTGAAGAATGAAACGCTGAACTTAAAAAAAAAACCCTCCGGGCTTTTTGTCTTTCACTACCATCCATGACTCCAACACTGGCTGACTGCAAAGCTAAGGCTTGTGAGGAAGTGACAGAAAAGGGAAGGCCAATTCTATGCACATTTTGTATGGACAACATGAGTGAATGAAACCAAGGATTTAATGAGAGTGAACGAGACCACAGTTAAACAGAATAAAGGTGAGACAAAAATAGTCATTTGTTCAAACAACTTATAAGTGAATTTTGGATGAAAGAAGTGTGGTGCATTTTACAATATTAAAACACTGCACAAATTTCCTAAGCATAGAATATGAAGACAAGAATATCCTCTGATCACAATATAAAGCAAAGTATACATTCAAGACAACTTCTAAAGTATTACAAATTCTTCAAGAGGAGCAAAGGAAAAAAAGAAATCACTATTTGGAGGATTCGGGAAATACTTTGTAAAAAATAGCTTAATATCCATATTACAAAAATGGCAAAACTATATAAACTGCACACGTATTCAACATTCAAATGCTATTCCAAACTGAGAACAAAATTCTAAGGAACTAAATAAAACTTGACATTAGTTCAGTGAATCCACTTAAATCTGATGCGAAGGAAAAGGGAAAAGGATGGAGAATAATCCAAGGTGTGGACTATAGACATAGATCCAAAGTGCTAAGTATTAAATCAATAGTTGCTAATAATAATTATACACTTGTTTGATTTTATTTGCTATTTATCAAAGTTATTTATTTTCTTATCTGCTACTAAACAACAACGGGAAAACTAGAAAGCTGACTTCATCCTGAAACAAGTTCTATAAATAAATGATGAATATACTCCCACTGGGAATCGCTTAATAGGCATGTGAGAGAAAAGGGGTATACAAGCATGAATGGATGGAAAAATAACTATATGGGGAAAGATGCTAGACAAACTCACAAAAGAAAAGTTGTGAATTTAAATAGTTTGCCAGGAGGGGGAGGAAAAGAGAAGTTCTAAGCCGAATTATTACAGCTATTTATAGAAGACATATTAAATGTAACATGCATTGTAGAATAGAATACAGTATATACTGCCAAGGTCCCAAGGCTATCGGACATGCCCTAAGTAAAAGCACTGCTATTTTCCTCTAATTTACTGAGGGGGGAGAAGACTTTCTGATAGCTGTTCTGTGTCAAGGTGGCTCATTCAGCAGACTGTGCTATTTGCAATATAAGTATCTGATGAAAGAATAATTTAGATGATCAATCCAAACAGTCTTCTAGAACACTATGATTAAATATAAGAGCTTTTTAAAACGCTTGACATTTAAATGTGAGAAAGAAGCACAATAAAACACATATACAAAACATCTGCATCAAAAGAGCATATACCTCATGGGAGTTGTAATCTGGAGGTAACTTCTCCAGCATCTCATCAGCAAGGCGCTGCACCACTGCTTCTCGGGTCTCCCCTCCTCCACTGCTGCTGTCTTTGGGCTGGATGCTCACTATTGTATTCAGTGTCTCATTTGCGAGGTTGGTTTGGTAAGTTATATCTGCATTAGGGTGCAGACCAAATACCTTAAAGTAAAAGGGAAAAAAAAAAATAGGGGAATAATGCATTTTTCCTTCTAAATTTTATCAGTGAAAGAACCCTCTGGTACTGATAAACAAAGAACAAAATCCACAACCCTATAAAATAATAGAGAATCGATGGAAGTACATCCATTTAACTGGCCAAGAGGCAAGCACAAATTATACAGAAACATTAACATAGGTTAAATCTACAACAGCATTTTCATTCAGATGATGAGAATGGTTTTGAACTATCTGGTTATCGCTATATTCCAGGGTTTAGGTCACGCTGTGCACACACTGATTCCTTGTCACTGGATCAGACTAGAGCTTGCTGGGAATGTGCCATGTGCAAACGCTGACCCCTCACCACTACCTTTTCTCCTCTGTAGATCTACTACTTTTGTACCAGGTAAAGTAGATGCCCCTATCAATCAGACCAAATGCCATTTCTAATGCATTTTTTTTCACACAGTCTCTTAGGCTTACAAAGCATGGAGCTTAGAGAACAGAAAACAGCTCACAGTTTAAGGAACTAAAGATTTTATGACTGGTGATAATATTTAGGACATATTATGTTTTGAGCTATTTTTGGTTTAACTCTCCTATTCTTTACTTCTACTTCTTTTGAAATTGAATAATTTTATTTAAGATAGAGCTAGCACAGAATTACTGTAAAGCTGCCCTTTGTTTGAATGATAATGGCTTTCTCAGAAACCTCTGCTGAAATATCAGTAAGTCTGTAATTGTCAGGTTGATTGCAGCTTTTCTCCAGGAGGAATTGGATTGTGACTTATTTCACTAGCCCTCACTGAATTATAGCTATTAATTACCTCTAACAAACTGAGCCACTGATCCAGCAATAAGGAAGCTTGCCCCTAAACCAAGCACCGAAGCCAAGCAACGTGGTTCTCATGTTTTGTGTTTTTGTACATAATATTAGAACTAGCATCTTCTAAAAAGACATTCCTACTGATAAATATTTACACACTCTCAGTATGGAGGGAAAAGGGCCATGTGCAGTATTTTTATATTTAGAAATCTAGAAACTCGGAGGGGAGGGACAGAAGTGGCTGCAACAGTGTCAAAGCTAGCTAAGCTGCACTGATTTAGACCAGCTGTGGAACTGACCCTTACAGCAGCACAAAGAACACAGTGCAGGCCTAAAGCTGCCCAAGAGATAAAGTGGGATCATAACTAGCATATAATTATTTTCCAGCATTTAAATCCAGGCAGGATTTAACACATTTTACAGGAAGTGGTATCTCAATCTGTATATTTAGAGGCACAAAAAGCAAAAATATCAATACACTTTATTTCACTCATTTCTTATCAGCATGCAATGATACACACAGTTAAAGACATGTGCTTTTCTGCTTCTGCTCTTACAGAAGAAGGCTTTGTTTGGTTGGTTTTGTTCCGGCAGATTTTATGGCAATGCTATAGCCCAAGTTAGAAACAGAACACTGCTATAGTGAATGTAAATTGCTGCAGTGCTAATCCAAGGGCTAATTTCATAATTGGCATAATATTGACAAAGACAGGGGTGTTAAAAGCAAAAAAACCCTCTGGTTCTACGTGTTCATGAGAGTGACACACGAGGTATTAAGAAATCAGAGTAGCAAACCAATGGGTGGACCAGTGTACTGTAAATTAATCAAGAAACAGAGTTTCTCATTTTCTGTGATTCAAAATCTTGGAATTTGGATTTTAAAAGGGATGCTAGATTCTGCATTTCAATTGGTTGGTTTTTATTTAGCCTGATAAAATTCAGACCCAATTGCTAATGCTCTACGCCCTTCTGAAATCAAAGTCATTTTCAAAGGGATTTCTGAGTTCAATAGCCCTCTTCAGAAGCCAGTGTTTATTCTGATCAGAGGTTGAAATTGCATCAAAAGAGCAAAGATGCTGTAATCAGACTTATTCAGTCTTTCTTTTTTCAACCAAAAATAGAAAGGAGAGGAAATAAAAGGCACACTGCTTTTTTATTGTGCTTTGGCTAGCACAAAATCCTTTGTGGAACAGAAGACCAGTAGCTTATGAGGTTAAAAGTTTCCATGAGCAATTTTGACAGATTTTGGAATGACTGAAGATTGTAGTCACGTTCCTCCTAACCTGTGACAGCTATAGGAGAAAAAGATGTTTGCATTCCTGGACTTGATCCAATTTACATAAAAGTCAATGGTAAAAGGTGCCTCTCTGTCAGCACAGATGCCCTTGCATCTGCTATCACTAGCTTCAGAGATTCAAACCTTTTCAAGTTTGTTTTATGAGCATGGATTGTTCTCAGCCTCCTTTCTAGCACATTATCAGTAATAGAAAATCAGTTTTTTCTATTCAATCCTGCCTATTTAATTTTAATAGAACTTACCCATAAAGGCATTTATCAACTTAATAGCAATGAGACAGAAACTCATAACATTCACTTCCATTTCAATTTTAGCTAACTGCAACACATGTAGCTGTGTTAGAGAGAGTGGGATGTCCCAGTTCTGCAATTAATGTGACCACTGCAGTATACACACACTGGGTCATGTATGTAGGTCGCTCTGAAAGTAAAATCTATTTATTTTTTATGGAAACTACGACAGATACAAAGAGCACAATAACACTATTTGAAAGCAACACTATTGAAAAGAGTCTGATTCTGTCTTCTTTACACCCTTTCAATAAGTATTTATATGTATTGATAAGATCCCCCATGAGTCTTCTCTTGTCTAGGCTAAAGGGTCCCAGCTCTCTCAGCCTTTCCTCATATGAAAGATGCTTCAGTCCATCATCTTCACAGTCCTGTGTTGAACTCACTATCTTGCCCATGTGGATCAAAGCACATGAATGTGAGGTTTTTTTCTGAGTTCTTGAAGAAGGCGTTACCTATTTTGTCTTCCTAATTAGCAGACCTATAATAGACACGAACTACAATTGCACTCACACTGGTCCGCCTGTTAATACTGCCTATACATTCCTGGCTCCACAAAATAATTTCTCTGACAAAACCTCTCTTTAATACTTTAAAATGTTTTACCTCAGGTGTATCAATCACTGGCAATTGCTCTATGTACTGGAGATAGTCTTCAACTGTTTTCCCTTTTGGAATCACGTAATCTTTGTAGAAACAAAATTTGTCACTAAACATATGCTCTCCAAACCACACTCTCGCAAATGTATTCAGCAGAGCTTTGTCGAGGTCATCAGTTACACGGCCTCCATACTGTACTTCTCCAAGCATATAGCGAACACAGCTCCAGTTCACGCCGCGCTTAATGTCCATATCATCCAAATGATTCTGAACAAATTGCACACTGGCTGTGAAGTCTGCCTGATTAAATTCATAAGGAATGTTCCAACCCAGTGGACCAAACTTTCTTCTTTCCTGCAAGATGGGTAAAGATAAAAGGCTGATTGTAATTTTGGAGAATATGTTGAGTGTAGAAGAATACATAAAATGTGCTGTATTCCACTAACTTTAAAAAATGATTCTTCACATAACACACACGAGTCTAAGTGCTTCATTAATTACCTAGTAGTTAAATATTTTTCTTCATTTATCATCACCAATAGAGACAGATAAACAAAGAAGAGAAATATAAATATTTTCACAGATAAAAGAATTCCCCTTTTTAAAGTAGTCCATCTGTGAATCTAGAACTATCATTTCTGAATTTCAGAAATGAAAGTACTGTTTAAGGAAAGGATGTCCAAACCACATTGGCCACAATAGATTTTATGGTTCTCTTTCAGTCTAGGTACATTCATAACACTGAAGTCCCTGCATGGTGGAGGGACAGGAAGCAAAAGCTGCTCTTACCTAATCATTTATAGATACAGCTAGCAGTGTGTGGATCCTAGGGCAGTGCCTGATATTTACACATTCTAAATTTCCACCAAGAAGATCACTCAAAGTCAAGTACACTTCAGCCTGCCATTTGGACCACAATGTTTGTATTGATTTGCTAACACAGGCTTTACGTCTAAATATATTTCTCATTCACTAACAGGTGCATTCACAAATGAACATGACTTCATGACAGAAGAATACAAAATATGATTTGAAACCTGAACAGTCGTGTGAAGAAACGCTACAGCATATAGTAAAGGTTTCCACTGTGGCATGTTGCTCACTTCTAGGTGATCCTGAGTGATAGTAGAGTAAGTTCGTTTTAAGCTAGCTTTCACACCTAGAAAAAAAGTATAAAAATGCAAAAGATGAGGGAAAAAAAAAAAAGTATGGAACCAATAATTCCAACTTCTGTTAAACAGGATTCACTCCTCCGATTTACAGTTTTATATTATATGTAGCTTCAAATAACCCTTCTGTGCAACAATCTTTTCAGTTGGTCATGCCAGGCAATGTTCAACTACATTTTGTTTCAGGTAGAATATGATAGATCAATTATATTAAATTCTGGCACACAGAAGGAATTATAATTTGCACTTATTCTAAATGTTACCAGTAACAACTGAAATACAAACATAACTATTCAGTGGCGAACAATAGAAAAGACACCTAACATGTGAAATGAAACACAGCTCTAAACATCCAAGAGTCTGTTCCAATAATTACACATCAAACAAGTCTCTCATTAGCCGTACAACACCAGACATGAGTTCCTCTCTCCCTCTTATGATAACTTCCACCTAACCAGCTTAACACAAATCTAAAAAGATGGATTTCTAGTGCAGTAAATAGAATACTGAGGTCATAGTACTTCCAGTGATAAAATAAAAGCCCTTATGCTTCTTTCCTACTTCACAAAAGTCCTGTAGAACACTATTCAAGGAAACACATTTTCAACATGTATCAGAATAAAGCTCCAAAATTAATAGGAATTCATCAAACTAAGCGTCTTATCACAGCACACTATGAACATAGCGGGACAGTATCAGAAAACTACAACTGTTTATATTTCATTCTGACTTAAATTGTTACCCCAGGCATATTTCTGTTATTAAATGCAAGCTGTAAATTGGCTATAGCCTGGATTATAAAACTGCCTCTTGGAGTTATAGGCCGTTATCATTTGATAGGATTTATGATTTGAATGATAAGGAGGGGTCACAGCACAATCAAAAATATGCTGAGCACTGAATAAAAAAGGGTGGAGGAGAAGAGAAAGAGATGAAAAATTTTTATCAAGAGACCGACTAACTGCTCTTGAGAGTGAAGTATGTACACTGGAAGAGGATGCCTTTCACTCCAATCAAACACTCTGGAAAGAAACCTTACTAATATGCAAAGGATGAATACTGAAATAAGAGTTTTAAATGACTGAGGGATTAAATTTGACCTTGGATACAAATTTTCAGCCCCCACTGACTTCATTAACTGAAATCAGTGCTAACATGCATATAAATGCAGGGCAAGTTAATGCATTACACAGTCAAAGATGAGGGAGTTACAAGACAGAGTAAGTGTTAGGATTGAGGATTTCATTCTGCTAGAGTTCAAAATATGAGGGCTGCCCCGAAAGTAATACCTCCTATTTTATTATGTTGGCCCACTATATCAGGGATGGATGTTGGCATTATGGCAGTAGAGGTTGAACCTTCCCACTAATACTCCAATGTTGCCATGTGAGAGATGCCAGCAGAGGGCAGTCTGACAGAATGGCAAGTGCCACGAAAGTGCAAGTGAAGCAAAGTTGTGTCATTGAATTCTCCATGCAGAAAAAATGGCACCCATTAACATTCATCAGCACTTGCTGAACATTTACGGAAATCAAACAGCGGACGTGATGTGAACATGGTGAGGTAGCGGGTAGTGCATTTCAGTGGTGGTGACAGAGACATGAAATACAAGCCACCTTCTGATGGTGCTGAGTATGTTGAAAAATAGTCTTTTACAGCTGAGGTTTTGTTCTATCAAATAGTGTTATTTTGCTTTTTTATCTGTTATAGTTTCCATGGAAAAAAAATAGGAGGTGTTACTTTCGGAGTGATGTGTACAAATACAGCCCTTCCCCATCATACACAACTAGCAGCATGGTAAGTTGCTCCTATAAATATAAAAATGACATCTACGCAGATAGCAGCGTAGCTTGAGTAAGAGAGTGGTAGTCAGCAGTAGGACAGCTATAAGTTAGAGACTAAGAAAAGATGGATTATCACATATCAGACACCATACAGGTGAGGCTGGAAGGGGCCTCTGGAGGTTACCTTGCCCAACACTCCTTCTCAAAGCTGGATCAGCCAAAGCTTGTCACTCATAACTTTGTCCAGGTGGGTTATCAGGAGGGAAAAAATCTGAACAAGCTGTTCCAGTCATACAGAGACCATCCTCACACTTGTTCTTTTTTCTACTGCTATATAGAAATTGCCTGGATTTCTACTTATGTTCATCACTTTTCTTCTTTCACTTGGCACCAATGCAAAGTCTTGCTGTTTTCTTTACTCCCTCCCATCACATTTATATATGCATTGATGAGGTGTCTCTGAACCTTCCCTTTTCAGGATTAAACAATCTCATAGCTCCCTCAGCCTTTCCTCATACGTCAAATGCTGTAGCTCATTCAGTATCTGAATATGACCCCTCACTGGACTTGTTCCAGTACATCCATATGTTTTCTGCACTGAGAAGCTCAGAACTGGACAGACCACTCCAGATATTCTTTCAGCATGGTTTCAGTACAGAAGTATCACCTTCCTTAGTCCTCCAGAAATGCTCTTCCTAAAGCAATCTAGTACTGCTACAGGCCATCTTTGCTCCAAGGGTGTATTGCTGGCTTGTGTTCCACTTGATATCCATCAGGAGCTCTATGTCCTTCTCTGCAAAGCTGTGTTAGCAGCTGCATGGACCTGTCATGTATATCTGTATGGAGTTCTTTCTCTCCAGAGGCAGCAGAGGCAGTATCTGGCATCACCCCATGCTGAAGTTCAGCAGATTTCTGTTATCCCATTTTTCCAGTCTGTCAGCCTCCCACTGAACAACAATATGACCACCTAGTATATCAGTGCTTTCTTACCATTTTGTATCATTTGTATATACTTGTTGAGGGTGCACTCTCTCCCATTGTCCAGGTCATCAGTGAAAATGTAAAATATTAGTGACCCCAGTATCAACCCCCTGGGTCCAGCCCTCCGGCTGGATTTGTGCAGCTGACCACAACACTTTGAGCCTAGCATTTCATACAATTGTCAGTCTAGCCTTGTGAAATCCCCACTTCATTAGTGTGCCTCTAAGGATGTTATGGGTGGTAGTGTCAAAAGCCTTTTTCAAGTCAAGATAACAACACTCTTTGTGCTTCTTCATCCAGTAAACCCATCATCTCATCATAGAAAGCTAGTAGGCTGGCTACTAGTCTCAAAGATTAGTAAGTAATCAATGGCTTATGGTTTCCTGGCAGCCATGGAAAAGCCAAGTACACCAAGGAGGTTACAAGGAGTACACCAAGATATTGTTCATTACCTCATCAGTTGCTTGAACAAGGAGATAAAAGGCAACAAATTTGCAGATAATAATGGAGAGAGGTTGACCTACTAAATAGCGGAACAGCAATTCAGATGGATATTTAGAGTGCTGAAGTCTTCACAAACAGTACGTGAGTGAAGTTCAACAAGAATTGAAAAGTCCTGCATTTGTGGCAGAACAATCCCATACATTAGTACATGCTGAGATCCGACTGCCTGAGTCCTACTGATAAGCATCTCAAGGTTATTGCAGATGCCTGGTCTGCTAAAGGACTCACAGCAAATAAGGCAAATCAGATAGTGGGCAACCTTAAAAGGAGCATAGCCAGCAGATCGAATGAAGTCATCATCACATTCTCCTTAGTAATGATCAGGCTTCCCCCCTCAGAAACAACGTCTACTTTTGGCATGAAAGGAGATGTGGCAAAACAGGAGAAGCCTATAAAAGTGGTCTGGAGCTAAGCGTGCATGACCTACAAAAATAGATACATAAAAAACAATTTAAACTGTGAATAATGAAGGGCAGCAGTGTGTGCATACATGAGACACTGTCTGCCCAAAACTGAAAAGTTGAATTCTAAAGTTGAATTCACCAACCTGTCACTTGGTAGCTGCAATTGGTATGGGTACAAAAATTTAGTGAGTTAGAATGATGCAAGTCAGAACAATGTAAGTTAGAACTACCAGTCAGGAAGCTGATCACACACTGTGCTTGTGCACATGGACTCAGGCTGCGGAAATTGGCAGATTAAGGGTGCAAAAAAATGCAAGATAAACATTCTAGCTGGAGAGAACAGCCCAGAATAGAGCAAGGTCCAGAAGATGGTGGAAATGCATGGACACAAATACCAGGGGATTCCGATAGACCTAGGCCAGTAATGTTCAAGACTAGTTGTTGCATGAAGCTGACTTGACTTTCTGCTGATCTTCTGTCTGAGCTTCCTGAACAGTAGAGTTCTCTCAAATGGGAAGCAAAATCAAGACCAAACAAAAGAAGCATTGAGGTGTTCAGAACACGCAAAAGTGAAAGTCTAAAATAATCACACTGCATAAAAGCTTTAAACTCACTGGTTCTTTAGTAAAGTCTTGTATTCAGATCCACCAGAAGTTCATATTTACTCTCTTGTTGGTTACAGAAGCTAAAGGGTGATAAACAAATACTTGAAGGGCAATAACAGGGATGCTGGGATCAGACTCTTTGCAGCAGTGCCAGATGACATAAGAAAAAGCAGCAAGCCACAGCTACATACTGCAGTGTGGGACACTGAGGTCAAGTATTCGGAAGTGTGCTTCAATTTCATTGCCCGGAAGAGCACAATATATGTTCTCCTCTGTATCCTTGGGTAGGGTCAACAGGATGGCAAGAAAAGAGTGGCAGCGTGCACTAAGTTTAAGAAAGTTCCACTGTCAAGATCTATAGGATCTCCCCAAACAACAACACACAATCAAATTCTGTTAGAAACCAATGTCAATTTTCTCCCCAAAAGAATTATGCTTTACACAATGCAAGACTGACTTACAAAGTGCTGTATTTAGCACTTTGAGAGAATAAAGACTAAAACATAGTGTGGATTTCAGTGATACAGAGAGGAAATAAAATTAAGCCCCCACACTCCCCCAAGAAAAGCATGGTTTCCTACCTTGAGGTGGTTCATTAGTAAATTTGATAGATGCCTGTAAAAGATTAATAGGAAACTCTGGGTGAGCCTCTGTAGTTATCCAGGTTCTGAAACCTTCATTCATTGATTCTGTTGTTGTGATGGTGTCCATTAATTCATTAAGAAACATTAAGCCAAGGTGGCAGTTCTGTAGAAGGAGCCATCCTCCATCTTGCATGCACTGATTTAACAGGCGCCTTGCATGGACTTCCTGGCCCTGACCCATTGAAATGGCACGACAGGGAATGTTCTGGAAAGTAAAAAAGGTTTTATTTGGAATTTTTTAAAATACAACTCTTTGCAATGATTGGCCACATGATTTACTGCTTCTATAAGCCAATAGGTAGTGATACTGTGCCACAAGGAAAACCACTAACATCACTGAAAATTGATTATATCAAAACAGAGAAAACAGAAAAGCATGAGATGAAAAAAGACCTCAGGAAGGTATTTGGAAAGAAAAACTAGCCAGGTTGCTACTAGGACTATACAATTCTGTAAATAAAATGCAGAAAAAACTCCCTCTTGCTTATATTTCTTACTGTCCTTACTTGTTAATAAGCAATCTCCTGACTTAGGTTGGCCGCCTGGCTCCTAACAGGGAAAATTAGAATTCCCAAATTCACTTGAGTACATTATTCCACGTACATTCTAAGTACAAGTGGAGTTGGAGGCAATAGAATTGATGAAAAGAGTTTCATGAAGAATTTCCTGCCCAAGACATACAGCTGACTATCCCTCATGCCATGAGCTATGAGCTTCATAAAGACTTACCAGTCTGATTATCTTCATCTGGCTAAAAGCTGCAAAGGTTAATGTTAGGCTTTCCTGCTAGGGACTGTCATTGTGAAACAAAACTGAAGGAAGAAAGTCATCCAGTCCTAAACAGTGTGGATGAGGCTGTAGGAAAGAAAGTTTAACCATATGGACAAAGGGTGTGATGGGTTATTTTGCCTTAGGGTCAGCAAACAGGTCCTGACCTGATTTTACTGAATGGCATAAACACATTTACTGTATATGATCCTCCACATCCTAGAAAAAGATTTAATAAGAAAACACTGAAGATTAGAAAGTAGTTATATCTTACTCTCAGATCAGTATAAACATGAAGCTCCAGTCAAAAGAAGGAAAACTAAATAACATGAAACAAGTAAAGCCGAATAGCTGTGAAGCCATGTGTAGAACAAAAATCTTCTCTTCTCTAAGGAGTATCTGCGTACAGCTAGCAATCCTATAAGTCAGATGCTACCACCACCCCTGCAGACTGCACAGATATTCAGCTAGTTCAGTATTCCTTAACAAAGCATCTGCTCATAATTTGCTCCTCTTAGCAATGTTACCTTTCAAATGTACACTCATTAAAGGTTATAAAAACATCAAGAGAAGGAAAAAATATTTTTTCACTACAGACTGTTCTTCTTTTATTCCTTCTAAAAGACTTTTATCAAAATGTTCGCCTACAGAATGTTTCTGTAAATAGTGAGTCATACCAGTATATCAGTGTCATCAATGCTGATGAAATTACTATAATTTTAGTCATCCCACTGTCCCTAACAGTTTTGCTGAAGGCTGTATGCATCAATCCCTAGTAAATAGAAATAAATAGTAAAACAATTAAAATATCTAGTTCTAATAAAGTTAAAATGCTAGGCATTGTGAATTTCATTTTTTAATTCAGAAGGTTGAATTTTCACTCCAAGTTCAAGTGAAAGCACTGGGGACATAAATCCAACTAGTTTTAAAATAGACCTAGCTAGCTTTATAAGGGTGATTATATAGCTCAGGAGTCACAGCTAATGTTTCCATTTCTTCGAGAAGTGGTCATCTGAAGAATAAAATTTTAGAGTGAAAGATAAATTCTGGTTATTAATTTGAATACTTCCAACTGTAGATAATTGTTTTATGTTGTGAATATCATTTTCAGCCTGACTTAGTATTCTATCTATGCTTCCTTAAAACATGAAAACATTTAGACTGCCCACTGTGATACACTCTCAGAATGATAAGAAAACCTGTTTTCTTGACAGCCAGAACTAGAGAACACTTTCTATGAGCATTTGCCCCAGACTGACTAAGGTCTTCCTTAGGATTTGACAGAATGGGAGAGTGTTTTGTTCCCCCCACTGCTGACTTCAGTAACTCCGACTTAAGTGACCAGCTCTCTTCAAGAGATTCTGCAGGGAGTTTAGCACACTTTACTCCTTATATGGCCAGTGGGATAGAAAAGCTCAGCTCCTGGATGCAAGACAGTTACATTTCAATCATGTGCTCTGAAATGCTTTCAGAGGCACCACTCTTTATTGATTACAAAAAATAACTCCTATCAGACCTAAGATTCCTAACATTAAGCACTGATGCCAGAATTATATCCTAACTTTAAACATTCCATATAACAATCAGATAAATAAAATAAGAGAAGCCTGGTTTTCAAGGATGAGCACCTGAACTTTCTAATTAATAACCCAGATTTAGTGCAGTTCTCACTTTTGTGAATGAATTTTACTGTGTGTGTAAAAAATTCTGCACCATTTAGAAGATACATTCTATCAAGGAGGAAAAGTTATCGAGAACAACTGTGAATAACTTATTCTCAGGACAATTATATTTGCATCTACACTGTGAATTATCAAACACAAAGCATGGAGTGCTGTAAGAAATACTGAATTTATCCTTCAAGTGAATTGATGGATAGGGTCTCCAAAATCATTTTGTCTGTCACTAAATTTTTATATTGCTTATTTATATTTCTGTTCTTCCTGTGTAACTGTCTTTACTGTGATCTCCTGCAGTGAATGGGATGCAGCACACACCACAAATAATGCTATGTTCTTATAGCTAAGTGTTTTCACTAAGTAATGAACTATACTGGTGTGCTGCATAAAGACAGAGGGTTCATTGGAATAAAACACCCAGAAAAAGCAGGAAAGTAACATTTTCATTTCCTCAAAATATTCATTTTGGCTACTGGTCTAAAATTAACTTGCAGAAAATAATTTTATGAATAAAAATTTCACCACTAGGACAGACAAAAAACATGGAAATAATATTTCTAGTTCAAGAGAGAGACATTTTAAATGTCTTTATCAGCTCTAGCAAACTCAGTTTAGGATACCTTTGACTTTGCAAGACGTTCTATATTTTCAGTGGGGTCAGACCCCACTGATAAAAAGCATGTCAGAGGTGTTCGACAGTCACTTTCTGACCACATTGCTTCCGTTTCAAGTATAAATCCTTCTGCGTATTTCACACCAAGGGATTCTGCAATGTAGTGTCGAGCCTGAAAAACAAATCAAAACAGAACAAAGCTACCAAAAACATAAATATTTTATTTTTAATTTACCGGGTTGCTAGATAGCCAAGTGGAAGAGCTGCTTGTTACTTGCCCCATTATCTCCTCTAAGCAAGTACTGTTGACACTGGATCTACAACATAGCAGAGTGGACAAATTTTTCAACTGACTGAGTTACAGTCTTCCATGTATATGTTGGAAAAGCAAACGGAAGTTCCCCTATCCAGTGGTTACTCAATTCAAGTTTCTTATGCTTAGTATCTATTTCTACAAAAAATAAATACAGCTCATACCGTAGTCTTAAAGGTCTCAGCCTTTTCTATGCCTCCATTTTCCTCTTTTCACGGACATTTTCTAAAAGGATTTCTAAGTTGTAAAGGATTTCTAAGGTGTATGAAAGACTTTTTTGAAAGCCATGATTTTCGAACTGTGCAAACAACTAATTGAGGTGTGCATTATGGAAAGAAACACCCAAGATCAAAGGAGACTGAGCCAGATGCCAGATTCAGAAAAAAACACATCCATCAATAAAGCTTCCACTACTGTGACTTTTGTCCTACCGAAAAGAGGTGAAATTTTTTACTGTTTGGAAAGACAGTAGGAAAAGAAGAGATAATATAATAACAGAAAAGTATCTCCTCTTTCCTCAACAATTAAAATAATTACAGTATTTGAAACCACCATTCAGAGACATTCTTTCTCAAAGGTGGTTGTGCCAGATGATGTAAGTATTGCTAGATGAGCAGTAGCAGCTTTATTATTTTGGTCTGTTTAGATTGTGGAAAGTGGAGCTCCCATACTTCTCTCCTTTGCCAGCTGAAGTGTAGGAAAGGAAGAAGGATGGAACCACATGGATTTTGTTGAAGAAAAGGTTTCTGAAAAAAAGATAGTGCCCCTAAATACAATATGCTATTACAATATATAATGTGTAAAGCTGAGATATGGAAAAAATCATAGAATCATAGAATCTTAGAATTATAGAATCATAGGATGGCCTGGGTTTAAAAGGACCTCAAAGATCATCTAGTTTCAACCCCCCTGCTATCTGCAGGGTCAACAACCACTAGATCAGAAGTGGTTGCAAAATCAGAAGTACTACTTTTCTGGGCAGCTGAAGATTAAAAAAAAAAAAAGAAAAAAAGATATAATCATATTCTCAAACATCTCTTAGAAACTTACATAGAGAAGAAAATCCAAATATCACATACTGTTGAGAAATTTCAATCCTATTTCAGTTTCTCTTACAGTATGTGCCACAAGACAGTCTTAATTATTACTTCTTCAGTGTGGAGGGGCAGGTAAGTAAAAAGTTCTGCTATTTTACTGCACCTGTCATCAAAGTGAACTGTTCTCTTTCCAATTCTTCTGTAAAGAAATATGGATGCATCTTTTAATTCTCCGGAAGAATGCAACTGCTTTACAAGTTTCATTGCTCCATTTACAAAATGCGACAAAAAAATGACCAGTATTCTTAAAGCTCAAATACAGTGTTATGCAATGCCCTAATCTGTAACAAATAAAATATAATTTTCCTATATATTAAAAGGACTCCCATATCTTTCTCATTTTTCAAAATACTTCACTCTGTGAGAAAACTATGATAAAAAACAAAGTCAGGGAACATAAGTTTAGAATTAGTAGTTATAAAGGAGATGCCACATACCATAAACACCATATGAAAGCATATCTTACTTGGGCAACGGTATGATCAGGGCACCAGCTACGGACAAGGAGAAGCTTACGGAATTGATCCAGTAAGCTGTCATACCCATCAGGAACAACAGCTTTTTCAGGTGCTTCTGCATCAAACCATGCTTTCCAGGCCTTCTCATTCCTAACAACTTGTACCAGAAGTTCGTTAAAAGGGCACAAGCTAGACAACTGCACAAGATTGAGCCACGTCATGTCAAGGATCCACTTTTTTGGTTTCGGTTCCACAGAATTTAGATCCAAACTGGCACCTCCTGCAAAGCAAAATAATTATATGGGGAAAACAAACAAACAAAACATTGTTAAAGCAGATAAAATAATAAGTAATCCAAAATATTGATTTTTTTTTATTTGGGGGATAAAAATCTCTGTAAAACAGGACAAAAAGACCTAGAATTATGCATAGAAGACTTATTTAATGAACACTTGAATGGTCTCAATGCCTTCCAGAGCTGATATCTCAGTATTATTTGAGTTTCTTTTCCTCTATCTAGAAAGCTAGAGCAATATTTGCTCTATGATATTTAAACCTGAGTGCACTGTTCAGATGTAGGAAGGATCTATGGTTAGTCCAGCCCCCTTCACGTACCCTACAGAATGACAAAGCACACGGTATATTCATTTCCAGGACTGCAACTTCAACAGCTCACCCACCACTCCAGCATTATACCCATCCATACTTTGAATGCAGCTGAGTCACAGCTGAATATTAAACTGGTGTTCACTGAGCAAGCTGAGATAATTGGATGCAAGAGCTGATTGAACTTATCTTCATTTGTGACTGTGCTTAGTTTATCTCAGAGACAGTTTCTGCCTCCACAAGAACTTTATAAACTTAACAGAATTTTTATTTTGTCACTGTGTCTTAGCAGTGACACGTTCTGGTAGCACAAAACTCTGGTAGAGAAGGTGATACATAACAGTGTTTTACAATGTCCAACAAATTTCTACTTTCCTTTTACAATCACACTTAAACGTGGTACAGAGTACTCATGCCTTCATATGCCTGCTCACCAGCAATCAAAACAGGTTTTTCTGACTGTCTCCAAGCTCACAGATGAAAGCATGTGGCAACTCAAAAAAAGAGGCATGCAAGGGAAATTACATGGTCTTTTACAAAGTAACAGCCTTTTTTTTTCCCTGTTATCCAACCCAAAACTGTTAAATAAACTCATTTTAGCTTTATTTTGACAACAAATAGTCTACATTGTTTGTTTTGCAAATTGTATATTGTAAACTTCCCTTTTGCAATATACATGTATTCACTCACCAGTTAAAAAGGAGCACTCCTAATAGATAGAACATACTGCTAGTGTAAGCACTGCAAAATCAGAATTTGGCAGTCCACAGACATATGCAAATAGAGAATATTTATGGAGAAATTACCTTTGATCAGTGTCTCAAACTCACTGTGTGAAATTTTCTTGGCCCGCAAGTCAATCTTCAATGCCAGCAGCAATGTAAACAGGAATCTGTGATTTTCATACAGCCCTCGAACTGTATACTTGAAGACTTCATAGGTGAGATGCTCAATTATATTCAGCACCCTTTTTCCTGTGATCTGAGATTTCTGAGATCTTTCCACTGACAGGTCAAAAATGCCAAGAAACTGCCGTAAGGATGTTTGGTACATGACATTCACCAAGCTCATTTCCACAATTAGGAAATAAAGAATGCTGCCACGACCAGCAACTGGCCGATACTCTTCACGTGCAGTATTGATTTTCACCTCTGTCTCCGCTGCTATGCTTAATTTTTCACTGACCTTAAAATTAATTGAAAAGACAATGCAGATTTAGTCATGTCATTTGTGATTTATATCGCACAAGCAAAAGGAAAAGGTCTTGATTAAGATCACATTGGTATTTGCAGTCAAGCTTTGTTGGTGCTTCAGCAGAAGCAATTATGTCTTCATGTGCTCAAACACCAAGCACAACATGATTTCATTCAAATGAACACTTGCAAGGTATATCTGGAATATAGGAAATTATCCAGGTAATAGTTTAATTTTGCAACATTTTTATAATAGACAATGATACAGTTTCTACTATTTATTATGAAGTACAGTGCTGCATAGGAACTCTAAGTTGGAAAGCAAAAACAGAAAAAAAATCTTTCCAGAGAAAATCTTCAATTGCAATTGCAAAATACATCTGCAAGGTATTGAAAATTTACCTCTTCTGCTGTTGTTTTAGTGATTCTTAGGACTTCTATTAGAGACTCATCTTCAACCAAAGAGCCCTCTGTACTTGTTAGGCGAAAGAGTAGGTTATCTTCAAGCTCCTGCATTCTCCTCCTGTTAGATGCCACTTCCTCCATCAGTTTGACTCTTTCTGCCTCAAGTTCCTGTACTCAGAAAATCAAACATTTTCATTAATTAATTTAAAAAAAAAAGCTGTAAAATGACACAGAAAATTTGATTTAATGCATGAGAAATTGGAGGCTTTCCTGCTTATTCCATAAAATCATTATATGCTAGAGTGATTTATACGTATACCACATTTGTTTGATTAATGCTGCATACTGAGGAGTGAATATGCATCAGAATTACATGAACAAGCTTCCTCAGCGTAATATGCACAAAGCACTGAAACTAGCTTCCAATGGGAAATGATAAAAGCCACGTTACATTAAGTACTTAAAATTAAATCAGACGAAGGACTGAAAAATGCATTGTATGGACTGATTTTACATTTTAGGGAAATTGACTGGGTGGCCTATTCCATTTCTAATTTCTATCATCCTGTGACTTTGCAAGATACACTCCTCCACTGGTTAGAAAACAGAAAATACTACAACAATTATTACCTTTGTGATGTGGATTTTTTATGCAATTTCTACAAGACAGGCAAGTGACAATAACAAACAAATCAACACAATGCCAAGTGAAATGAGGCATCTGCATTGCACAATCCTTTGCACACAGCTTAAAGACACCCTTGCTAGGTGCTTTATTTAATCAATCCAGTCAACATTCCTGTAAGAAAAAGGCATTTAATAATACCAGTCTGCCTAACCTACAGCTTTGGTATATTTTCATTCTTGTCAAAGTGACAAGTTAGAGAACAAGGAGATGTATGAAGTTATAGAGTACAGGGGAAGCTCTCTCGTATTTCAGAGAGGGAGTGAAAAATTTCTTCACTCTCACAAACTTCTTATTTGGAAATCTGTTTATAATATATTCTGAGGCTATAGAATGTAGCTCTGTGGAAGCTACAAATAAATGAGCTCTAAAAGAAGAGAATGACTAAAGCCTCAATCATTCAGTTTCTGCATATTCTCCTCTTTCATTAACACACAAAAAAAGGTTAGAATTACACAATAGAACCAGTTCTGCAGAATAATTACATATGTATTTACGTATGTGCTTAAGGTCTATTTATGGCCATGCTTATTTAAGAATAGGCACCCTACCCATTCTATTTGTAAGATTTTAAAGTGTACCTTTCAAAAAATGAGCAAAATGAGCTTTTGCTTACAAGTGGATTTCATGACCACATTTGTAACATAAAGACTAGCTGCTCTGAACCCAAACATTCACATCAATTTATTTATCAAAGTAGAAAAAGATGCTGATGATTTTTTTTCTTCCAGTTAGAGGAGCAATCTTTAAAGCAAAAAAAAAAATAAATACTTCTTTGATCATATATTTCATTGATCACTGTAACAATCATTAAGAATGTCTCGGTCCCTTTAATCTATTACTTTAGCTCAGTGATCATAAATTCATCTTCTTGTTTCTAATAGAAAACCAGCTTTTCAGATTCTCTGTAAATGCTCTGTCTTTTCTTTGAACAAAATTTATCAGAGCTCCCTTGGCTATCCATGGCAGGACATTCATTTCTTATTGAGACAGAATAACCATGATTTCTTCATATCTGCTAAATGGAATGGTTTAATAAATTTGGATCACTTGCAACGATGTCCCTGTGCAGTAATTAATGCTAATACTAAATAGTTACCCTTGCAGCTCCCTTCGGCTGATACACTGCACTGAATGAATATTTTTCAGTAAATAATTTCTAGCTTGTATTTCTATATATATTCAGTGTGAATTCTGTAATGGTTTTGTCCAGGAAAAGAAAAACAACACCAGACTTAAGGGTACTTGCACCACTTTTTATCTGAGCGTTTAAAAGTAGAAGCTTCTCTGCAGGCCATGAGAAGTCACTTCTGTCTTGAAAAGACATTGAAACCTCCTTCTCTCATTGGAGATCTATAATCACCAATTGCCTGATGAGGAGGAGGAAGTTGATGAGACCTTCTACCAAGAGCTGAAAGTAGCTTCATGACCACAGGCACTGGTTCTCATAGGGGACTTCAATCAACCTGAATATGTGCTGGAAAAACAACATGGCAAGGCACACATAGCCCTGGAAGTTCCTGCAATGCACTGAAGATAACTTTCTGATGCAGGTGGTGGAGCAGCCAATAATGAAATGTGTGCTGCTGGACCTTGTTCTTACAAAGGACTGGGTGTGAATGTGAAGGCTGGGGGCAGCCCTGGTTGCAGTGACCATAAGATAGCAGAGTTCAGGATCTGACATGGAAGAAACAAGGCAATAAGTAGTGTTGCAACCCTGGACTTCAGGAAAGCCAACAATGACTTCTTCAAGGACATACCTGAAAGTATCCCACTGGCTAAGCACTGGAGCCAACTGCTGAATAAGGTAGGTGCTTTCTCAGATAATGAAGTACACTGAGAGGGAGGAGTTACTGCACACGTTTTTATTGCTTCAGTTTTTACTGCTAAGACCGCCCCTCAGAAATCCCAGACCCTGGAGGAAAGAGAGAGAGTCTGGGGAAAGGAAAACTTCTCCTTGGTTGAGAATAAACTCACTGCACAGAAATCTATAGATTGGACATACCCACGAGTGCTGAGGGAACTTTCAAAAGTGATTGCCAAACCACTCCCTACCATCTTTGAAAGGTTATAGAGAATGAGAGGTGCCTGAGGACTGGAGGACTGTGAATGTTGCACCAGTCTTCAAAAGGGGTACTCAGGGAACTACAGGCCAGCCATCCTCACCTCCATCCCTGAGAAGGTGATGGAGCAGCTTATTCTGGATGTCGTTTCCATCCAAGTGGAAGAAAAGGAGATTATCAGGAGTAGTCAACATGGATTCACCAAAGGGAAATCATACTTGACCTATCCTACCATCTTGACCAAGCTGTGTGGTGCACTCAAAATGCCTGAGGGTCACAATGGTATTCAGAGTCCTAGGCTCAAGTATGGGTCTGGGTGAACTTCATGAGGTTCAATAAATCCAAGTACAAGGTCTTGCACCTGAGTTGCAGCAACCAGCATTATCATTACAAGCTGAAGAATGTAAGGAGGGAGCACAAACATGCAAAAAGGATTTGGGGGTACTGGTGGATAGTAAATTGGACATGAGCCAGCAAGTGTGCCTTCACAGCTTCTGAGAAAGCCAATAGTGTCCTGGGCTGTGTCAAAAGAAGTGTAGCCAGGAGGTAATCCTGCCCCTTTACTCTGCACTGATGAGACGTCACCTGACGTACTGCATCCAGATGTGGAGTCTGCACTACAGGAAAGGTATGGACCTATTGGAGCAAGACCAAAGGAGAGCCACAAACATGATCGAAGTGTTGGAACACTTCCCCTATGAGGACAGGCTGAGAGAGCTGGGGCTGTTCAGCCTGGAGAAGAGAAGGCTCTGTGGAGACCTGAAAGTAGTCTAAAGGGGGGCTGTAAGAAAGAAGGGGACAGATTCTTTAGCAGGCTCAGTTATGATAGTACAAGGGGAAATTGTTTCAAATGAAAAGAGGGGAGATTTAGATTGGACATAAGGAAGAATTTTTTTACAGTAAGGGTGGTGAGGCACTGGAACAGGTTGCCCAGAGAGGTATTGGAAGCCTCATTTTTGGAGACATTCAAAGTTGGGCTGGATGGGATTCTGAGCACCCAGATGTAGCTGAAGGTGTCCCTATTCTTTGCAGGGGAATTGTACTAGATGACATTGAAGTGTCCATTCCAACTCAAAAGAGTCCATGATTCTATAGTAGCCTTCTATGTCATGACGAGCTGGGTAGATGGAGAGCAGCATATGTTGTGTACCTTGACTTCAGCAAGGCTTTTGATGCTGTCTCCCATAACATCCTCATCGATAAGCTTAGAAAGTGTGAGATCGATGAGTGGACAAGGTAGATTGAGAACTGGCTGACTGGCAGAGCTCAGAGTCTTGTGATCAGCAGCACAGAGATTAGTTGGAGACCTGTAACTAGCAGTGTTTTCCAGGGGTTAGTTCTGGGTCCAGTCTTGTTCAACATCTTCATCAATGACCTGAATGAAAGCATAGAGTCCACCCTCAGTAAGTTTGCTGATGATGCAAAGCTGGGAGGAGTGGCTGACGCAGCAGAAAACTGTGCTGCCATGCAGTGAGACCTGGATAGACTGTAGAGTTGGGTGGAGAGGAACCTGATGAAATTCAACAAGCCAAGTGTAGAGTCCTGTATCAGACAAAGAATAATTGTATGCATCAGTACAGGTTAGGGGTTGACCTGCTGGACAGGAGCTCTGCAGAGAAGGAACCTGGGTGTTCTGGTAGACAGCAAGCTGACCATGAGCCAGCAGTATGCCCTTGTGATCAAGAAGGCCAATGGCATCCAAAGGTGCATTAAAAAGCATGGACAGAACAATGAGGGAAGTTCTCTTCTTTCTCTATTCTGCCCTGGTAAGACTATAATGGGAGTACTGATTCCAGTTCTGGGCTTCTCAGTTTGAGAAAGACAGAAAACTTCTAGAAAGAGGCCAGTGGAGATGTACAAAGATCATTAGAGGCCTGAAGCATCTCCCTTATGACTAGGCTTTTACTCCCAACAGGGCAGCAGTAGAGTGGGTGGGGCCAGGATCTTTTCAGCTTTACCCAGTGACAAAATAAGGGGCGAAGGGAAGAAACTGGAATATAGGAGAAGTTCCACATGAACTTGAGGAAATGTTTTTTTGCTTTGAGGGCTACAGAGTGCTGGAACAAGCTGCCCAGAGACACCATGGAGTCTCAGGTATTCAAAACCTACCTTGACATTTTCATGTGTAACCTACTCTAAGCTATCTTGTGCAAACCAATCTTTCTTTCTTTTTTTTTAATTTGAAAGCTGCAACTCTGCTAACCCAAAATTTGTTACTTTTTCTTACCAAAAATACAATTACGAAATACCCATTTTGAAATATATAAGACATTCCATTTGCTACAAAATACAACTTCCATTCTTTCATTTTAATGGGAAAACAAGCAAATATTTCATGTTAGAATAACTGAACAATATAATGTATTTATTGGCTGACTGCCACAGTAAAATATAAAATAATAAAAATGAAAAAAACAGACCATAATCCACATTTGTCCCCAGTGTCTATGATGAATTGACCTCCAAGTTTTTGGGTAGTCAGTTAAATTAGAACATACAAAAAGAAATAGGAATGACCTAAGAATAGGGGTTGTTTTGGAGGATGTCTCAGATCTTGTATTATGAAATTAAATTTCTGAGAAACACCTATGAGAAAATAATCTTTCTTATATTTGTTTCCATATAATCAATGGAAATTTGATTATAAGCAGGGTCAAATCTGTTTTGAGGGCTCCTTAAAAATTTCATATCTTCTTGCACACTCAAGCTGGCTGGCAAAAGTAGTTTGAATTCATAAGCATTTATTCATGTAATTCAAATTAAGTTTAAAAAAGAATTCAGAAATAAAAGACTTTTTTGACTGAAAGAGGAGCATCTGCTATATATGAAGGAATAAAAATGCTTTATGTAAGTCATGTATATGCCCATGATGTATTTTTAATGAATAATTTTCTTTTTTCTCTTTCCAATGCCAGATCTTATAACAAATGTTTAGGTCCTTCAATTCAATTAAGAACCAGCTCCACACCATCCTTCAAAAAAAGCACTAAAATAAACCTAAATGGGCACTTCTGTTCTTGCATTTGATTTCAGCCAAGACACTCCTGGTGCAAACAAGTCTTTCCTCAACACAGATCTTGCAAATTACTTCATACCTGTTTTTCTGTGAGGATGACACGGCCAAGGAGCTGATCTTCCAACCCTTGCACAGTAACAGTAAAGTCAATCACTGTTGTTCTTGCACTGATTTCTGGAGTGTAGGCAGGATTAGCCAGTTTTGTTGTCATGTAAAGGGTAAACCCATTCATGAGATCTACCTCCTTGTCACCTACTCTCACCTGAAAATAATAATAAACAAAAACAACCTAGTTTTTAAAAGCTAAAAAAAAAAAAAAGTCATTTTATCCATGAAAAACAGATTAAAACTTCTTCATTATTATTTCATGAACATTTTTTAAAACAAATAAGAAAACTCATGAGTTCATTGCTTATATTTTTAAGCATAGTGAAGGTATGAATCTTCATATCACCCTGTTTTTCAGATACCCAGCACCTACCCTATGTGTTTTTTTTTTTACTTTTATGTTCACAATTCATCTTACTTTGTGTGCTGAACCAGATTTTATGAAATTTTTTTCCAGGATGTTATCTAGAGCAGGATCAAGTTCTTCTCCAATGTTTTCTATTAACAGGGGTCGGCCAAGGGACAGGCTGTCTTCTATATGACTTCTGAAGAATTTGTGGTTCATAGCTGTGACCTAGGAAGGTTGGTTCACAACATAGCATGCATTTGTAAGCACATGGAAAACAGTACAAAATGTATTGCAGCTTTCAAAAATCATGCTTATCCTGGGATATCATAGAATGTTCTGATTTGGAAGATGGAAGGAACCATAAAGCTTAACAGAACAGGGGATCACTCTTGCTTGTTTCTTTACTGATATCTGTATATTTAGTTATCTATCTACTATCTCTCTCTATATATTATTCCTGCATTTTCTCAATACCTTTTAAACATCAGTGGATTTATGATTGAAACATTAATGTAAAGCAGGTATTTATAGTGTTTGGTCAAATACCAATCTTGCATATTTCATATCAGATATTCAATTGCCAATTCAGTTTCTATTTCACAATATCAAGTCTTAAACTTGGTAAAAATCACATTGATTGTTTTTCATTTACTTAATACATTTAATGTAAGCCTTTGAAATTAGAATTGAACAGCCTTGCCAAGCATCTGTTATGACATGGTTTGGGGGTGCTTCTTACCAGAAAACAAACTGCGATAGATATGCTTTTTAATACGAAGACTTCATCTTGCAGGCACTACTACTTTTTGAAAAATAATTAAGATTAAAATAATTAAATTACATTTTTTCAAAAGATAATATATTTAGAGGCATATAACACAGGTTTTAAACAATGTATTATGTCACATCACACTTCATTTTTAGCTCTGCTATAAAATAGATGTATCTGTTTCAACAAAAATAGTATCTTTTTAGTCCAAGTGAAACTGAAGGATGAAGTTAGAGTCTGACTGACCAAAAATGTAATCCCAACAAGACCATATTAAATGAATTAAATGAAGCATTTACCTGTAGTCCATTATTCTTTTCTTTATTTTTAATCCAGATCTTTCCTTGACCTTGTGGATCAATCAGCAAAGGATATCTAGATGCTTTGGTGACTATTATGCCATTCTGAATTGAAAGGTCATCATTTGGAAGACCCTGGAGGTTCCATTCACTGACTGTAGCATTGTCAACGAGCATACTGGTGAGGTTCAGGTCCTAATAGAAAATAATGTTTGTAATGACAAACTTACTAACAGTTGAAGAAATTACATTAAAATATCCAGTGGAAGGATAGCCTTCTTATTCTGATCACAGTGATGAAATGTATTTGTTAGTTTTTGTTCATCTTTTCTTTCTTCAAGGCCTAAACATTTTAAAGTGGGGCAATAATAAAAGTGAATTCCATTTGAACTTTGAAGTCCATTAATTCTTAAATGTAATGAATGGCTCCAAAGAAAGCAATTGTGTTGGAGAAACATGTATCTTATGGCAAACTGATTTAGATCTTGTCAAATTCTATTCTTGCTACCTCATGAGGGTTATATTGGCCAGAAGAGCTTCCTCCTGACATAAAGTTATGAAGTGCCTGCCAATCATGTATATGAGTACAGGATGGCTTGTGGAGAAAGAAAAAACATGTTACAGACCAATAACCATGGAGTATCATGGAAAAATACTGCTGCTACGGTCAAAACTCTTCCCAGCTCATATACTCTCCTAAAGTTTGATAGTACCTAACAACCAACTTGCTTCATTTTATTCACTAGGAACACTGACCTCTCAAAAATGCGTATGAGGGAAACAGTACTTAAAATCGCAAATTGAGCTCTCCAAAATATTTTTGAAGTATCATGATAATGATGTGAGCTTACAAAGAATAAAATTGAATATTTTATATTTGTTCCTTTCATTTTTTTCACTCAAGAACTTTCATTTTTTAACCTTTCTCTACAAACTTGTCTAAAAAGAAAGAGAAAGCCTGTCAACCTTAGAAAAAAAAAAAAACACAAAATTTAGCAGCTGAAGTCTAAAACAAGATTGTCAGACCTGTGATAACCATAAATTAGTAATACCAGTGGTTGAAAGACTCAGATATTTTTTAACTCTCTGATCTTTTTCTACTATCATTATTGAAAAATCTGAATGAAACAATAGAAATTATTCTCAGAAGATAGAGAAACTTGAAGAGTTTGTTTTCCAGTTGTGAAAAGAACATAAAAGAATGTAACAGCCAAAATTTTCAGCAACTGGAAGATAAAGTCATATTTAATATCCTGAGCAGCTGAGTAGCATCCAAACAACTTTTAGGTTTTTGTTTTGTTCTTTGCTTTTTTACTGTAGTAGGGAGTTTCAGCCACTCTGCAACTCTGAAACTTGGCTTATTTAAGTGCCTAGCTACACCAACAGACAGCTAATTTGAAACAGCTCTCTTTAAATTGTTATGCCTAAATGACTCATACACCCACAGCCAGTTAGTCTGTGACAAAGTAAGGCAGATGTCAAGCCTCTTCCTTGAACTACAAAGCAGCTTTTTTTCCTGTGGTGTGAAGTATCAAGAGAGGCCCATCTGCTGCCTTTTGTGAGTACGTAATTTGCTGAAAAAAAATTATAACACTCTTCCATATACTGTCATTGAAATCATAATTCTATCTTTAACAGCAGCTATCTAAACAGAATGGTAATTATGGTTTGAAACTTATGTTAATTATGACATTCTGTGTCTAGCCTGTCCGTAGGAAAAAAGCATAAACATGAGCAGCACAAAAATAATCCAAAAGTATTCCTCAAATTTTGAAGGCTGAAGCTTAGTAGCAATATGGTCGAAACATCTTCACAAAGGCAAAATTTTGGTTCCTTCTTGCTTGTACTTTTAGACATTATATATCCAAGTTCTTATCGTGAAACAGCAGGAATCTTGACAGATATTCTCCAAGGTAAGCAGCTTTTAAGAACATTTTGTACACTGGGTTTGAGAAAGAGCCTCCCTGGGATAAATGTATGTAGGATAAGTCCCATAGCACACTGGTGAAGAATCTTGCCTGAGACTGCACTGTGACTGGTACTTTATTAATAAATCCATCCAGGCCTTATGTATTACTTTTCATCTGGAGCTCTCAAAAAGCTTTGCTGGGCAAGTCAGAATCATTAATCTTCATAAGTCATACCATATATTGGGCTGGGCTGTGAGGCTTACTCTGCCAGCTCAAAGTCAATCACTGTTATAAGAAGCACTATCTGCCATATAGATAAATGAAAAAAAAAAAAAAAGAAAAAAAGATTCACAAATAACTTCTATGAGACAAAGAGCATGGCAAACCTCCTGTGGCTATGCAGCCCACCAAAATAGGTTTTAAGTGTCAAATCCCCCAAGAGGCAGCAGGGATAGTAATCTACCTTCAACACATTTGTAGTTGTGCAGCCACAGGTTTACACAGGTTGCTCATTGTTTCAAGGAAAGGAGCCTGCCCTATACATTAGTCCTGGCACAGAGGTTGCTCACTTTATTAAAGTATATGACGTGTTCAGAGAACTGAAGCAGCGTGATGGTCATTACCTCAGCTGCATTTTAGGCCACCTATATCTGTGCAGACTTGGGCCACGTAAGGGAAAGCTTTATAAGCTCACAAAGAACAGCCTTACTGGTGACTAGCCTATATCAGTTTAACAACTTAAAGTGAAGCAAGCTGAACTGGTGTAAATCCAAGTTTTTAAAAACATGGGGTTGTTTTTAACCTAATCATTTCAACAAGACACTTGAAGTTAAACTATATTAAACAACAGTGAGGAAACAGCAGAGGGTGAAACAGGAGGGTATTAATTGCTAATATATAAGGATGCCGAGGGGATATTTCTGATAAAAAACGTGTAATAGTCCATCATATTATTGAGTGTAAGAGTACTTTTATGTTGATCAAAAATCTAGCTACATGAAGACTAAATATGGAATGTGAAGTCTGAAAAAGGAAAAACTGTGTTTCCATTTTACAGATATTTTCTAGCAAGTTAGATAATTAAAACATTGTACTTCAATAAGTCTAAATGAAAATAATGGAACCTTCTATTTCTATTCTATTTTCACCTGCTCACAATTTTGCTTATTAAGAACAGTAAGTTAAAGAATGTATGATAGAATTTGTCAGAAATATGAAATAGATGCAAAAAAAAATCCCTTTCTTCCAAGTTCCCGCTTTATATTTTAGATTCACAGTTCAGAGTGAAAAGTGGATATCTAGAGAATGAAAAAAAATTTAATGGCAACACATGAGACTGTACGTGGTAAAAGTGAAAGTAGTGCAAGGTAGTTGACTGGGGCAGAAAACCCAGCCAGCCCAGAAGCCACAGACTGATCTCTCCATCTCTTCACTGTTCTGTGGGCGTAACTTGGGAGATTGCCTGGAAAAAAACTTTAGGGGCATGGAAGTTAACCTTTATAACAGGATAACTTAAAAAGTTGAAGGAGATGGTTACAATGGGTTTTCTCTTTGATACAGGTATTTTCTACTTTTGGTAAATGCTAGATGTAGCTGATTTATTCTATGACTGATATCACAGATGCAACAGGGTATGTGTGAAAACGTTATTATGGGTGAAAAATCTGACTACCTGATGGAACCCCTTATGTTGCATTAGATCTGTTCTAAACTGCTAATTTTGACTTAATTTCTATTTTATGCAATTTCCTTCCAGGACAGCAGATCTCAGGTAGCCTCTCTGACTTAGATTTGCCAGAGCCTTTTCCTATGCACTAATATTGCAATGCATGAAGGTATTAAGAGAATTTTTTAGAAGCTCAGTTGTCAACTCTTCAGAATTTTTATTTATTAAAGATATGATGGAATATGACAGCCCATAAATAATTTTTCAATTAAGTATTTTTCTGGAATTGATTGCTCTTAACATTATTTCTCTGCAAGGCAATAAAGTTAAAACAAAGTATGAACACTTACATTACTGTATGGAATCTTGCTGCTGTTCATCTCTTTCTTCCACAAATGGAGCAGCAAATTCCTGTACTCCTGATTGAATGGTCCAGAGTAGGAGAGAAATCCAGTGGCCAAAAGGACATTCCCCACTAAATGAGTAATTTGATTTTGAAAGTTCTTGCTGCTTTCAGTCCAACGAAGCTGTGTATAAAAATATTTTAAACAAGTTAGATTAAACAGACACAAACCTAACCATGATGATCCAATTTCAGAATCTCTCTCTTTATTTCAGGTAGATAACTGTTCTTGAACCACAAATATCTTTTTTTCTTTTCTTTTCTTTTTTTCTTTTCTTTTTTTCCTTTCAATCATTCTTTTCAGAAGTAGAAGTAGAAGTTTTATTGGAAGAGATGGCAGCCACCTAGGAGGGGATTAAGTAAATAATAATTCTTAAATTCTTGATTCTTAAAAATAAGAATCTCTGCCAATAGGCTGGCCAAACCAGTAGAGGGGACTTTAAAGAAGGAATGGAAAGGGTGGGAGAAGACAAGCAACAATCAGTGAGGAACTGGAGGACCAGGCTGGCAAATAAAATGCGTAGAGTGATGTATACAGTAGAAACCTAACAATCAATAAAACAGAGGACCACCTGAAGCGTATCTACATAAACAAGGTACTGCCTTCCAGACAGAACCCCAGGATGGTTTTCATACTGGTTCTGGGAAATCAGCACAGCCAGACTCCTCTCTGAAATGCTCATACACTAATGTGCAAAGCACAGAGAACAAACAAGGAATCAGAGGTCTGCAAGTAGCTACAGAGTCATGATCTCATGGGGATCACTGTGACACAGCAGGAAAGTTTCCACAATCACAGTGCTAGAACACATATATAGGCTTGAAGGACAGGTTGGAACAGCAAGGAGTAATTTCCCTCTAGGTGAAAAAGCAGCTGGAATGCATGGAGTTCTACATCTGAGTCTCTGGATGGTCGTGTTTGGAAGGTCACTATGATTGAGAGAGACTCCTGAGGACAAAGCGAATACAAATATCATTCCTATAGGGGTAAAATGAATGACCCTTAGAAAACAGAAGAGAATGCACTCTTAGCAAGTTGACACACTTGATAAATGGGCTGCCATCCAGAGAGCACTCAACAGGCTGGAGAAATGGACCAACAGAAATCTCCTCAAGTTCAGCAAAGGAAAGTGCTAGCACTGTCTGTGAGAAGGAAAAACTCAATAGAACAGTATGGTCCCAACTGGGACTGACAACTAGAGTGCAGTTGGGAAGAAAAAGGTCTGGAGGCTCTAACAAACATCACGTGGAACATGAGACAGTAACAAATGCTCACAGCAAAGATGGCCAAGAGCATCCTGGATTACCTTCAGATGATTGCTGGAAACACATCCAGGGAGGCGATTATTCCTGCTATCACTGGTTAGACCACTTCTGGATTACTGTGCTCAGGTCTGAGCTCACCAGATATGGACACATTAGAGAGAGTTAAGTAAAGGGCCCAAATGGGGCCTCTGTCATATGAGAATAGTCTGAGTGTACTGAGACTATTTAGGCTTGAGAGCAGACTCTTGGGGGGAATTGTGGCAATGTATTAATATGTCATGAGTGATTGCAAAGAAGAGGGTGCCATACTCTTTAAAATGGTACCCAGTGAAAGGACAAGTGGCAGTGGGCAGGAATTCAAATACAGGTAATTCCATTCAAATATACAAAAAGACAGGGAGAGTGGTCATGGACTGGAATAGTTGCCAAGAGAGCCTGCAGAATCTCTATATTTGGAGATACTCCAACTTCTATTGGATAATGTCCTGAGAAATCAAAAAAATATGCCAAAGCATCTAATATTTTGGACTAAACATTTTGAAGCACATCTGTACAAACACTTGAGATCTGGCCTTACAGGATTCAGTGGTTGAAAGTTGAAGCTCTCATCAGTTTTGATTCTGTGTGATTACAAACAAGGACTTCTCAAAGCAAATAATCAGCCAATTACAAAAAAGACCATCCTGCTTTTTCTGGAAAACCTCAGGTTCTATTATAAGCTGAAGCTATAAAAATCTGCATAGGAGAGTAAAACTTAAAGCTCAGCACAGAGGATAAAGATTAGCCCATAATTCTGTAAAAGGTTTCAGTAGCAATCTGAATTTAAAATATAATCCAGAATATTAGTCAAGCTTCAAATTTCTATTCTTGCATAGTTGGTGAGAAAAAAAAGAGTAATCCTTCTTATGAATATTTTAGGGCAATTATTTAGGTTAAGCCTCTTCTTACTAAAGTTAAAAGGAATTTGGCTCCTTGGCTTTCATTTCGAACATTGTCCCAATACAAGCCATATGATCATTATACATAAGAATTTGGCTAACACAATAAATGGTATTACTTTGTTAGATACATTGATTTCAAGAAGAAAAGAAAAAAGCCCACATGTGTAACTAAAATATAGCGTAATATGATATTAAGACTTGAATTTCTTGAGCACTGCTAATGTTTGTTATCAAACCTGAGGAACAACTTTGTGCTAGAACTATACTCATAACGTGCCAGCACCTTTTCTCCACCTAAGCCTTCTATTAGAGCTGTGGCATTGTTCATCTTCCTTCTGCAAGCCTCCGCATCATCAAGTAAGGCCTGCTTCTCTTTCATAGCAGCATCATACATCGCTTGTACTTGATCCAGTTCCATCTGCTTCTCATCCAGCTGATTTTGTGCATTATTCAGTTCAGTTTGGGCAGCTGCAAGTCTTCCCTCTTGCAAGGCTAGATTTGCCTAGAAGCATTTCAAAGTAAACAGTCATTAATACTTTTTATTTGGCAATTCAATGATATTCATTTAGTAGCATATACTGTACCTTATCGAGAACTTCTAAAAATAATACGTACACGAGATAAAAACTTTTCTTCCTTTTCATTGTTATTCAATGCAATCTTAAAATGTTTTAATAATATTTTCAGAATGATCCATTAATCACACAATGATTAATGGTTTATAAGCACAATACCCTTGAAATAGCTGTATACTAGATATATGAGGCACTGCATACAGTATTTCCTGTGATATCTTCTCAGTGCAAAAGAAAATTAAGATTGTGCCTCACAGACTATAAAATAATAACAATGATAATGGAAACTAATCTTCTTCTTTCTTTCCTCATCAATTACTTCTACAATAAAAATGTAACAAACACATTTTTTGCTCCTATGGAGACTAAAGCTCTAAAGACATTTCATGTTGTCTATGAAAATTTGAATGATAAGCTGACATCTTTAAAACTTGGCCTCTTCATTTCTGTATTACTACTACAAAAAATACATATATCCTGTGAATCCAGAGTGTGTTTCCAAATACTTGTTTGTGAAAGATTAGAAATTGACAAAATGCTTAGATAAAACTTGTTTTCATTTGCTCTGAATATTTAAAACTCCAAAATATTTAAATATCATGCATTTTTATTTTTCCTGCTCTAAGAGTTACAAAGATGGAAACTAAGAATCTGTAGAAGTGTTTTATTACAAATATGAAACTTGAATCTAATCTCACATCACATCAGAGCAGAGCAAGGAATCTCTGGGATGACTTCTAGTAAACAGTATAACCTTGGGCTGGTTCTTGGCATTAAATCTTGACTAAAGAGATAAATTTAATTCCTATCAAGCTATACTAAAATGAGCAAATTCTTGCACTGGATAGGAAAAAAAATTAAAAGAGAGGAACCAAATTCCATTTTGAGATTAGGCATGGTAAAAAGGTGGAGCATGAAGTCCAGTGTGTTTCAGGATAGGTCTGCCAGCAATTAGAGAAGCGTATTTGCAATAATCATTGAAGCACAGATTTAACACTTCAGTGTTACACTTGCAGAGAACAACACTATCAGCAAAAACATCATTTACTGTAGCCTCTGCATCTGCTGACAGATCCTAGAGATAAACAAGTATTTTATAATGGAGATAAGCCAGCAAAATGACCATTCATAAAATATCCATCATGTAAAGATGCTGAAATATTTTTATTCTACTTTTATTTCTCAAAGTGCATATTAAAGAACATCTTCTAGAGGCAGACACTGTTGAATCAGCAGACCAGTGAGTCTTGATAAGACCCAGCTAAGCAGACTTCAGAATCACAGATACTACTTTTAGTGAATCTTGGACTCTCTGGAAAAGCTTAAACACTATAGGAGTTTTGAGTAGGTGACACGGTGTTCCTCTGTTCAACACCAGGGAAGGCAAAGAGATGGAACAAGGCCCTTTCTAGATCCCAATAAGAAAGGAATGACAACAGATGTCTTAAGAAAAAAAGTGCCCCAATAAAACAAGCACAGGTGTAGGTAGTGAGTAAATCTTATATCCCTTCAGATGCTGAGCACCCCGTGTTCATACAACATTGGACAGAGCCTAGATGAATTTTCCCATGGTGTGCCATGCAGAGCAGATCCTGTTCAAGGAGAACGACTGCTCTCTTTTGGTCATTAAGGGTCATACCCCTCTTTTTGTTCTGTCTCACTAAAGCAATTGTCTTATTAAGCCATTTGTTGCTGGATCTTTTACTGAGATCCAGAGACTGCAGCATCCCTCTCTCTGCCACCTAGCCTCCTTCTCCTCTGGTGCTGATCATCTCTTATCATTGAAGCCATGAGAGCCAAGAATGAGAGTAAAACAAAGTTATGATGCATTGCTTCATCACAGCTCACAAATGGTGAGGTGACACAGGGAAAAATATCATTGGAAAGCTTGGAAGAACAGTTGAAAGAACAGGAATATTAAACCCGACTGTGAGGATTCATATTTCACCTTGGCATTTACCATAGCAATACACAGTGAGCCATAGTGTAAAAGAATGCCCAGTACATACAAGCAGTGGTGCCCTGCAAACATGAAAGGCCATATTTCCACACAGCAATAAACTGCACAGAAAGGTACAGAATATGAATAAAACAGATTTCCTACTTTTTAAAAGCTCCTAAAAGGCTACCAGCCTTGAAGATGTAGGCACAATCAAAATAAATAAATAAGTTTCACTAAGAAACATTTCAGATGAGTGCAAAGAAAAAATCTATTGCATTCCAACATGGAAAATTTCCAAATTAGTTAGGCATTACAGGGATTGCTAGCAGAAGACTTATTATAAGAAGTAATTTTATAGACAGTTTAACCAAGGTTTTCAGCTAAGTTTAGGATAATAATAAAGTATTAGTACATTTTGGTATTGGTTTGATGTGTAGGATGCTTAATCATATGTGATGAACGATGCTTGGTTGCACAAGAATGAATGCTAGTACACCTTGGTGACCAATATATGTGACTCCCCAAGGCAGAGACTACTTGCTTAGGTTCTCCCTGGAAATCAACACTCTCTGCTTCTCTCTCCAATTCCATGTTTCAAAATTACATGGGTACAAACACTGCTTTCATATAGACATCACTATCAGGTTTGGCTGGCAGCTTCCTGCACAGTTTTGCCTTGAGAGCAGAAGGGAAGTTTTCCTGCCAAGAAGGCTATTAGAGTTGCAAGAAGCTTCTTATGAAGATTTCCAGCCAATTAACAGAGGGAAGAAAATGTCTCCCAACCACAAAGAACCATTGCGGTCTTTCTAATTTTAGTGACATTGCTATGTGAACAAGATTCATACCCTTCGTTTCATCTTTCTGAGTCACGCAGCAAAGCAACGATTCAAAATTTGTTCCAGTTGGATGTAGTGTGAAAGCCTGATAAATGGATTTTATGTGAATGAATCACGAGGATTGAGGACATGAGAACCACACTGCAAGTTCCTGGATAGGGGGTTACGTGAGAACACCTGGAGGCTTGTGCAAGAGCCATGTCTTCAGCCTTTCCTTGCCACTGGCACTGTGAGAAACCACACAACACCCTCATGTCTGCTTCAACCAGTGCTACATTTGCTCTTTCCTTTTCCTCCATCCTGCATCTGTCTGTATAGGCCAAGTGTCATTAATTGGCACAGACTGAACTGTTGAGCAGCTACTTTGCCTTATTCCAAGAGGCCATCTAAGAGGCCTTCACAGCAAGCGAAGGTGAGATGATTTTGAACCTCTTAACCTTTGCGCATTCCACATAATACAGGAAAAATAAACAAGTAATTACAATCCACAGCTATGCTGTTAAATTTAATATGTCCAGAACCTTCCTCTGGCACTGAGATCTGTAAGAGCAGCTCATATAAAACTCTTCCATTCTCTAAAACATCACACTGCATGCAAACAGACCTGCAGAAGGGCTCTTTGGCCAGACCAGCTCCTGAGAGGTGCCCAGAGACCACTCAGAAAATGCTGCCTAGCTAAGATCAAGTACACGCTAGGGACCATTCTAACAATTTAACAGCGTAGACGCTCATTTTCGTGCGTCTAAAGTTCAGTCACACTATTTAATTTATCAGCATTGCCATAGCTTCAAGTTCCTCACTTATTCACTGTAAATTCAATTTTGCTAACCACTGAATATAACCGGTCCTGATCCAGGAAGGCATTTAAATAAAAATAAATAAAAATGCTTTATTTGATAAAAATCTTCATATTATTAAATGCTATCTCTGCTCATGAATGAAATGCCTAGAACAACCCCTGAACTCCATGAAGAACAGCTGTTGCTCAGTAAATACAGGAAACATTCCTAGAAGTGCTTTGTGGATGCGTTTGATGACCACATTGGTCTTTTTTTCCTTTTTTTTCTTTTTGCAGTCATTCCCTCAGAGATAATTTAGGGAAACATTATAAGAGAAGCAAGCATATACATAGGTTTTGCAGACATTAAAAAAAATGGCTTTTCTTCATCTCTAAAACTTACTACTCACATACACACATAAAAATACATACATACACACATATATATACATGCAAACAGATCAGTGCAGAATGACATTAATAAAATCTTGTCCTCTATTTCTTTACTATCAGTGACCATTTGGGGGAATTAAAACAATCTTTGAAAGGCATCGAGATCCTGCTTCTTGTCTGCTTTATGCAGCCTCAGTAGCTATTAAAGATTCTTCGCTTCTTCCTTTCCAAGTTACATGTCCTGACTCTAACCTGTTTTGTTATAGGTGATCTAATCCTCCCTTCCACCCTCTTCACATAAATGACTTCTTTAAATTTATACTCAAATACTTGTGGGTATCAACTTGACAAACACGCTCTTATTTACACAGTTCGCACCAAATTTTCACACTGTTCCTCCTAAGGTGAAATTCCAGTTATTGCCTCCTAAGGGGTTTAGTTCAACACAGAGACAAGGAAAAGCAGAAAAGGCAATAAAGTTCCATATTTAAAGCAGCATGTGATAGGGACAATTCCCCATATCAAACAGAATTTATAAACTACAGACAAACTTTTCTTGATCATCGTAACAGCTTAAGGAGATCTTAATTAAAATCACAGGAGACATCTCCAAGGGAATTTATTTATTTATTTTAATTGGATGCTAGCACAATCACAGCTAAAGCCAGGGCTTCCTCATTCTACTGCTATTTTCTTCAACTAGAGGATAAACAGAAGATGATGTTTCAAAATTATCAGGTTAATCCAGCAGGCTTGCTGACTGCTTAACAAACTAGAGGGAAACTGCTCATGGTCATGTTGAGGGTCTATAGGAAAGCAGTAAATAAACGGTGGCTGCTTTATGGTAAACAACCACACTGCACTACATTTGCAGGCAATGTTTTTTGTACTGTGTTCAACTCTGAGTAGTGATGCTTAGGCTGCAGGCCACATATCTAAAGAGGTAGGTAATTATTCCAAGGGAAGAATTCATTTTTGCATGCTTATACACAATAATTACTAAAATGTAAGTCATTATTAGTCAGTTTTCATAAAATGTCACATTTAAGATTAAGGAGGCACTGAGTCCCATTAAAGATGCAACTTAAAAATGCATTGGCTGGATTATGTAAGTGTTGAAGAGGGCCCGTCTCCTAGAATTGCTGTTAGGATAAAGCGATTTGATTAATTCATTCAGTAAACCTGCTTTTAGCACTGGATGATTTACCCTGTGCTAGTCCTTTATGAAATCTAATTGTACATTTATTTTCTTAGCATCACTCCACTGCTTCCCACAATATCTTCTTTAAACCTTTCCTTCCTCTATTATCTTCAATTTTAAAATAATGGAAACTATTGCCATACCTGACAATAGGTATCACTTTGCCAAGAAATACATGCTTAGCTTTGTATCAGTTCCAGTGTGGCAAGATGTAAAATACAAATATAAAGATAAATTTAGATGTAACTTTAAATCATGTATAATTAAAAAATGCAAGAGCACTTCCACAGCTTTCATAGAACTGCATCTGAGAATTAGTCCAGTATTCTCCCTTGTTGTTGTTTTTTTTCTTTTATAGATCTCAATAGGTGCATATCAGATTCTATTTCCATTTGTGAACATTCTTTTGTTTTTAAACATAGAAATCACAAAAATACTGTGAATGGTTAATTGGATCAAAATATTATGTTTTAATGAATTTGAGTCAGATCAATCCAGATAAACTAAAAACACATTTGAAGACTTTTGGATATGCAGTGGATACACTGAATTACACAAAAGGAGACAAAAAAGCAAAAAAAAATCATCCATTTAAGCAGTTACTGTAAATCACTATATAAATATGCAGGTTTTTTTAATATGCTCATATATTAAGCATTTTGAAAATAATAAAACTATCTTTAGCAGCGCAGATAATGGCAGCTGATTCCTTTCTACTGTAATTTTACAATAATTTCACTGTTCCTAAAGAATTCTGTGCCAGGTGTCTACAGATTACATATACAATCACTTGTGGCAATTTGACACTCCGAAATTTTCTTAGATAATTCAATTCCAGCTAAATTCACCTTTCTTTGTCAAGAAAGGACTCTCCCAAGACCATGACAAGCATGCTCCTTCCCAGGCCAATAAGACAGAGGGGAAATTTTCTTGAAACTGTGGTGCCTGGGACCAAGGTCAAGGACAGACATAGTAACTCTCACTTGCCAATAGCCAAGTTCTATAAAGAATCTCTGCACTGAACGCTGCCACTGAAAACTGATTGCAGACAAGTAACAACTGTGCAACAGTGTATCTGTGTAATGGGAAAAAATGGCAGGACTTCTTTGGCTTTTGAGTGTTGGACTTGAAAATTGAAGAAATTAAGAAATAAGAATGTCTTGTAAATCGCTATCTTTTTTAGCCAAAATATTGTTACATTTTTTGCCTTCAACCATAGTTACCTCTCAGAAAAATGAAATTAATAATAGAAATACCTTAAGAGGAAGGACTTCTTTATTAATACCATAAAAGTAAGCCATCGCTTGTGTCCATGAGCATAGACCTGCTACGTTTCCACACACTTTTTTAGCCATCTCCAGATTATAATCCTCCATGTCCAAATAAGGCTCTAAAAGCTCCACAATTTCTCCTGTAATTGAGTCCTACACAGCAGAAAGGAAAAATATTTATGAGAATGGGTGTTAAAATAAAGTCTGCTTCTCCAAAACACTTTTATTCTCAAAAAACATGACTCTACCACTTCTTACAAAAGAAATGAACTAAATACTATTCATGAACACAGACACTGCCTTCTACTCTTGGAAAGGACATAATAGTTACTGGGTTTTTTTTGTGAACTCAAGTAAAAATAGTTCCTAATTCCACTGAAAAAAAAGTTGACTACAGTTTACATTTCATACATTCATTTGGCCCATAATATTTAGAGATAGTACTCACATTTGTAGCTCCTGACAACCTAAGCTGTCTAACTCCTATTTCAGCTCTCTGCACCTTCTTCCCCTTTCAGCCCCAAGATCTGACCTTGCCACATCTTTAATGATATCATCAATGCTCTCAGTGAGCTAGTATGGAAGCCAATATGATAGAAATCCAAGCCAGCACAAAACAGTGTTCTGTTTTCTTCTAGGCAAGTTCCCTGAACCAGCTCACCATGACATCATACAAATCATAGTGTAAACAGAGGGAGTTCAGTGTGAGTTTCAGCCTGGGAAAGGGAAAAGGTGAAACTCTTCATTTCTATAGAGAAACTAACACTGACTTCATTGAAACCATCCCTTTTCCTTAACTGTAAATGTGATTTCTTTCAGCTTTTCACTTCATTACTCTAATCTTACATTTTTTTCTCCCTTCTGTAGAGAGTATGAAAAGCCAGATCTTTGATGACGGTGGTTAATCTATAATTACACAAGTGTCAGAAGAAAATGGAATTCATCTCCTTAAGCAATGTAGAGAGTAGAATAGATTATCCAGGGTAATAATAGTTGCTTAACAACAGAAGCATTAAGAATCTTCCTTTTATTGGCAATGTATTAACATGTTTCTTGCAATGAATCTAAAAATGATCCTCCATTAATAGCATAAAGCAACATATCCTTTTTTTGGAGGTATATATCAGAAAGGACAGTCTTATACCTGTCTGATCCCTAGCTACTATAATAATAACAAAGACATTAATTACATTATTCCTAAAATCATATGTTATGATGTTCTAATTATGACATTTGCTAATATGAAGAGTAATGCTGGATAAACATTTTCATTTTTTTATTCTCCTACTCGAAATTATAAGTTAGCAAGCCAGCAAAGGTGCAGCAAAGACCAAACAACAGTGGCCTAAGATCCTATTCAAATGTCATTCTTTTCCTTTTCAGGAACATATTTTAAACCCAAGGAGTTTTTTTTCTTCCACTGATCTTCCTTGCATAAAAAAATAAGAAAATATAAAAAATCTCAAAAAAAAAAACCAAAAATCCAAAAACAACCAAAACCAAAAAAAAAAACAAAAACAGTAGTATACTCAAAACTACAGACATGACAGCCTTACTTCTCACATATGGTCAATACTGGAAACAAGAAATGAGGCAAAGGGATGACATAGGAAATACTTCATCAGGGATAGATAGAATCTGGAATTCCTTGTCACACTCATCAGTATGAATTCCAGCAGGAACTTAGTCTCACAGAGGCTGTTCAAATTGCTCTGAATAAAGTTAAATGTGTTCCAAACTACCAGCAAGAACATGTAGTACCGATAAGTGCTGAAACTGGAAACCTCATATGATTGAGTAAGAAGTGTATAATTGATCCCCATTATCTTTGAACTTACTTCCTCTATCTGTTTAGAGAAGGCAGCACTTGGAAAAGTGGCCAGATTGACAGCCCCACAAGGAGACTGTCTGCAGAGCCTGCACAAGTATTCCATATGCTGCCATGTCAATATGGCTCACAGGAAGAAGCAATTCCTGGGGATAGCAAGAGTAGCAGTTTCAAGCCACATCTGCACAACAGAAATACTCCAGTAGCTTACAAAGACATCAGCAAAATGCACAACTGAAGCTGATTTAAGAATCCATGCACAAATGGACAGGTTTGCCAAAACCTGCTTGGTTTTCTGTGTTTTAGAGTTGGGCCCTGATGTTGGCATTCCATAATCCATCCCAGGTCTTCTTCTGGTCTAGCTACATGTCTAGGTACATCTTCTCTTCCCTGGCAAGAAATTCCCCTTGCACCACAGTCTAGAGAATCTTGGTGTAAATGGGGCAGGCATTTGTCCCTAAAAGAAGTAAAAATCTGTTTGGTTGTTTTTTTTTTTTTCCATTTGGTTGATCATTCTGCACTTTACTATTTTTCTAATAAAATAGTCCCAAAAGTTTGCAGTAGCTCTGTATTTTTACAGGATTTTCATTCTCTTTTGTATTTTCTCCCCATCAAACAATTTTGGAGATGGTGTTCTGGAGCACTTTATATGCAAACAGGTCTGGTAGATGGAGACCATCTCACTAGAGATGGGAAAACAACAAAAAAATCAACAGTGAATCCTTTTTAGCAAATTCCTACTGAGAAGCAAGAGCTGCTTGAATAAAGATACAATCAAGCTTCTCGAAATTTGATTCAGTGCTTGGAAAAATTGTGTCTGCCATCATAACTGTGTGATCCAGCCTACTGAAATAGGGAACCATGAAAATGGAGAGGAAAACAGTTATCAGCAACAGTAGATGTGCAAAACCTAATGCGTTTCAGATTACCTATGTCCTTCTGTTCCTGTGGATGATATAACACACAAATATGAGGATGATTTTACCTGATCTCTAAGATAGCTATGGGAGTAATAATGCCATTAAAAACTTCTTACCTTCTGAAAACTAAGCAACATGCCAAGAAATCCAGAGTTATTCATTAGTTTCAGAGCCTCAGTCCATGATGGCTTCACACATGGGCGTTCTTGATCAATTGTTACTGAGTCTATTTTTCTTTGGAATAAAAGTAGCACACAATCCATAATTCGCATTATCAAGTGAGGAGGTTTACCCAGTTTGCGAACAGTTGCAATGTCAGAGGGCTTTATTGTCTGCAAAGTGAAGAAAATAATCAATTTATTTAAGCCATCACTTGATGGTAGAGAAAGATGTTTTGCAGGGGACTGCACGTTTAATGCTACTGCTTCAGGTGACCCAGAAGTAGCACTACAGAAAGGCCAAACTGCTTGTACCACTAAGTGACTCATTTTATTACCTGACAATAGAGGAGATACTTCTTATCTTACCACTCCACTACCTTGCTTTTCACTTTTTTTCTACCAGGTCAGTGCTAGCCCTTTCATATTATTTTATTTTTTCAACTACAATATTCCAGAAACAGCAATTGCAAAATACATGTATTTTCAGAGTAGCTTTGATTCTAACCTGCAGGGCTGCCTCTGCTTCTTCCAAAGCAGGTCTTGCAGCTTCAAGCTTCTCTTCTGCTGCTGCTTTATCAATGGCAATGTCATCCACAATGACCTGAGCTTTGTCTTTTACCTTTTGCACCTGCATTTTCACCTTTTCGGCAGCTTGGGCTTTCATTGTTACTTCCAATAGTACTTCATCAGCTTTTTTTGAAGCTAAAGCCAAATCTTTCTCCTTCATCAACAGCTCTTTGGAAAGCTGATTTACTGAAACCTCGGCTTCCATCAGTTTTGCAAGACCTGTGTAGAATAAATTCCACATAGCAATATGAGTACATGAGAGAAAAACCTCAGTGAAATGATCCAGATACTGAAAATAAGTCACTCGTATTCGCATTTAAAAATGCCAGTGAGTGATCCCCACCTAAATAAAGCAGGGTTAATATTCATTTAATATTTCATGTATTTTTCATTATTATTTCATGAATAAAAGTCCTCAGAATCTGTCATTGGTCACTTATTTATATTTTTATATGTGAGAGGGATGCTAAAAAATGCAAGCAGTGTAAAATTCACAAGACTATATGAAGTACTAAACTGTTCCTAAGATCCACAGAACAGAGAAGAGGAATCTGACATCCTAAATAATGCAAGGGAAAATGAGATTAGGCTGAACTTCTACATTAAACATATAAAGATCCAGATGAGCAGGGAGGATAGATTCTTGAGTAATATTTCAAATATTTTATCAAAGGATGAAAAAATTACATGTATCTATATGTATAAAAATCCTTATTAGTAAATGCATGCATACCAATCATGTAAATCTCTCTAACCTGCAAAGAAAAAAAAAAAGCACAAATGTTCCTTCCAGTCAGCCAGTCACCAACTATACAAGTAGATATGTATGAATAGCACTATTCTGAAGTTGGTGGCAGTAGGAGAAGAAATGATTAAAGTACAACTCTAAACACCATTCAACTTCAGAAACCATTTGTTAACTGTGCATGCAGTGCACTACTTTAGTAATTTTACACATGCTATATAATATTTATTTAAAATAATCTTCATAGTGACTGAACCTGATTATTACATATTTTCCCTTGGATTTAATTTTAGTATGTTTAAATGTGAAAACTAGGAAGTCAATAACTCTGTAGCATACAGGCATATAGAAGCAGGAGTGTTAGGTATTTTAGCTGCTAACTGGTGCTATTTTAAACATTCATCTGCAATATTCAATATTCACAAAGTTTCTCAAAACAAAATCTCCGTATGTTTTGTAATCATACACGACAAAGCTGAAAATAGGACAGCCTGCTTCCAAATGAAAGTGAGCTCACAGTTCAAGTCCATAAGCTAACTCTCTAGACATGTAAGCATTAACTCTTTAACATTCTTTTATTCTGATTCTTCTCAACTTAAAAAATAAATATAATAAATATAATATAATAAATATATATAAAAAAATACACAGCCCGAATTTACAGTACCTGTTCTCATACGTTCAGACAAACTTCCAACACTGGCAAACTTCTCTTTGTAAATAGCTTTGTAGCCTCCAATGAAGGACAGGTAAGATTTTGGAGTCACAAACGTTCGGCGTCTGTATCGTTCAAAGTATTCAACACATTTTTCAGCTACAATATCTTGAAATGTTCCCATGGTGTTAATAACACTTTGTTTCACTTCATCTGTGCACTCAATAGGGTAGGAAACTAAAAAATGTTGTGCAACTGCTACAAGAGCATCTTTGGGCCAGCGCTGGAACCAGTCCATGGTACAGCCTGAAATCAGGGCTGGAAATTTGAGTGCACGAGTTCTGAACTTTTCCCCAACAGGAGAAAAACAAAGTACCACATGCAAGTTATTGCAAACTCGAGTAAGAAAGTAATTATAAAGATTTTCACCAGTGGGAGTTCGCTTTGGATACTCTTTCTTCATTGCTGGTATCAGATCTTGTGTGATTTCACCTATTTCATCTCGTGCAAAAAGATTTGAGACTTCACCTGAAGCCAAAACATTGTTCAGGTACTCAAGAAAAGATTCATCTCTGATTTCGTTGTCTGTGAATATAAAGACAATGCCCTTTCCTTTTTGCCCGGCAGTGCGGTACAAGATTTTCAGATCATCCAAGAGGTTATTGGTGGCATATGTTCTGGGACAGAAAAGGATTAAAGAGAGAACAAAAATGATAGATCATTCTGAGAAATACCTTTCCAACGGCTCAGTTTATTTAGGCAGGATAAAATTCTACGTATGAAATAAATACTGTATGTCCATGGTTTATGGGCTGGTTCGGCCTGGTTCTGTGACTAATGGGGCAGGGGGAAAAACATAATGTTATGATGTTGGCTACCGATAATAAAAATTCATGAAACCATGACACTTTATCTCCTGCTTTCATTTTTCAGGGATTTTTTTAATTAAATATTTTCCCAAAGTGAATGATTAGTTCCATAAATCATAGAAGAGGAGGTGAAACCAATAGAATAAGGTGCTAGAAAATAAAATGTAAGAGCAATGCTATCTTTAACATATTCATGGTACAGCTGTTTTGCATCCCTGCAGATTGTAGACTTAAGCTCTTTGTTCAAATTGAAGTTTAGTATAGCTGCATAAAGTTGTCAAGTAGGTTCTGTTGCCCACTGCTGTTAAATACAGATGTATTATCTTTTGAAGATATTAAGAGAAAGTTAAATAAAATCACTGAGACAAGAATAACTATTGTGTTATTTGTTATTATATTGTCAATATTTGTAATATTGAACATATTATCACTTGGACTGATTCATTCCTTACGCCTCTTACACTTGGTGCATACAAGTATGATTCTGATGAATTCCATGCAAATCAATGATTCAGATTGAGAAATATCAAGAAAAGTAAACTAAAGATAATAAAATGCCAGATTTGATCCATTGCGTCCTTACACTATTAAATTGCTGGAATTAGGAACTTGAGTTCTTTGAAATCAGTTAATTTCCAAGGGTCCCACATAATGTTATACAGACAACGCACTGTTCAGTATTTGAAAACAAAACTCTGTTTTGAAATTAAATATGCCATACAGAAAGTCTTCTAGTGACCTTGCAGGTCCATCTTAACAGAACTCTACAAATACCTTGAATGAAAGTACTGTAGAAATTGTGCAACAATCTAACTGTTCAATTTGCTAGTGTGAACTATAACTACTACAGTGATTTGTGGTATTCTGATAAGAACATACAAGTGAAAAATTCTCAACATGTTCCATAGTTTTCAAAGAGAAATAGAATCATAGAATGGCTTGGGGACCCACAATGATCATCGAGTTTCAAACCCCCCTGCTGTGTGCAGGGTCGCCAACCACCAGACCAGGCTGCCCAGAGCCACATCCAGCCTGGCCTTGAATGCCTCCAGGGATGGGGCATCCACAGCCTCCTTGGGCAACCTGTGCCAGTGTGTCACCACCCTCTGTGTGAAAAACTTCCTCCTAATACGTAACCTAAACCTCTCTTGTCTCAGCTTAAAACCATTCCCCCTTGTCCTATCACTATCCACCCTCGGAAACAGAGAAATACGCACTGCCAATCATGGTTTCTTAACCCTGTAAATGCTATTTGAAAAGATATACAGGTGAAGGGCAGTCATTACACTCCCATTTGCTTCAGGAAGATTTAAATGAATGCCTTTCAGACAATTAAGTGGTAACGCTGACAAATAATTAATTGGAAAGATCTCTTCCAATTCTCTAGTCATGAATGACAGGGACTGTTTCAAAACAACATCTACAGAATAAAGACAGAGGAACACTTATTTCCTACTCTGTCTCTATTCATCCTCCCCCTGACTCCTTCTCCCTCTAAAAAGTAACCAAATAAATGCAACTTAAAATACAGGGCTCTAACAAATAGATTAGATAGATAGATAAAGAGTTCCCCTCTCTTCCCCTCTGTTTCCACAAATCACTAAATTTCAGTACTACCCAGTAATAAGTAACAGTAACAGTTCTAATAATGCAATCTGGGTCCATAGGCATCTGTAACAAAAGTTACTATTTCCCCCAGCCATATCTTTAGTGTAAAATGATTTACAAGCATGCATTGCAAACTCAAATGTTGAAGGAAAGGAAGACTTAATGGCATAAAGGCCCCAGAACAAAGACTCAGGGTCAGTCATCTACAGATTGCGTATTTACACAGGTGCTTTTGGTTGAAAATGTAGTTTACAGTGAGAGATAAAGTGTTTGACAGGTTTGCATTGCTTTAACGCATGTTTGCAGTTCATTTCTATAGGAAATATCTATGTACACTGTATTGTGTTACCTTGTTAAAGTAATCTGAAAGCTCTCATATCCAGCAATATATGATGCTAGTCTGGTCAGACTCTGTTTTCCAGATCCACCCACACCGACCAACAACGCATTTCCTTGTGGAGTACGAATAATCCGTGATATTTTAATCAAATGAGTGATTGCATCCTATGTATTGAAAAAAAAAGGGGGGGCGGGGGGGGGGGGGGGGGTGGTAAGGTATAAAAAATAATACAGTGTATATTTATCTAAAAGCACATAACGGAGCAACTGCCTCACAACAGCTAGAGGCCTTCTTTGAAGCCAACTGCCGAATACTCAGTCCTGTACTCAACAGAATCAACAAGAGATTTTCCATTTCTTCAGTGACCAGCAGACCTAGTCCAAGAGAAATGTCCCTGTATCAAGTTCATATGACACGCTGTCATACATGATATTTGTACGTAGCAGAATCAAGCATATGCCTCCTTAAGGGTTTGGACGAAAACTAGAAAGGAAGTGGATTAACACCCTCCTCCAACTTTTTAGGTGAGTTAGTTACGGTCTCTCTATGTAGGCTGCCAAAAGTACAAGTGCACTATAGAAATTTCTTATTCAACTGAGGTTTTTATCTTAGAGTAACAAATAATCTGAAATATTTTAAAAATCGACTAAAGAACCCAATCTAAAGATAAAAGAGCAGCAAGCATCAAGAGATTTTTGAGCCAGATGACTATTATGATGTGAACTGTAGAAACAAATGAGTTGTGCACTGGATTATGCAATACAGGAGAAATAAAAAATGGAAAACTGTAAAAAGATGGGATAATTTTTGAGAATTAAAGCATTTGGGAGGCACAAACATGGCTTTATATATCTATAAGGATCACTGGATACGTCTTGCCATTTGAGCTATCTCCACGAATAATCTGATGGAAGAGTTTAAAACACATGCATCAGTAAAGTGTAAAAAACCAGGTGGTTTTGTAATAACATAACTAGAAGCACTAATACCTTGAAAAATACTAAATCCATCTTTGATCCTCTGATGCTTTCATTGTACTGTTGCATAAACATTTGTAATCTTTCAGCCAAATAATCCAAAGATGGGATAGGTTCATAAATTTTAGGAGCCTTCAATTCTATATCATCAGGTTCATCTCCAGTGGCTTCTGGGGCATCACGCAAAAAATCTGCAAAGTATAATTCTGTTGATCCATTTTCAAATAGATTTTGATCGTGTTCTGCAGCAGCAGTCTACAACAATACATTAAGGATCATTTTAATTATGAAACATTTTATTGGTCCTTCTCTGTAGCAAATACTTTAATACTATTTGCCTACCTTTTTCATCATATCTTCAAACCAGTCTTTATCACTTTGACTGATGAACCTGTCTGCAATAACACGTCTGCATTCATGCTGGAACAATGCTACCAAAACACTGGTGCTCTGGCAGACTTCAGAGGTAATTGTTAGCATTCCTTGCCAGATACGACTAAGGTCTCGTAAATTAAAGATGTAATGAAATTTAGCTGGAGTTGGTAAGATCTGCAAAAGAACATCATAATCTACGTTCAAATAACTACTAAATGAAAATATTTCCTAGTTAGACTTAAATTAATACTGTATATTTTCACAAACTTCAACATCAATACTGCATTATATCAGAAATGCACACTTGGCATTTAAAAAGCAAAGGTAAAAATGAAGAAATGACAGTAGTAATAACCCACTCTTTAATTTCACATAAATTTCACACAAGTTTCTTTGAATCTTTCAGGTTCCAGTAATACAGACTGGAGAGTAGCCAAGAAAATTTAGTTAACAATGGCATTAAAGGCCACAGTAAGAACATCAGTATTGCTTAAACTGGCATTTTTCTTACTCTTTCTTCCAAATCATTTCTGTCACTCTTTTTTCATCCTTTCCAAGACTACATGAGGAAGTCAATCAGAAAAAAAGAAAGCACATGAGAAAAAGAAAAAAAAAAAAGAAAAGAAAAAAAAAAGAGAAGTTGAGGAAAGAGGATTTGAAGGAAAAAAAAAAAATGAACAGTTTACCAAAACTTACTAGTACTAAGAAGACTCAAACTAGAACTAAGCCAAGTTTACATCAACAGATCAGGTATCAAACCCATATCTATCCTTTCCACTGCCCTTCTCCACTTTTTTCACTAAAAAAAAAAAAAGGGCATCTCTATGCTGTAATTTTAACTTTCCAAATTTCATTCCATGCATGTATCCAGCTTTTCATTTCACCTGAGGAAAAAAAAAAAAAAACGACATTTTCCTTGCTGTTTAGAACCTCCTTTCAAGTAGCTGTTCAGAGAGAGTGATGAGGTCTCCTCTCATCTCCTCTTTTCCAAACTAAACAGCCCTACTTTCCTCAGTCAGTCTTCATGACTCTTGATTTCTAGTCCCTTCACCAGCTTTGTTGTACTTCTCTGGACAGACTCAAGCAATTAAATATTCTTGTTATAGTGAGGGGTCCACTTTATGCATAGTCTCACAGTGGACATGTACAAGGGACAACCACTTCCTATTCACACTATTTCTGGCCAGAACGACTCTGGCCTTCTAGGACACCTGGGCACACTGCTGGCTTGTGTTCAGCTAATTGTTGAACAGCACCCTCTTCTTTTCTAGCCATGCAACTGGACTCATTCTATGGGCCTAGCCCATCCATATCCCTCTGCAAAACCTTCCTACCCCCAAGCAGATCAACACTGTTAGCTAATCGGAAAGCTTAGTGAGGGTGCGCTCAATCCCCTCATCCAGATCAATGATAAAAATGTTAAAGACAAATGGGCTCAATATTATCTCCTGAAAAATACTATGGGTGATCAGCCACCAAATGGATGGAACTCCATTCACTATGGCTCTTTGAGCCCAGCCATCCAACCAGTTATTTACCTAGAGAACAACACACATATCCAAGCCGTGAGCTTGGACATGAGAATACTACAGAAACACATCAAATGCTTTATTACAATGCAAGTAAACAACATCCACAGCCTCTCCCTCATCTACTAAGTGGGTCATTTTGATATAGAAGGTTAGTCAGGCAGGTTAATTAGGAAAGACCTGTCTTTTGTAAACACATGCAGGCTGCTTCTGATCATTTCTTTGTCCCATATGTGCCACATGATGACAATCAAGACAATCTGATCCATGACATTTTCTGGTACCAAGGTTAGATTGACAGGCCTCTAATTCCCTGGATTCTCCTTCACGCTCTTCTTGTAGACTGGGCCACATCTGCCAACCTCCAGTCAACAAAGACCTCTCTGGATAGCCAGGACTGCTGGTTAAGTATTGAAATTGGCTTGACTAGATCTTTAAATTTTCTCATAATTCTAAACATCCTTTTAGAAGATTCCTGTTTGATTTTTAATTTAATGGTTCCTTTTGACCTTTTTTTGACATTTTCTCGAATAAAAGACATCTAAATGCTCTTATCAACTACGTTCTCTGTATTATGCTCAACTTTTGTTAGACAAATAGTGAGGTACTTACATTAAAAAATTCATAATGGGAACTGCAGAAGACAGTTATACCTACAGGTATCATGTGAAGTAAAACACACATTGCAGTAAAAAAACTCTGGGCCTTATTATTTTGTCATTATTTTGTCAGATGCTTCAAAGACTTCATAATGGACAAAAATTTACCTTTGCTTTTGTTGTTTGCCATACTTTTCGTGTTGTAGATACTAATGCAGCAGCCAGTTTACATATTTCCTCAGAAAAACCTCGTTGCTCACAGAAATACCCTTCAGCTACTGTTCGAAATATTTTGTCAATAGATGAACTAGAAGGTAGTGTGCAGTTGTAGATGGTGAACTGGCGTTTCAGGCGTTGTGGGATGTCATTCCGACCTCCCCCAGGGTGAATCATTGCAGCTACAAACTGAATATCAACCACGTTCGTAAATTCACCCGGCTTCTCCAAGCTGTAGAAACCTTTCTGTTCCATCAATTGTCTTACAATCTCATTGGTGATCTAGTTATCCCCCCAAAAAAAGAAATAGAGCAGTTAAGTATTTCAGGATTTTCCACTTTAAAAAAGAAAAAGAAGAAGGAAAGAAAAGAAGAGAAAATCTGTAGTATAACAAATCGGTAAACAAAAGGAAACATTTCCCATATTTCCAAACTTCAGGTATTTTGTTGGGCATTTACCAATTTATAGTTATACAAAATAGTAAGAAGAGCCCAAGTGCAGTGAATTAGCTTCATCTAAGCTTTTGTGAGCTAAGTAGTAGTGATGAGGTCTGGCATCCAATTCAGTTTCCATAGTATCGATCTAAGAAAATGCATATCTTTGAAGTTACATCCAGTCAGACTATTTTTTCAGATTGACGTGGGCACATAGATAAGTGACATAGAATGGTTAGTTCAGCACAAAATACAGTAACACTTTCATCTGTATAGAGGTAGTGAGAGAACAGGTGGAGGAATACGACTTTCTCAGCGAGTCTTTTAAAGTCAAAGTTTTGGAGTACAGGTTAATAAAGTACTCATTTATTAGTACCTCCAAACAGCTCACTAGATTTGTGTGTCAACTGTAGAATTAGATTTCACCTAATAATGACTGTATTTTAAAGTCCAGAGTGGATGGAAGGAAAGAATTTCTGTTTGCTATCTGGATTTGTACACATTCCTTCCCAAACTTGTTCTTAATACAGATAGTTTGTAAATTCTGCAGGCTATGTATGCAGACAAAACAAAAGATTTAGAATCTATAATGTCTGTACCAAATGGCTTGATGCTGGCCAACTAATCCTTTGGGGTTGACACCAAAGTTTATCACCCACTGAAAAACTGCCTTGGGGAAGTTGCTTTTAGGAGACATATTTGTTCTAGTCCATATTATATTGTTTTCCTACACTTTCTTTCCTCTGAAACCTGCAGGTCACTATTTCCATCAGTAGTAATGATAAGACCATCAGTTCTCAAATGTTAGCAGTTTCCTTTTACCTGATCACCCCATTCGTTAATCACAGGCATGTTGATGTCATCAATAAAGACAGTCATTTTCTTCCCTGCTGGAGGACCATAAGTGGTACCCATTCTTTTGTCTACATAACTTTCTATGCTCCTTTGGAACATATTTGGTAGAGTTGCAGAAGAAAAGTTTAGACGCTTGGATAAGTGAACATCAGGATCATACTTGCTCATGTAATCCTGTAAGATAAGCCAATTCTAAGCAAATTAAATTGGTAAGTCCAGGTTATTTCAGTTGACAGGAGATAGAGATGCCCAGCTGCCCTGCAAAAATCAAACATCTACAAAACCTCAATCCTGCTAGTAACTTTAAAATGTCAAGCAGCAGTTTATTTAAAATAATTATACCATCTCCCACCTAAAATTCAAACTCTCCAATCATGTTTTCTATAAAGTTTCTAAGTATAAAAGTTTTAATACTTAGACACATACTACGTGTCTCAACAAATAGACAATGACAACTCAGGATGCAAATAAATTTTGCATTAGTAATTACTGAGGGATTTCTAAACTCAAGTTTTTAATGATCATGTGTTACAGCAGTCTTCAAGGAATGAGTGAAAAAAAAAAAAATTACATTTATATCATAACACCATACCTAACAACTAAAGCAGAGTAAAGGAAGAGTAGTGTAAGATTAAACACAGATAGATCAAATTTACTGATATATATCTTCTCTTAATGAAGAAATCCTTGGGTTTTATGAATGCATACAATTCCCACAGCAGCTGCTAATGCCCTGAAACAACAAGAGATTCATTCTTCTTATTTAGAGTGGTTTTATAACAAAATTAAAAAAAAAAAAGTAACCCTGGAGTCATACCAAGACATAAGATATACATATAAAACAAGGGAAATGTTTAGTAAGAATCCTGGGACATAAATTAGTACTAAAAATTCCAGATTTCCAACATTATTTCTGTTAAAGACTTAGTTCTTCCACCATGATGACAAAGTTGAATATCCTTCACATTCTTATCTTTATAAAAGTGAGAATGAGTGATGTTTGGTATGTCATAAAAGTAAACCTCTATTATTGCTGATTAACCAGCCAAGGCCAACTCACCACAACCATGAACGTATAACTACTCACAGCCACTCTAAATATACACCTGTGCAAAGAAATATCTTTGAAAAATAAATTTATTCAATTAGGTTATTTTAGTTAGTTAACTATCAGATTCTGTATGCGATTTTCAGTGTTGTCACACAAGTTTCAAGTCAAATTCAGTTCTCTTGCAATTCACCAATGAAGAATACAGAGTGCAAAGTAAAGATCTTAAAAAAAAATTCCATTGTAAGTTCTTTATTTAATACACTGATGCCTTTCTCAGATTAGTACCCAAAGAGTTCTATATTAAATCTTTTTACTTCTTTATGAAAGTTGATGCTTATGTCTGGAAATTTTTTCTTCACAAGGTTCTGAAAAGTAAAATTCTACACAAGGAGAAAGCAGAAGGGGAACATTTGTAGGAAAGTAAATTTTCAGTCTTAACTTTAAATAAGGTAAAATATCTACTGGCACTTTTTGACACTAAACTCCCATGTGTAAGGAACATACTCTGCTCCATCTCCATAGAATAGACTTTAGGTAAGCAGCAACCAAGAATCAGTTACAATTATTTTTAGGGACAGGAACAGCAGCTGAAGGATCAAGGTTGCCAGTATCTGGCCAAAATCCAGCATGCAGAATATCGAGACCACCATCCAGACCCCGCCTGTGCACTCTGCTAAAATAGTTCTCCAGCTGGTGCCAAGAACAGAAGTTGATATTACACTGGCATGCATGTTGGCATCAACAGCTGAGCTGAAAAAGTAGTATTAATGGCAACTGGCATTGGTACAATTCACTTTATGTCAGGGCTCAGAAAGCACATCCCTGGAGGACATAAAATGGTTCCAGATTTTACGAAAGCCAAAGGTCAGTTTAGGCCAGTGTTTTTCAAATATTTTTGATTTCCAAGCCTCTACAAGTCCTCCAGTAGAGGCACGGATGCTTGCACAGTAAATTCAGTTGTCCTAACAGTAGGTTAGGCTTATGGAGCTATCCTTCACTGACAAAAGAGTATATAGATTTCCCTGAAAACTGTAGAAACCATGCAAAAAAACATAACATTTTGATTTTTAAAAAAGGGATTTCAAATTTGATGTGAAATTTGTGTTTGCTCATTCTTTTTTTTTATTGTCTTCTGTAGTAAGTTACTGATTTTACATGTCATTAGCACATACATTAATTTAATAGCAATTGTGTTCTTATTTTCTTGCACAGAAAGAGCAGTTCATCTTTTCCATTGAGGAAAATAAAAGAGCAGATTTTGAGCACTAAATTTCCCCTCTGAAATATTATCCCAAGTAAAGAAGGACGTTCCTTATTTCTTTTCAGTGTGGCTTGTGAAGAAAGTCCATGCAACAAGGGTGTAAAAAAAAAATCAATTCACATATTTCACCTCTGAGAAAGCAAATGGAAATAATAATAATTAAATCCTTCAAGAATTAATATTTCCTTAGCAAAATCAGCAGTTTGGCTTCACCAAAGAAAAGAAAGATAAAATAGTATTTACGAGTCACACAATCTTGTGATCATGGTTAGCAAAGTTTAAATAAACCCTTTGTACTAAAGTACAGATACTTTTGGTTTTTTGATTGTAGACTGTGAGTATTGGAAAAATGCCTCAGTGGGAGGCATTGATCTTTCACTTCAATTTAACACTTCTGCCAATGTCAATTATTTTTATTGCAATGTTATCATACGAAGATATAACTCGTTTTTCCATTCCACCTACCTTAATCATAACTGTTTTTCCTGTTCCCTGTTCCCCAATTAGCAGAACAGCTTTTCCTTGCTTCATGATAGTGTACATTAGAAAGTCTGTTCGAACACTGTCTACATTTGGAACTAGAATGGAAGTATATTCTGGTACTGAATCTTTAGGGTAAATATATTCAGAGACCTGCATGAGAAAGTTATAAAAAATCTTTAAGATTTTGTACATTGCCACACAGGCACTCTACATTACAACACAAAAACAAATGCACTGCATTTGCAAAATCTTTCTTCCTGAAAGCTAAGCATTGATTTATAACCAAGCAGTACCTTGCCAAGATTTTGTAAAAGGATGTTAGTATACTAATGGGATATTTTCATTTCACTAATTTCTATTACATGAAGATAGTTTTTTCTTGCTGGGTGATAGACAGCTTACTAGGGTGACAGACAGCAGACAAACCTAAGATAACTTTTCTGTTTTTTTTCTGAAGCTATTGTAAACGCATGTTTCCATTCTACACTAAAGATATTTATAGAGAAAAGAAAAAAGTCTTTCAAAAAGGAAATTCTTGAGCAGTTCATAGGGTTAATCTCCTTAAATGAATTATGAAGGGCTTTAAATGATAAAATAATCTGGCTCTTACCAAATACATCTTTCTTTTATACTCATTAAGAAGGCTTATCATGTCACAGCATACGAACCTTCTTTGACCAATGCTCCCACTGGCCACTGGTACTAATGCCAAATTCAAACATGGTTTCTTCTCCATTCACAGCTGGAAGTTCTTTCACTGCAGAATGCTTTCTTAGGAACAGCTCCATTTTCAACCTGTCATCTGGTTCCAAAAGAGCTCCAATTGACCACATTACAGCAAAAATGAACAAACGAGCAATATGTTCCTCACTGAGCTGCTTTTCATCTCGATCTGACAATAAACCCTGCAAAGCAGATACAATATGTGACAAGCACCATCCTAGGACAACATTCCAGCACAAATAACAGAATGACAGATAGAAAAACTGATGTCTTATCTACCTGTAGAAGGTCAATAGCTTGTTTGATGTACATACATTCTAAGACTGCCATTTTTGGTGTCACAGCAGAGAAAACAAAATTGATCATATCCTGGAAAGGAAAAATATCATTTTAGGAATCTGCTTCCCTGTTTCATGGGTATGCTTCGTTCTTACATGGCCAATTTCTTAATTTCAACAATATTCTCAGCTATGTTCCTAACAAATATTTTCCCCATTTCTGGAATTACAAATATGTGAACAAAACAAGAAAATTGGCTAGCAAAAATATACTTTAAATTTGATTTACTACAGTCAGCAGAATTATTCACATAAGCTTCACAGCAATTTTCTAAAAACCAATTTGAAGATTGCGTTTCAGTTACATCAAAAATCTGCCATTTGTGCTCTCCACTGGAGATTTTATTCTACCGTTGCCATTTGTGTAGTGGGAAGATAGAAGCACTCAAACTGTTGCAATGATATGCATGTAACATGTGACATCACCACTATAAATTTATATCTGATCTGTTATTGCACTACAATGTACCTAACCCTCTCTAAACTAATACATTATTTTCTGTAGAACTATGACAACATCCCAAGGGAATTTTGCGAATAATTTAAATTTAATCCAGACTTTTCCAGATTTTCCCATGGTGATAGCTACTGTGCCTGCCTCAAGTTTTCTGTAAGATTTTCAGCAAAGTCACAAATTGATGTAAAGTCCACTCTGAGAAGAGCAGAATTGTTCTAAAACATCAGCTGCCACCTACATGCAAGCAGTGTGGGAGATTCTATTCTAAAGACCTTAAAAACCTGTACCTAAGTCTCTCTAAGATTCAGCTTCTTCATCTGTATAATAGGATAACTGTCACAGTGAGAACCTCAAATTGCTTAATAATTGGTTTGAGACACTCAGTATAAAGATATTTCATGAGTCAAAGTTCTCTGTACTTAAAGGAGCTCTGTTTTCACCAGAAGTTTTATGTTATCAAAAATGCCAGTGAGGTCTGTGTTTGTGTTATCCTTGTTCTTTGAGTTTATGGGGAAAAAAAAAGAAAAGCATGAGGTCTATATACACCAGTACTTTACTATTACTATTTTTAAAACTATATGACAAATAGCAGGATGCAAGTTCTAGACAGCAATCAGCATGAGTTAGCTATGTATTAGAATATTTTGCTTGGACGGAGGACTAGAAAAATTATTTGGGCCATGTTCAATAAATAAAAATTGCAAACAATTTGGATAAGAAACGTGCTATCTTTCAAAAGACTAAAAATGAAATCACATGGTAAAAACCTGTATGAGAAAATATCCCACTGCCATTTCCAATTACAGTGGCACTCACTGGACTCTGGAATACTCTTTAGGGCAAGAAGTTGGTAACGTGCTCACAGGGTTTTGACAAACACAACTAAATTATGACAATTTATTAATATTTCTAATAGTAATTTAAGCATCAGCATTTAAATACTAAAGATAGGAAAGTCTGGATTATGCATTCAGCTCTGTGCTCCAGAGGTAATGGCAGCCTTTACCCAGATGTGATTAGGGTGAGGTCTAACGTGGATGGAGAGAGGTGTCGTATCTGTCTACTCTGCTTTCTGAGGACTTTAGGAGTCCCCTAGAATAGGACAATTAGGCATCCAGGATAACAGATTTTAAAAATAAAATAAAATAATAATAAAAAAAAGTGAGCGTGATCAAATTTTTACAAAAATGTAAATTTAATTATGTTAGTTATTTCAATTCTTTAAAACTGTCTTGGATAATTATTTCGATCAGATAAGATATGTTGATTACAGATAGCAGCAACATTCGGAGATTTAAAAGAACAATGGTACTATAACTTTAAGAGAGCAGAGACATCGGAAGGGGATGGAAGTTAACTTGAAATCACTCTATGATTCTATGATTGAAATCACTCTCAAGCAGGGACTGTTACTGAGAAGAAAGAACAGAGACCGGGACAATGAATGTCCAGCCTCACAATCACCCCGTATAAAACATGCCGTGGAAGTAGTAAGGACTCAAAAATAATCTTAACTCATAATAAGGGTGGAGCCTTGCTTCTTCCTTTATTTTGTTTTGTTCTCCACTTTACCCCTGTCTTTTACGTAAAAGCTAATATCTTGCAGGAATATTTTACTATACATGAAAAGAATTAAACTCTTTACATTAATTCATAACTGTTATTCTCTGGGACTTCCTCTTACATAACTGTTATTTGCTGTACCTTTATTAATGATTATTTTGTCCAGTATATAGGCTTTCAGCATCAAATTCTATTTTCATTACCAAATATGATCACTGGGGATTTTTTAAAGCAAACTGGAGTTACTGAAGCAAGTATCTTACTCAATTTTAGTTAATTTTTCCAATTTAGATTGTCCTCACAAGACCTCTATAGGTATACTTAAAGTCTGACTCTCCTTAGTTACTGTATTTCCATCTACAGCCTAATCTTCATTTTCTTCAAAAAAAGAAGAAAAAAAAAGAAGATAAATGGAAGCTGCTTATATATATGCTTTTCTTAATATTAGCATTAGATTGACTTGGCTCTGTATTTGGGCTTTGATACCATTGTTAAAGCACCTTATTTCACAAATTTTCTTTTAGTATTTAGTTATCCATTTTTTTTTGTACATGGAGGGAAATATTAACTGTAAAAAGAGATATCTGAATAAAAAAGTAGTGTCACCCTCATCTGTAAAATCACTGTCATCGCTTCTATTATGTCAGCAGCAAAGATAGCTCATTAGGAGTGAAAAAAAGCTGACAGCATGACAGCTCTCATTTACATTTCGATAGTTCCAAATGCAGCTTTCAGCACAGAACTAACTTCATATTTCACTGTATTTTCATCTCTCAATCTAATAAAATACATATTTTTTAGGACTTTATTGCTATTGCTTCAGGCTTGGGTATTTTAAATGTTGTTATATTTTCAGAGCAAGTTTTAGCAAAAAATATAAACAGAATTGTAGCAAGGAAGCAGTAAATTGACCCACATATACATCACTTCAGAAGCATATTTTAAAATTCATTATCAGAATTGATTCTCTTGCTGCTGCAGTAAATACTATGTCATATCATTATGTTTTTGAGGTAGAACAAAATGAATAGCTTGTTAAACATCAGTTACGAAGTGAATGAGCACTAAAATGAAATATATCTATGAGAAGACATTTGTTAGCATTCTAGGCATTCCAAAACATAAAGCAAAAATACTCCTTCTGAAAATGTCACTCAAAGTTCATTATAAACAGCATTTTTAAAATCCAACAAAGAAAAAAAAATATTACAGGAGAAGCCTTGGTGAAGTCTGACTCAACACATTGAAGAAGAGAGCAAATGGGAAGAGAAGGGATATAAAGCTGCATTTGTTCTACAGATTTTAAGTGAGGAAATCAAAAGAATTTAAGTGAGGAAATCAAAAAATTACAAAGCTGAAAGAGTAAAAAGCAATTATTTCTGTAAACCTTTTCAAAGAAAAATTAGTAATTTTTTCAAACTGAAAAAAATTATGCTGCTAAGATTATTCATTAGAACCGTTGTCCGTCATACTAATGAAAACTTTTAAAATATTCAGTATGCTAGGGTAAAATAGAGAGAAAGAATGTTCTGAATTCTCCCTGTTTATCTATTGATTGAACCAAACTTAGTAAGAGAATGTTTCAAAGAGATGCCATCTCAAAAATCTCTCAAAAAAACATATATCATTTAAAAATGCATAAAAATTTATAAGGGACCGAAAGCGTTCTTTTTACAACTGAAATTGAGAAAGATTACAATAGTTTGAATGAAGCTTAATTTCTTTCAGATCTTACTTCTTCACATTAAAAAAAAAAAAAAAAAGAAAACAACATAAATTTATCCACTCCCTTGTTGTATCCTATCAAGAAATAAAATTGCAGTAGCTATTACAAAAATAACATTTCTGTTTTGACATCACCATAAAATAATCATGGATTTAACAATTCACTGCCAAATATCCTACACAGACAAAACAAAATATCCAGATTATTCATCTGATATAGTCTCACTTCTTCACTAATGTTAGAGATTTTTTTTTTTTAAAATCCTTCATTCTTATTTTACTACATAAACAAACACAAGTAAATAATTGAAACAACATTTAGGATCAAACAATGCATCATTAATAAAGAATAAGGAATGTCATTTTTTCTGTTTTTTTCTAAAATGATTAAGTACCTGAAATACAGCACTAAAGCACTTCCAAAGAACATCACAGTATGTAGTGGGCAGTGTTTGCAGCCAAGCCATCAAAATAGGCTTCCAATCTAACACTGAAGAACTCATGAAGACCATGCCATTACGAGAAACTGTTGCCGGGGAAGCATTGTCAATGTTGTGAGGTTCAAAAATAATTTTGCAATTGGGGGACATTGGAATACGATCTCCATTAGCCAAAGTCAGGGTCTTATTATCATCCAGAACAGAATTCAGGTTTTCTATCCATATTGCATCAACAGGCCCATCCAAAACTATCCAAATATGCTCACCCTAAAGAAAGAGACAAACGTGCAACTTCATGTAAACTGAGCAAAAATATCAAAAATAGACATTTAGTCTCAGAGGATGTATTCCTGGATATAAAATCATAATTTTCTGCTGACTGGCTCAGTATGTACTGCAGTTTTCATAAACTGCTCGGTGATTGAACCTTTCTTTTTTTAAATTGTGCCACATCAAAATAAATAAATAAATAAATAAATAAAAATCAAAGAATTGTGAAAAGCAAGAGTTTGGACTGCTCTAAACATAAAGCTCTCCCTCTCTCCTACAAAACACCATTAGCAAATCCATCATTCATCAAGGTGGATTAAAACATTTCCAGTTAAATTAAGTCACAGAGAAGGCACATGCTCCTCAAGGGATGCTACTTAGTTTTCTTATATAAGGCTTCCTATTCTATAAATGAGAACTGAATAAAACTGAAACTTCTTAAGATTTGAGTGTTATATTACACAGTGAAACTTCATGTGCAGGTGCGATAAAAGAATTTGGAAATAGAGCAGTAATGACATAAAATCAGAGAGGAGAATATTACCTTTCTTGTCATGTCAAAACATGAGTAGCTCTTGCTTTTGAATTTGAACAGTAGGACTACCTGATTACAGAAGGAAGCAAAATTCTTAAAATATATTCCAATTTAATTCTGGAACCTCTGGAGCTTGGGAAGCACGTTTCTCTTTGGCATACACACATAATTCTGACTTTGGGATACATTCAGCTATTCAGATACAAAGCAAAACTAATACTGCATTTTCCCATTTGATTTTGTAACAGAAGATTTTTCACATAAATGACAGATAATGAGTTCTTATGGAAACAACAATAAATGCCCTTATTAACTGTCACAATAGAATACCCATTACCTTCTTTGCTTTTAAAGTTTTTCTCCATAATGTAGAGAAAATGCCATCTGTCCAATCATTTGTGGCAACATCAAGGGTACCAAACATCTGGGAAGCTGTGATTGCCTTTGGGTTCATTCTCATCTCTTTATGAGGAGCACCACAATCTGTCATTGCTTTCATCAAAATATTAATGCATTTGGTCTTTCCAGCACCAGTTGGACCTAGAGTCATCATACCTTAAAAACAAAACAAACATGGTTTAAAATGGAATATGCTACCATTTAATGATTCTTTCCAGTAGCAATCCTTATTTTATCCAAAAGCCAATACAAAAAAGATGTTTCTCTATAAATGCCTGCCTATTATGACAGGCAAGTCTATGTGGGTCTGCATCCTCCCTCAGGCAGTTCTGCTCCTTTTTGTAATTGGGAAACACAACTGCCTTTTGATGTTCACATGCAATGACATTGACATGACTGGTGGTAAACAAAACCAGTAATTTCTAAATGCATTTAATGAGTACTTCCCAATATATACTAAACCAAGCAAATCTTTCAGAACCACACAAAACTAAAATATGCACCTGCATCTATCTATCTACATGCATCTATCTACAGTGACTCTTGACTGTAATGATACATTTTTTCTTACAAAAATAATGACAGTAACCACACTTTTAATTTCATCAGTATGCATATTGTCTAAGGAAGCATGTCTTCAAGAATAAATTAAGCCTACAGCTGATCTTCTTTAGTTTATTTTCTACATGAAGTATTTAAGAGTTCCAGAGTCTGTTCAAAAGCAAATGAACATTCAAAATGCCACAGTGGAGAAAGCATAGAGAACCCACGGAGCTTCTTGCTGTGGAGCTGTTCTTCAAACAGCTTCTTCCAGCAAGAGATTTATCTAATCAAAATTTAAATCATGAAAACTTTTACGATTCCTGTATCAGTGTTATAATTTGATATGGAACACTGAACCCAGCAGTTTGGATGCAAATTATATACTCGACCAAGTATTAACTACTAGTTCCTTCATCTAATCCATAATCTGAAATAACTTTTGAGGGATTAGCTCTCAGACTATATGTGAGCAAGTATTTCCTTCTATTTGTTCCATGTGCTTGAGTTACTGCTCAGTTACTATTACAATAAAAGAATAAAAGGTTGGCTTCTTCAATATAGATTTCCTACTTTGCAACTTCATATTTTCTCCCTCACATACTAAAATGCCAAGATTATAAAGTCTTGGCAAGTGTTTCAAAGGGAGAATATTTTTTTTTTAACTATGAATGGCAAACCCGTTTGTACTAGCATATTTGGTATTCTTCTTAGAAATTCTTAGGAAAACTGGGTAAGTTTTGTTCAACAGCCTCTTGTGGACGATAAACGTGACAAGTATAGAAAGTCTGACATTGGAAGGGACCTGTGGAGGCCATCTTGCCCAAACTCTCTGCTCAAGCAGGTGAAAGGCTTATTTCTCCTCAGACTCACTGGCCAGATTTGAAAAAAAAAAGAGCACTCGGAATTATAGTGCATGCCTAGTAGAATCTATAAAATTAAAAACCTGAGTGATTATTTTTGCAATCTTCTCAGTATCACTACTTCACAGTAACATTAAACATAAGATTCAGGACTGATCACTGAGGACAATTGTGGTTTTCAGAATACCAAACAAATTCAGACATCTCTGAATTGGAACAAATACACTACATTTTAACTTGTACTACAGAAATTTCAATCATTCTGAAGGCTACCTTCTTATTTCCCATAAAAATGTAATGCTACAAAGCTAAAAATTCACTATGTGTGCATTGCACAGTGATAAAGAGTCCTAATACTTTCCTATCCACATAAGCTTTAAAAATGACATCTGTCCAATTTCAAAATACATTTTTTTGTGAAAATAATCTACACTCGGTACAGATAACATAAAAAACTTTATTGCTTTTATGTAGCCTCAAAACCTCTTCTCTCATGCTAACCATGTCGCACTTGTTGAGTTTCATACAGCTGAATGAGTTTAAGAATCCATGGTGGATGATGGATAAGCCCTGCTTTTTCTGCCTGTTTCTGAATGGCTGACTGTAGTTCAGGATACACAGCTTTATCCAGAATAATTCCAGGGAATAGGTCATTAATGAGACTCATAAATAAAGGTTCATCTTCATCCACCTGTAAAGAATAAAGTAGGGAGGAAATTTATTATTTATTAACTGAAATTGTTATTACAGCTGTAAACACTATTCAAGAACATGCCATTTAAAAGACAGTAGTAGAAAAGTGCGTATTTTCCAAAGTAAATATTGCACATCTGATTTATTAAGTGAATTTCATACAATGCAATCACAAGCACCAATTTCTAAATTAAATACTTAAGACTCATAAAAATGTTAACTTTATAATACAATTTGTATCAATATAATCACACACATCTCTCAATTTGTTATGCAAGTCAGTAAGATTTATTAAAATTGTATTTTCCCTCAGATTTCTTATGATCTTTTTCATTCTGTAGATCCCTGAACCATGCCTATAGGTTTGACTGCATGTACCAATGAGCTAAACAGATTAACATCAGAAAAAGCATAATTGGTTCCCATAACTGGACTGGCTGCCAACGTAAATACATGGACTCTAGATATGCTATAACCTTTCAATTACAGCAATATAAAGAAAGGATTAATACTTTGAAGAGTGATAACAAGTTAGACTACACTATACAAGGAAATGTTAGCTGCTTCCAGTTACTTCACTCATTGCAATCCGAATAATATTCTAAAAAGACAACAGACTCCCAAAAAATGTTTAAATTGAAACTCGGGATTAAGAATCTTCTATGACATTACTGAAAAAGTAACACAATGTATTTTTCCTTTCTCTCAATTGATGGGGTAGAAAGAAGGAAAAACAAAAGGCAGTGAGAGTAAGAGGTCAGGTCCCCTACAATACTGATATTTCTGATTATTTCTCCACCTTATGTTTCTCATTGTGCTTTCCTCTCTTTAAGAAATAGTGCTCTCACTATAACTGTATTTGGATAAAAATAAATAATCTAGTAGAAAAAAATGAAGCATATCGAAGTGCTGAAGAAAAAGAGCTTTCCAAAGTGCATAATAAATACACTTCACAAAGGCTAATAAAGTACTCTTTTGGAAAAGACATCAGTGTTACAATACCAGTTTGGAGAGATTCATGTCCCGCAGAACTCTCATCACTACAGTTTTCTCTGGCTCTTTGGGATTAGATCTTTTCACTGCTCCAAGTGTTCTTAAAACAGACAGGATATTTCTTAGTCCAAAGTCATAGTGAACCTTGAAATGATATATAACCACAATTGGTACCACAAACACTGAAGAATTCAATATCAAGAAGGGGCTGAAAAGTGTATTAACTAAAGAAATCTCAGCTATTGAACTTTCAAATACTGAGAATTTCACAGCTTTTCACCTTTTAAACTGAAACTCCAGCTCTGTTGCTATCTCATCCTGAAAATATTTTCCAGTGTTGTATGTCAAGGCCTGCCAAGTCTCCCTTTTGGTGGTACACTACCACATTCACGCATCATCTGTAACAAAGCTGCTGCTTCTATTATTTTCCTAAATTCATAATATGTCAGATGCACAAACAGTAAACCACGTGTCTTCAGACTACTTTTCATTACCTGCACACGTAAGAACTGCTACTATCTTGATATGTGGGGTATTGGGATTGGCAACTAAAAGAGCCCATCTCTTGATGGTATAAAAAGAACTCACTGAAATTATGCAGGTACAATTTATTTATATATAAACCTATTTTATCCTATACATAATCTCAATTCATGCTCTGATATTTTCATTGCAACTGAGGTATCTCCACAAATAAGGTATTTTCTGATCTATGTACAATTATTTGTAACGTTGGATTCACAATTGCTATCACTGACAAACTGGAATAGCACACTGAGCACTACTCAAAACTTCAGCAATGAGTAGCTAACTGGTTATTACTCGTTAAGTCTGCAGGGGATATCAAGATGGTAAACAATACCATAACTACAATTCAAAATGACTGAGAAAATTCAACAAATGATCAACAGAGGATGAATATAAATAAAGAAAAATGAAAAATGCAACCAGGAAGATGATATCCAACTGCAAAAACAAAAAAAAAGAGAGGAACAACTCTTACTTTATTGAGATGAAAATTAATCAGATGCAGAAAGCTTTCTGAAAGAAAGTATGTGTCATGGGACTCAAACCACAGATTCACCAATCACATAAATCTACAGTTATACAAGGCAATAACAATGCAAGCGATCCTTTTGGGAAGGTTGAATAGACCTTTTCATTGCAGTTGGCACTTTCATACTGCACCCAAAAGTTGGGTTCCACAGTTGTAGTCAAAACTACACTGAAGATAAACTAGAAAATAAATATATCAGCCAATATAAAACATGCTATATCATGAAGTAAAAAAATGTTTGCTCCGTAAGTAGAAAGAGTAAATATGTAGCACATAGTTTGAGTTACAATTAAAGTCCTTGATGCTCAAAAAAAATCTGCAAAGAAGAAGGCAGAAGGAATAGATAGGAAAAGAAGTAATGTATTTAACTGCAGCATGAGAGATTCAAGTCAGCTTTATAGCTTTATGGAAAACTTTGTGACCATAAGGAAAATCAAACTTTGGAACAGACTGCCTGGGAAAGTGCACGCTGTCTCTCCATTGAAAATGTTAAGGAGGGTCAGAAATATTTACAGCAAATTATTTAGCTAAGAAAACAGCCTCAGTGGTGCCAAGCGACAGGATGACAGGCAATAGGCACAAATGGAAATCCAAGAAATTCTTCTTCAATATCGGAAGAGTATTTTTTTCACCATGATAGCAGTCAGACACTTCAACAGCTTGACCAGAGACGTTGTGCTGTCTCTGTCCTTGGAGATACTCAAAGCCCACCTGGATGAGGTGCTGAGTAATTTGGATTTATTTAAGCCTATTTCAGCATGGATACAGGACTCCTTCCAAATTCAGATCTTCTCTGACTTTATAATTGTATATTATGGATTTATACATGAGCAGGACTGTCCAAACGGCTTCTGACAGGCACAAGCATGACAAAGTAGCACATTACCATGGTTTTGTATAAAGATATGCTTCTTGGCTTCTACTGCAGAGTACAGAATCATGATGCATGAAGTAAACTGCCAGGACCAAAGATCAATGTAGCAGGCTTCTCTGGTCATTACTGTAGAAATGTTAGAGGGTCCTGATGAAATTATAAATTCACACAGGAAATTGTTTTCCACAGATACACTAGCTGCTAAAATAAGAACTCTGTAATTTCAGTTATTAAGAGCGACGAAAGGGTAACATTCAAATATATCATTGTGATGTGGCTAGGTCTCAGAGCTGTGCCTGTGTGCACAACCAGTACGGTTGGTAATTATATCCATTAATTAATAGTAAGGAACTCCCTTGCTAGCATCAGTGTAGATGAGACAAAAGACTGACCTAAGACAAGGCAATTGAACAAATATGAGACAACAAACCATTTGAATAATTGTTAAGGAAGTTTTCCACATAAGCATTTCAGTGTCAGACTCCTTCAGGCAGTTCCCTTTACACCTAAGCCAACTGAGAGGCAGCACTTATATGACTCAGTATGTTGATTAACATGCTGAGTAGAGAATCCCACTGTCTCCAGAACTCCAGGGCAGTTTCCGCTGCAGAAATAACTATACATGGAAACTTTCTGCAGGTGCAGCAATGGTCACATAGAAAAAAACAAAAACAAACAAACAAAAAAAAAAAAACAGTCAAAGTAAATTTTATATACAGGTAAGGCAGTCAGTAGCAATGGATCATGGTGTCTGAGCACAGGAATGATCACACAGGACCACACACAGGAATGGTCACCTGTTCAGGACAGTTTCACTCAATTCAGCTAAAGATTTAATTAAAGGACTCTTGTAAGAGAGCTACCTACTGCCATTCAGTGATTTATTGTGTGAGTGTTACGAAAAGATCTCAATACAATTTTGTGGGTTGCCTGCTTGGTTGACTGCTTTGGGTTTGTTTTGTTTTGTTTTGCAGGGGAAGGTTGGTGATTTTGTTGTTGGTTTTGGTGGGTTTGTTTTTAAGCACTCTGTCCAAGTGTGCCTGTGCAACAGTTCCAATACATGTGACATGATGCCTGGACAAATGCCTCATCCACAGAGGAGGAAACAATCATGTCCAAGACTAAATGAATACAAAAACTGAGGCAATAAGAAATTTTAATCCTACTATAAACAAGCTTGAGGGAAAAGAGAGGTCCATATTCAACATGTATGAGAAAACCTATGTTGCTAACTGCTGAAACTGTGTGCTTGCACAAAATTTTCTGAACAATGTCAAAAAATTCCACTTGAGAGAGGCCTCAGAAAATTATTCTCAAAAATGCAGCCCATAAGCCTGATAACTACTAAACGCATGAACATGGGCAGGATTGAGGGATTAAGTTGCACAGCAACAAATCAACTAACACAAATAGATGCTACAATCAATATAGGATGATTCGGATTGCCTAAAAACTAATTTGAAGGTTAAATGGAAACACCTTGAGCAATTTACAAAGACAGTAGTGAATATATAATCCTTCAGAACACAGTCTATGACATACAGCTGGTGAGCCAAACTCTCTCAGAAAAAAAGAAACCAGAGAGAAATGAAAATGAGAATCTAGTTTGGTTGGCAATATATATTGACACAGTGAAATCACCAAGGGATGGAAAAAGAATGAGAAAATCCAAATCTATACTTTGTTATTTTACCTCTCAAATAAGGGGGACAACCTGATGCTTTACCATCTTATTCTGGTGCAGTTGAAGATTTCTACATAGAAGCCAACAAAGTCTTTAATAAATACCTGGTATAGATGTGGACTAATATAATGGAGAACACAGCTGGTATGTCCAGGTACATTAGGATTCAAGAGGAGCAGGCTTCTCATTTGAGCTGCAATTTACCTACTATTCATATCATTTCTCTTTGAGACCCTCTAGTGGACAGTCAGCACTCAGCATTCAAAAGATAAAAACTAGTTCTGCTCTTAAATGCAGCGTTGTTCTTTGTTTCTACCAGGCAGTTTTCAGTTATTTAAAATTCATACACTGTCTCTCCAATACATCTAGTCTTTGTAAGTGAAAAGACTGAAAAAAACGTCCTTTACAAAGCTCTTCACAGCTCTGCACACTATTCATCCTATCTTTATCATTATCTGCATTCTGTTTAAAAATCATAAATCAAACTTCCTTTACTATACAAACTAGTTTGAAAACTAAAAATAACATGATAATTTCAAACTCTGTTGCTGGAACTTGAAACTGAAAACCTTAAAAAATGACTACAGTTCTGAGAGTCAAAATAATTATATATTCCATGAAAGTATATTCTCCACATTCCCTTCCAGTGACAGCTTAGAGCTGGACAAATATTTATTTTACCTGTTTAGATAACTGCTCTTCACAGAGCTTGTAGAGTGTATAAAATTTTCGACTAAGGATTTGGTTGTCTCGGAAACCAGCACTTGCCAGCTTGACTCGCATAATAATGCCACGGTCAGGCACCATCATAGCAACTGTACGAAACTGAATCTTCAGATTTTCTGGAAGCTCCTGTCGTCCTGCATAGCCAGGGTTCTGAGAAATGAAAAATATGAAATAAAATCTTATTTGATGACAGCAGGATAAGAAGGTTTATCTTTTTTTGTAATTATTTTGCAAACACGGGTGCACATGCCAGAACATACCAGATAACTGAAGCATGTTACAATTACACATTACTACTAAACTGTCCAAATATTGCAGTTCATGAAGTACATGGTATCACATATGGTATTTTGAGATGCCTAAGACACACAGATCAAAACACGCAACCACTTACACATTACATTGGAACTGTTTAAAACAGTTAGCTCCTCGGGGTCTTGATAGCATTGCAGTGCTGAAGGTTACTGTCTTAACTTAAACTGAGCCATCTGATCTTTCACTAAAGAAGTCTCTATGACTACCACATGGGTCAGCTCTGAGAACAGTAGTCTCTGGCTATGCAGTAATAACTTCTCAAATTCTTCCAGCAGTTTTCAAACAACGTTTTCTCTTGACTTAGTATGTCACAAGTTAATTTGTCTTTTTTTTTTTTTTTTTTTCAAATTAGGAGGACAACGTTAACACCGTTTCAAAGATATAAAACCTGAGAATAAAGGAAAATGTTTTAATTTTGAGTTGTGCATATGTAGCCTAAGCTAAGGAGATGGGAGTACAAAGAAGCTTTTATGGCATTCTTACACTTTCCTGTTTCTTTGCCTCCTGCACTGACAGAAACAATCCAGTCCACAGGAACCAAAGATAAATCTTTGGGAGGTCAGTGAATCAGAGTGAAGGTGACTTCCTTCATGCTGTCATAGGGAAGGATTGTAGTTAAAAGCTCTTCAGAGGTGGTGAAATACTGACTGAAAGATCTAGAGTAGTCCTTCCAATGGCCAATTACTTCTGTTCTATTTTGATAGACTAAAAATACTCGATAGCTGGATTTAATCTCAAACTGTCAAATACTGAACTAAAAGAGCCCTTAAAATATGTAGTTATGACTACATAAATCAAGTCCTAAGAACTAGTTAAAAATATGGGCAAGCGAAAATATTACTTGAGAAAATTATTATTCAAACTCACTATCTTCTAAGAGAGTTCCAATGATTTTATCAGGAATACTTTTATGGACAATGATATGGGAAAGATTTTCCACACTAACATCATTTATATACATACCATAGTCAGAAATATGCCAAATTCTCTGTCCATGTCAACAACATCACCATCAGTGAAAATGAACTGAGGTTTCTTATTTTTCTTACACTGAAGTACAATATATATCTGCTGAGCAGCTACTGATAAAACTGGAAGTTCAATGCGGTTAAACTCATCAAAGCAACCCCATGCACCAGACTGGGCTAAACCTAAGTAAGAGAAAACAAGGAAAATATTTTATTAAACACAGCGTATCAGATCAAGTGGGAAGAATTTACATATAAAGTATACTCTATATAACATAATGTAACATTAGAAAAACAAAGAGTATTAATGCAGAAGAAAATGAGGAATGAAAACTCAAAATAAATTAGGCTGTGATGATACTCAGAAAAAAAAAAAAATTAGAGTTTCTAAGAAAGATAAATAAAACTACTCTCAAAGAATCTTACACTTTTACACTAACCATAAGGTGGTAATCATGCAGTGATATCATATATACAAGGGCTGCTCCAAAAGCAATTTGTCCTATTTTATTATGTTAGAGACACATGTTGGTGATAGGACAGTAGGGGATGAACCTTCCCACCAATATCCCACTACATGTTGTTGCCATATGACAGAAGGCAGCAGAAGGGCAGTCTGACAGAATGGCATCTGACATGGAAGTGTGGATGAAGCAAAGGTGTGTCATTGAATTCCTCCATGCAGAAAAAAATGGCACCCACAGACATTCATCAGCATTTGCTGAATGTTTATGGAGAACAAACAGTGGACATGAGCACAGTGAGGCAGTGGGGTGGTGCGTTTTAGCAGTGACAACAGTGACATGAAAGACAAGCCACATTCTGGATAGCCATGCACAGTTGTCACACAGCAAAATGAAGAGTGTCTCAATCAGTTCAGCCATTCAAGTTGGTGGATTATGACCAGAGAACTGTTGATGGAGCTGAATAATGGCTTCACAGCATTAGAAATGATGGTGGCAAATGTTGGCATATCACAAAGGTTGTGCCTAGTTGGCTCCTACAAATGGTTACACAGGACCAGAAACAAAACTATATGCAAGTTTTTTAGGACCTACTGACCAATACAAGTGCGGCAATTTCCTGCCTCACACTGTTACCAGTGACACAAAATGGTGACACCATTACAAGCCAGAATCAAAATGGCAGCCTGTGGAGTGATGACATGTGAATTCTTCAGTGAAGAAAAAGTTCAGGAAGCAGATCTCAGTGGGTATGTAATGTGCGCTGTCTTTTGGGGTAGGAAAGGGGTGATCCTTATGGATTTTCAGGAACTCAGATAAGTCATCATCTTGCTGACTATGCTGGAGGCTTGAACTTGCAGTCAGGCCAGAGAAGCAGTTAAATTTTCTCTTGCAACATGATAACACCAAGTCCCATACCAGTCTGAAGATCATGGAACACACTGCCAATCTTGCCTGTACTGTCCTACCACACCCACCATGCAGTCCAGATTTGGCGCCTTCCGACTTCCATCCATTTGAGCCAATGAAAGATGGGCTGCATAGGCAACATTTTCCTAGCAATGACGCCATCATGGCAGCTGTGAACAGTGGGCTAACTCCGCTGGTGCAGATTTTTACAAGCACAGCATGCAAGCTCTTGTTCATTGCTGGTGACAATGCCTAGCTAGTGACTATGTTGAAAAATAGCATTTTGTAACAGACAATTTGCTCTACCAAATAGTGTTATTGTGCTCTGTGTATCTGTTGTAGTTTCCTTGGAAATAAGTAGGAGGCATTACTTTCAGGGTAATCTACATAGCACCTAGCATCAAAAACATGTGCGTAGCATGGAACTTCGCCTAAGAAGAGGGTAAAATTGTCAAAGATGAGCTCAGGAGACACCTCTCTAAATGAAAAGCACAGGATCAAATTCAGAAAGCATTACTTTTTGACAGCATTGTTGTATAATTATAACAATTCATAATTAGAAATTGTTTAAGAATAACTCTCCACTATTTAAGACAAAGGGATGTGAAATCACATTTCACACTATTAATTGTAAAAGGCTGTGGAGTTCTAGACAGGTATTATTATCTATGAACGTGAAACACGTGTCTTCTAGAGGGTCAGACACTCCTTATTTATCATGTTAGCAGGATTGAAACAAGGAAGTCCACAGTAGCAGCTTTCCAGAGAGGTAATGATAAAGTTATGTAATCCCCTGAAATTAATTCCACAGCCACTCCACAAGACAAATGTTAGTGAGCCTATGCAGGAAATTTCATCGCAATTCTCTTTCTCAAATCCCACAGCTGATCAGTGTTACTTACCACATGGTTCCAGCAAGGTCTTAGATGAGTACCTTACCTAGTGCTACAAATGTGTTGCATAACTATTATGAACAGTACAGAAAAAAAAAAGAATGGTTTTGCTACTGTGTTTATTAAACAGTAATACATACTCTTTGGGATGCAACAAGGAAAAGACCTAAATCTGGACATTCTCTAACAGATACTCTGTTCCATATCATAACATCCCCTATACTTACTATCTCTATATCAAATGCTTTCTGAAATTGCTTATCTCTACAGCATGATAAGTTCAGTTTTAGACAAGCGATTTTCCTTGGAGAAGGAAAAAAACACTGTAATGCCATCTGCTGTATGGAGTTGGGAAATTTGACTATCAGACAATATCAGTATTCAGTAGCTTTGAGTTAATTCAGTTCTAGTAAAACTATTTTATTCTGGTGGTGTTTAAAAAAAATAATTATTTGAAAAATAAAAATAAAAATAAAAATAGAAAGAAAGAGCAAAAACATACATACACACCCCACAGACACCCAAGCAAAAAGCATAGCAAGCAAACTGTCCACTGTAAAACAGCTTATAGAATTCAATTTTGTTGTGCTCTGTCATATGGGCATTAATTTCTTTCCACTCACAGAATATAATATGCTAAGCGAATATGAAAAAGGGATAAAAGTAGAATATAAAAACCAAGACCAGAGAGATTACTTCTTAAGTTTAATAATAAAATCAGTACAGATATCCTGGTCCTCTAAGTGGATCTAAGAAATGGCACGCTGTATCTTCTGTACTCTCAGGGAGACTTAAAAATGTATCCCTGCCATGCAGTGTTGCGTTCCTTTCCATCTCAGTGGCGCTCTGGCCAGTCACAGCTGGGTGGCCCAACCTCTGGATGCTACAACATAGCTATGTTGTGAGTGTGATAACATAGCTATCTCTAAGAGTGCTCTGCACTCTTACATAGCAACATAGCTATGTAAGAGTGCAGAGCACACAAGAGTGATAAAATTCAAAGCAAATTCCACTAAAACAGAATCCTGGCTAGCCCAAGCACAGGCCATGCAGAGCTCCATATTTATGTATTCGCCTTCTGAATTAAGATAAAGATCAAATCCTACATTAAATATTGCATTAGCCATCAAATCACAAAAAGGCACCTCAAGTAAGACAGGAGTTATTTGACTCTATAAAAACAGAACCTAAGCAAACATGATTTTTATATTCATTCACAGACAACCACATAAAGGTTTCCTAAAGTGTATTCACACTTTTCTGCAGTAGTAATAAAGTATGTCTAATTTGTAGTTCCTGGGCAATTTTAATATTGAACTTGATACAAAATAAAACTTGAAAACTCCTCTTCGCTCTTCCATAGAACCAATTTATCAGAACCTATGTTATGTTTCAAGTTTAAAAAACAAAGCTATCAAAGGTAGAAGTCCAGGTCCCAGATATCTCAGCTAGACTATCTGGCTCTGAATAGATAAAGAGAGACAAGAAGACGTAGAAACAGGGAAACAAAACCTCATTTCTGAGTCAACAAGGTGATGGAATATAAAGGTTATCATAGACATGTTTGAGAATTCTGAAGAATTTCTCAGTGCGTACTCTTTAAAGTGCAATGTATTTCACAAGAACAGTTTTGTTAGGCTGCATGAAAGAACTTTTACAAACATGCATTAAAGAATCTTTCTCAAAACTGACCTTTCTCCTCTTATTAACCAAAAAAATAGCTCATTTCCTTCCCAGAGATAACATATCTATCCTTCAAGAAATACCAGATATGTTAAAGACATTTCAATCCAAAAATTGTGATCCTAAGCCAGGTCCTTCCAAGCAGCAACCATAAGCTTAAACTAACTGGTGGCCTTCAGAAATGAATTCAAAAGTCATAGAAACATCTAGGTTGGAAAAGATCTTTAAGATCACCAAGTCCAACCACCCCCCTGTCCTTCCAAAACGTAACACTAAACCATGTCTCTTACTGCCTTGTCCTCACATCTCTTAAATAACTACAGGGATGATGACTCCATCACTTCCCTGGGCAGCCTACTCCAATACTTGACTACACACTCTGTGTAGAAATTCTTCCTGATATCCAATCTAAACATCTTCTGGCACATCCTGAGACCACTTCCTTACAATTTATCACTGACCACCTGAGAAAAGTGATTGATAGCTTGCTTGCCACACCTCCTTTCCAATAGCTGTAGAGAGCCATAAGATCTACACTCTTCTCTAGACTAAACAATCCACTCAGTTAATCCTCATAAGCCTAGTCCCTTTCCCAGATTCTTTTCCTGCACTTAAGCAACTCAATATCCTTTTTACAGTGAGGAAACCCAAAACACACAGTATTCAAAGTACAGTCTCACAAGCATCACATACAACAGGGCAACCACTTCCCTAGTCCTGCTGGCCACACTGTTTCTGATATAATTGAGGATGCCATTGGCCTTCTTGGTCACCTGAGTACACTGATGGCTCATGTTCAGTTGGCTGTTGACTAGCATCAGCCAGATTGTTTTCTGCCACGCAACTTTCCAGCCACTCTTCTCCATTCCTATTCCACTGCATCAGGTTGTCCTGACCCAAGTAGGATCAGTCTCATTTTTTTCCCCAAACACACAATAGCTTGATCAGTGCTGAAAAGATCATTCTGTTCAGCTAGATTCATTATCACATTTCTAGTCAATTTCCCTGAGAAGTATGCCAACATACCAAATTGACTGAGGCACTCTGGGCTGCATTAAAAAAGGGTGGCCAGCAGGGAGAGGAAGGTGATTGTCCCCCTCTACTTGGCTCTTGTGAGGCCCCATCTGGAGTGCTGCTTCCAGGTCTGGGGACCCCAATACAAGAAAGACATAGAGCTCTTGGAGAGGGTCCTGAGGAGAGCCATGAAGATAATTAGAGGGCTGAAACACCTCCCCTACAAAGACAGGCTGAGAGAGCTGGGCTTGTTTAGCTTGGAGAAGAAAAGGCTCTGGGAAGACTTCATTTTGGCCTTCCAGTACTTAAGGGAGCACATCAACAGGAGGAGGAATGGCTGTTTACATGGGTGGATAGTGATAGGATAAGGGGGAATGGTCGTAAATGGAGACAAGGGAGGTTTAGGTTAGAAATTAGGAGGAAGTTTTTCACTTGGAAGGTGGTGACACACTGGCACAGGTTGCCCAAGGAGGCTGTGGATGCCCCATCCCTGGAGGCATTCAAGGCCAGGCTGGATGTGGCTCTGGGCAGTCTGGTCTGGTGGTTGGTGACCCTGCACATAGCAAGGGGTTAAAACTAGATGATAACTGTGGTCCTTTTCAACCCAGGCCATTTGATGATATAATATGATTCTGTGATACTCACAGGCATCATGGCCATCTGACTACCAATTTGTTGATCTCGTATGTAACATTGGCATGCCATTAAATGAGCCAGCCAGCTTAACAAGGACACCTTATACAACATTACTTAGCTTAATAATATTACATGGAAAATTATCAGTTCACAGAAAAACAGCAGATGAGGGAATTTGAGCCCTTAAACTCTGCTCATTTTCTTACACATAGAAATTGTGCCCGGTTTTACTTAAAGATGACAATGAAAAGATATGGTTGTCACTATTTCCTCCAAAGAACTGAGAGAGGATAAGCTAACAAACTGCTTAGGATAAGATGGCAGAAACAACACAATGACACAGAGGTTAGATTGCTGAGTGTAGAGAGATCAGTAACAGCTTAATCAACAAGGAATGGGGAAAAAATATGGAAGTATAAGAAGATAAACACTCACAAAGGAGCAGAGAGGAAAAAGACAACAGCTCAGTAATATCAAAGCTAAATTCACTTCAAGAAGAACCAAACTAACATTCCTTTTCCTGACTGATGGTTGCAGGTACAGCATTGACCCAGTAAATCACTGTGCTTGGGGCTACTAACACATTTATCCTCAACCAGAAACATGCTGGTTCCAGTCTACTCCAGTTTATTTTCAATGAGCAAGATAATTTGGGTAAACTAAAAGCTATGTGTAGTCCTATTTGCAAGTTCTCACTTATATATACAATAAAAGTCATCCAACAAAAAGTTCGCTCAAGGATCTGGAAGTTACAAGAGAAATTTGTGACCTTGACTGAAAGTATTTATATGTGCAGGTAGTTCAATCTCTATCTTATAAATCTTCCTGCATTTTTTCGGCACTATATAAATGAACAGTTTTCCACAGCTCCTGATTAGTAGGTGACTGTTTTCTATCTTCATATCCGATGATCTGGCCTTGGTTAAATACACAGTACATGCCTTGGATAAGCACTATAATAATGTAATATACTCAACACAAAAGTCATCAGCTTCTAGGGATCTTTTAACCACATCTCTGTGTGACAATGGGATACTGTCTTCTGCTCTCCATAGGATCAATTTCAGCCTTCTTCAAGGCAATGAATTGCCTTTCTTCACCTTGAAAGAGGCTAAGACAAACTAGCATCTTTGATCTCTTTTGTCCCAGCTCATGGTTCACAGGAATAGAGAGAGAATGGAGGCTGGCTGAGGCAGACAAAGCAAGAATAATTCTTTCTTATCTACATTCACATTCTTGTAAACATTGCTAATGTTTCTGAATGTTCACTTATTGAGAAGGACATTCTGCAGAACACAGATAGACACAAACTTCAGAGCAATCATCAGAGGAAGCTGGCAAATAGATCAATATTTTTCCATTTTTCTCTGTCCTACCTATTTCCATTTTCCTTTCTGATACTGTCATTAAAGAAAATCAGCAAGTTAATAAGGCCAAAAAAATGTCTGTAAAGAATCAAAAGGATTAGGAGGAAAAACAACAAAGTCCAGTGAAGCGAAAACAAGTACTACTTTTACCTCAGTTCTTAAATATGGACTACTGGTCAGCTTGATTTAACTCAGCCTTACAAAAACCTAGTAAGACCACAGGGAAGACAGAAAAATGGAAAATCTTTTCACAATTAAATGCAAAATCATCTTACTCCAATAGTTTACATGTTTCTTATCCCCATTAGAAAAACTTAACCAGATACTCTTAAGCTTTTAACAAAGAAAATTAAAGAAAGAAGTTACTTCAATTAACATTTTGGCCAGCATTTCTGGCTTAACTGAAAATAGAAATGATCTCCAGGTTATATTGTAACCTTCAGGAGATGTCACCATAGTGAAAATAATTTTTCTGATACCTTCTGTTTTTGATTTAACTGTCCACCACTTACAGAAAATGGTGGTTTTCTGGGGTCCATAACCCACTGCAACTACGAACAAGAAAACAGACACAATAGAGTTCACAAACATTGGATTATTTGATCCAATTTTTTGCAAATTTAATTTTCAAAACTGACTTTGAAGATCTGTTTAACATGAAAATATCGCATTGGCTGCTGTCTCATTTTCCCAGTTTCAAAATCTCCAGTTTGAAATAAAACAGTACACTACTTTGTGTTTGTCTGCCTACTTTGTACAATGTCACTGACCTCCAAATTTGTTCTCTTGTTTGACGTGAATTGGGAAAGAGAGGGCTGAATACTGTCCCTTAGGGTGGTTGGAATTGTCAATGGTTTACGGGCTGGTTCTGCCCGATTCCATGACTAGCAGGGAGGAGGGATTTCATGAATCCGCGCCTCTGGAAAAGGGAAACAGGGGACCCCAAAATAATTAAAAACAGAGGCAACGATCTGAGAAGAAACAAACAAATTTTCTAAATATGGTATTGGAATGCAAGATAACACACTATAATACAATATAATTAGAACTTTAGCTAATACATTAAATATAATGAGAGTGTCCAAAAGGTGGATAGGCCTCACCATAAAGCTGAGGTGAGATGTGCAGTCCAGTTAAGCAGCAGGGAGGAGAGCCTGACAAAGAAGAGCATGTCAGATGACCTACCAAGGCCATATATCTGTTACCCCTGAGCAGAAATGACAAGAACACAGCAAACAGTTTTCTGGGGAATGTAGTTTTTCTTCTCTTCTGGACAGGTACCTGGAACTTGAGCATTAACACTTTAACTCCCAGTGCACTATATGATGTTATGATGTGGAATACCAATAACCAAATATCAAAAGCATGACAGGAATTGTTGCATAAATAAAATGAAAAAGGATGAAAAGGGAAAAGAAAACAAGGATTAAGTCCCCAAGAATTTTAAAAAGACTGGAAAGAGTGAAGGCAAAAAAAAAAAAAATTGAAGAAGAATCGATCAAACATCAAAAAGTGTATATGCATCTAGAAATAACAGGAAACAGAAGGAAATATCTGACTAATCACTTCATCACTTCAAAGTCACCAGTGAGAAGACAGAAACATATGATTTTAAAATGAACAAGTCAGATTATTTCTTACCTTTATAGATACGACCCAATCCTCTGTAATCCATTTGGTCTGAACAATTGAAAACAACAACATACTTTCCCAGGCATTTGCCCATATCTTTTGTTGTCTCTGTTTTCCCTGTCCCTGCAGGTCCTGCAGGTGCACCACCCATACTCATGCCTAGGGCCTGTGCCAGAGTGATGTAACATCTAGAAAAAGAACAAAGACTTCTATAAATCCTTTTCTACTCTTAATTACTTGAAGTCCATTAAGGTAACCACAACACTTGTATTATGTAGGGCTGAGGAAAGGGGGAAAGGAGGCATAAATGAGTTTGCTTCCCTGCGGTAAATCCTGGGCTGACATCTCCAGGCTTAGATCACAGCCTCCCCAAATAGTATGGAGATTACTAAAGGGGGAAGTATGACTGCTGTTCTAACCTATAGCCCTAAAATCCCAGTAAGCCTATGTCCAAAGATGTTAGCACTGTGATACTCAATAGCTTTATGATAAATCTGGGAAGAGAAAATGGGTACCGTAAAACAAACAAATGGTACCAGTATCATTTCCTATAAAATACATATAAACATATAAACATCTACATATAAAATACAGTACTCATTCTAACATAATAGTAGTAATAAAGCTTTATCACCTCATAAGCCAGTAAACAGTTAACAGACACTCAGTTAACACTGAAAAAATATCATCCCTAACTGTTCCACTACCGAAACTGTGGTAAGTCCATGAGTAGTACAAATCCTGAGAAAGAGCCCTTGCATTTCTTTTTTGTAATTGGCATGGTATGGTCTGTGTCTGACATGATGTTTAGGAGCGCTCAATTTCAGTCCTATTAATTCACTGCAAGATAGCAAATGTATATTTAACATGTGATTCAGGAATGTTTCTGAACACAAGATCATTAGCCAAACAGCACTTGATTCCAAGGTGACTAACGCAAAACTGAAATGTTACTACATGAAAATTGTCATAAACCCATGTAAGTCAACATAGTGGTATTAAAGTGGAGAAATTTTCTAAGGGGAATAAATTCTGTTTTCACATAACATATACAGTTTCTCATGCCAACTCTAGAAAATATCCCTGCTTCAAACACTCTTTCAATGTATGATAGTAGATAGCTACCAATCTCTGCAGCTCTGTTTGGATCTTGCAGGTAACCCTAGACAACTCTGTGATTTAATTATTATAGCTTAAGCTTACTTAAAAGACTCATTCTCTTCAGAAATTCTCTTCAGAAATCTGGTGAATTTTTAGTGTATAAATACAGAATTTGACAGATGTGTGTTATATTTTAAAAGCCTGGTATCCTGCTCTCTAAGCAGCTCACTGGACAAAATTTTGTTTCGGAAATTGGCAAAAATCCAAAATATCACTTGTAAATAAAATCCTGTAGTACAGAGCACACAAAGGCAATTCTGCATCAATTTAGCAGTATACAGCTATTCTTCACATAACAAACAACTAAACACACACAGTATTTTGACATTCCCATCCATGCTTAAAAGAACAAGCTTTGGCATCACAAATACAACTGCTTCTTGCCTTGGTGAAACACTACCAGATACTTCAGAAAAATATGTACATAATGGAGTTTGTACCGTACTATATAATTCTGCAGTAATAAGAATTTCTCCTTAAATTTTATTTTAAAATGTTGGGGTTTTTCTTTCTTTTTTTTTTTTTTTTCCCATGTTTGCAGTTTTGCCATTCTCAGTTTCTTGCTTTAAAGGTATATCAGTACTGGCTGTTTGATGCAATTTCCTGAGTTACTGATTTTTCCCTAGACCAACTTCAAATTAATTATTTGCCATAATCCCAAATTCACATTCAACTATTAATTGACTGAAATCAGCAACACAGTGCAGATCCACTCTCCTTAAGTGATTATGAGATTAAGAGATTATGTTCTGCTATATTCACCTTGAACGCGGGTAAGTTTTCAATACCTACCTCAGCATAGATAGCCTAAGCAAACACTCAAAAGAAAAGTCAGGACCTCTCTATGGGGTGCCTGCTTTCCTTAACTAAATTACATATGAACACTGGCCTCTGCTGTTCAGCATCAATACTGCATCACTGTATTGCAGATCAGGCTAAGAGCTCCAACTCAAAAGAAAGTTAAAGGAAACAAGAAAGGCTCCAAGTACTAGGCATTGTAATCTTTTTATAATAACCTGTCAGTTAAAGGAGTTATAACGAGTCTGTCTGTACATCCTAAGTATTCATTGCAGTAAGTGAACTCTACATCCGTGATTTGGATAACACATTTATCCAAGTCTTCAAGAAAATAAAACCGAGATTGCTTTTGCCATTCAAAATCAGACGGAGATTTAATGTTCATACGGACCTGTGATGCAAGAGAAATAACATTAATACAGAAGTCAAACAATATAATAAATTTATCTTAAATTCTGTTCTCCATACAGAAGAAACATCTACTAACCATAAATTCAAGAGGTGAAAAAATAAGCATAGAATTAGGCAGGATTCAAGACACACATTGTTCTTTTCAAACCCCTTTGTAACTTAGTTTGATCATTTCTGATCCTTTCAAGTACTTTGATTTTCCTTTGAATTGTGTTTAGAAATTATTGTGTCTTAAAAAGACATCAAAGAACAATGACAGGTAGCTTAATTAAAAAAACTATTTAGTAATAGTGGTTACACTGCACGGTGCCATCACTCATAAAATTCTAAATGTTGGACAGAGAAGGAATGAGCTGTATACATTGTGCAATTGCTTAGCATTTTTCAATATAAAGTTGCCACATATGCTCAGAGCTGTAGCAAATTAATAGATGTAGTTTCATTATGTGAGGCCCCATCTGGTGTACTGCTTCCAGGTCTGGGGACCCCAATACAAGAAAGACATAGAGCTCTTGGAGAGGGTCCTGAGGAGAGCCATGAAGATAATTAGAGGGCTGAAACACCTCCCCTACAAAGACAGGCTGAGAGAGCTGGGCTTGTTTAGCTTGGAGAAGAAAAGGCTCTGGGAAGACTTCATTTTGGCCTTCCAGTGCTTGAAGGGAGCATATCAACAGGAGGAGGAATGGCTGTTTACATGGGTGGATAGTGATAGGATAAGGGGGAATGGTCATAAACGGAGACAGGAGAGGTTTAGGTTAGATATTAGGAGGAAGTTTTTCACTTGGAGGGTGGTGACACACTGGCACAGGTTGCCCAAGGAGGCTGTGGATGCCCCATCCCTGGAGGCATTCAAGGCCAGGCTGGATGTGGCTCTGGGCAGCCTGGTCTGGTGGTTGGTGACCCTGCACATAGCAGGGGGTTAAAACTAGATGATAACTGTGGTCCTTTTCAACCCACGCCATTCTATGATGCTATTATTATTTTTGACACACAATCTCAAACCACTAGTCCCCAGAGGAATATATGGTCCTGGTTGTTGGGACTGCAGATAGACTTTAAGATAAAGAAAAAATTCCAAATTCTCAACCAATTTGCTTGCTTTTTCTCAGTCACACACACACACAGAAACAAAAACAAAAACAAAACGAAGCTTAGCAGGAAATAGAATGTTTTGATACAAGGGATGAATCAATCCCTTCCCCAGTCTTGGGTCTTGGACTTGTCCCTGATTTTTTCTATTTTATACACACAGGCCCTTGAAAATTATCCCATTTTCTGTTATTTAAATTTGTAATTTAATCACAATATGGCATTAAATTAATTCATAATGAAATGCCCAGTTAAGAAAATAATGATGAAAATGCATCAAAATTATGATGAGAGGATAAAACGCCACACTTAACTTAGAAGTTGGCAGTTCTCTTTCTAACTGTTATGTTTTCTTTATGATTTTTGCTCTTTACACATACATTTCTTATTTTTCTGTATAATATATATGCATAAATCAAACAATGCTGTATGGAATTACAGACCTTTGCAACATGCAGACTTTTCAAAAGTTATTTTACTCCCATTTTTATGACTGTAGTTTCATATTTTCAGAAAACTTATTTAAAGGAATTCTCATGCAATTCAGTTATAAAACAAACAACAACAAAAAACATTAAAATATCTGTTCTGAGTATTGTTGCTATCTTTTTCAAGCATGCAGAACTTCACTGCTTTAAACTTTAAATAACTAAAAATTATCTTAGATCAACACAGAGCTCAGGTTGGAAATCACACGACTGGTAGCATTGCTAAGGGCATGCTTTTTCTTCTTACATTTTATATAAATAATTTATTAAATTTTCAATGTAAGAGAATATCTTAATTTAGAAATATTAATCCCCACAATGAATCTGTGCATGAGATTCAATAACCACTTAAAAATCTGAAGAGCGCTAAGTCTTAATCCATGAATTTTTCTATTTACACTTCATCCTTATCTTCGCATGACACCTCTATGAAATGAAACTGAATATGCTATACCATACTTATCACAGCACTAATGTCAAAGCTCCTCACAAAGAACACATTGAAAGATATGTTTATAATCTGTATGTGCAAAAGCTTGTATACAGAAAGTCTCTTAAGGGTTTCAGAAACTCACCAAATCATCAAAGATATCCTTCTGGTGTACATGAATAGTAATTAAAGTTTCATATTTTGTGCGCTCCATTCTTGTTAGATTGTGTGTAGTCATGTCAATCAAATCATTTAGAAGTTCCAAAAACTTCTGATTTGTTGCGTGCATTACCTTACACAGCAAGAACAGTCACATTAACATAACCACAATTTGTTTTCCCAATGTTTAGAAAAAAAAACATCTACAAACACCTTGGCCCCATGAAATCCCTATTTTGCTTTGTATTTATTAGGTTTGGAGTCCTAATCTGGATATGTGGGCTGCCATCCAAACATAAAGACATAGCCCAAAAAAGTGCAATACTGTTATGCTTCTGGGTGAACATGTCACATACACATTTGATTTCTAGACTGGACACATCTTCAGCTGATTGCATCCCTGTATATTTTCAGAACCATCAACCTTTTGTTGTGGGTAACAGTGTCTTCAGAGGTGAACAGGAACCTAGAGATCTATCCCATATTCTCACCAGAGAAAATAAAAAATGTACTGCAATCTTCAATGCCAATGCTGAAATAATAATTCCTTACGTGGCACCAGATTCTGTTATAAAATCTAAAAAATAAAAAATAACTACATAACAGTGACTTAGGTAGGCAGCATCTGTTTCTGTCAGTGACTTTCCTGGTACACAGAAAAATCACCAAGTGCTAAGGTGTGAGAAAGAGCAGCTCATATATATTCCTGTTATAAATATGTGGGAGAAGGATCACACTAGCTTCCTGTGAATATATTCAAACCCTAAAACTCTCCCTGTTTTCTGAGAATAAGCTGTTAAAACCATCTCAAAACTAATGGAGCTAAACAATCTCTCTGCCCTCCAAACACACATAGTGATCGTCCCTGACAACAAATATTGTTTTCTAGGAAATGAAAAAGAATCTGAGTCTAGTTAGTATATGATCTGGAGTGGACTAAAAGCAGGTCTGTGCCCTTTTTAAATTTCATACAAGAAAAGGCAGCACTAAATGGTAATTTCCACAGTTCTTTGTTCTAATTAACTATGAAAGTACAGCATAGCATCTTTCTCCTCAGTTTTCCTTTACTTCAGGATGGTGCTTCCCATTCTCAGACCCATTTCATTGTATATTCCTGATTGACAGTCACTTCCAACTTTTTTGTTCATATTCCTTCCTTCCCACTTCATAGATTCAGTGTTATTAAATTAATAACCCCATAGTGTTAATAGTAGCTTCTCTGAGTAATTGAGATTAAATCAGAAGCTCTTAAAATAGCTTGCATTCCTTCCTTTCCCTATAAAAAAAAACAGCTCATAAACTGAAAATTCTAAGTCACTTTACACTAGACAAAAGCTGATGAAGTACAATTATTTCCCCAGATATGGGGAGCTCTTATTTCTTTTCAAATCTGTTCTGAGGAAAGTAATAGCATGAGATTCACTGTATTCCCAAATAATTGCTTCTCAGTTTCACTGTGCTGATGGAACAATAGAGAAAACCACAAAATTAGAAACAACTTTAAGTCACATACTGGGCAATCTGTGAGGAGGTGTGACCTTGTAACACATTTTATCATTTGCTTTCCAGGTAGTTTATTTGTTATTCTGGTTACTTAATTAGTATGCTTTTTGCTGTATATTACTTGTAACTTTTCACAATATGTACTGATCCAAATAACAGTCTTTAATTAATCCCCAGAGATTCATTAAATATTACCTTTTTGTCTGTTTTGGTACAGTTCAATGCATTCTCTGCATCTCTGGTCCAGATCATTTGAATTCCCAGAAGTCCTATTTGTGCAGGAAACATTGCCTGAAAGTCATACAGCTTAAATCCTGAGTCGCTAATGGCCACTGATGCCTCTCTAATGATAGTGTGGATTGTTTTCCGAATCCCATTCAGCAGCTGACCCAACCAGATTTCCACGTTGCCCTGAAATAATAAACAAGAAAGTATGTTTAAAGACTTAGTTTATGAATAATTTACAAAGAAGAAAAGACCCGTGTGACTTTTTTTTCCCTACCCCCAATCCTTCAAACTCCCATTTGCCATTATCTTTGTTATTTTTTGTTATTTTTTATTATTCTCTAATCTAAAAGATTATTATAATTCCTCTGCTCCACTGCCTTTCTGCATCCTCTTATGTCTGATGGACTTGGTGCTTCATATCAGTGTTGCTGAAAAAATAGCTAAAGTAATTGTTATAGAATGACACAACTGTCCTTTCCTTTTCGGCCTTGATCACGCTGTTCACACTGGAACATGTTCATTCAGCTAAGCAAATAGTAACATGATGCAACACTGTCATTACAACACAAATCTATTCTAAATCAAGTCATGAAAAAGTGCAATATATACTGCCATTACCTGAGCTAAAACTGGTTCAATAATATTGACCCGTTCTCCTTCTTGAGATTCAAACAATAAAATCTGGTCATAGTTTTTTTCATGAAATCCAACACGGTTAACGTTGTCAAACAGACTTAATAAATGCGCCTGCAATAGAACCAGAAAATAAAAAGCTCCACAAACTGATCTGATATAGCATTCTTATTCTGCCAAAAAAAATTCACTTGACTAAACAACAGAAGTCACCACTAAAATAACAAAACTCACCACTTACTAATATTGACCGTAAGAGCATTACTGCTTTATTATTTGTACCTGAATAGTGTGGGAATCAGATGCTTGACCAAGGATTTCCAGTAGAGCAGGATCAGACACAAAAAAAAATCTTGGAAATTTTAACCGCTTTTTCTCCAAATAACCAGTCAATGATTTCTGACAGATTTCCAATTGCTCCAGCAAATGTGGCAATAGCTGTGCCAAAGTCTCATCTCCAACACAGCACTGTACTATGTTTGATGTTTCATGAGCTTTCTGCATAATTTTCTGCCATGATTTATCAATGTTCTGAAATCTTTTGGCTTCCTGAAATACAGAAGAAAAAAAAAAGTCTTATCTCTCCCTCAAATCTGTCAATTTTAAAAACTTAAAGAATTTCTCTTCTGGAAGAACTCAGAGCACTTCCTAAATCTTTCTCATCTAACATCATGGAAATTCATAACAGTCTTTTGAAGAGACTGCAATAGTTCAGAGAGATTACCATGCGTACAGCTGCCCAAGTCTCACAGGATCTCTTTGTGGGACTTAGTTAGGGACTGTGTCCCAGATGCATAGAATTCATAAGAAAAGCTGCCATTGCTTTATTGTGTACCTTAGAGCCTACAAACACCTGCAAAGACAGAGAAAGTCACACATATATGAAAGACACGATCAGTGAGTTCTACGTTAAGTAGCACTGAACTCTGTATTATCTATCGTATGATTCATTAATATTGCAAGTTGACAAGGACAGCTGAACCTGAATTATAAACAATTACGTTCCTGTAGGTATCGCTAAGTTCTATGCAGTTCAACCAGACAGACCTCATCTGGAAAAATTTCTACTAACCTGCCTGTGAACAACTCACAATACTTTATTATCAAACATATTTGTAAGTGAACTGCCTTCCACATATAGTTATAAATCAGCATACCTGAGGTAGCTGTTTTGCAATGTCTCCACCAACAAACACAGCTTCGAGGTAAATCCAGAGGTTTTGTACAGCAATCCAGTTTTCAATTATTTCTGCTGTATTGCCTAGCTTCTGGACCCATTGTTGTATAGAGGATTTAAATGGTGTGTTATACCTGTACAAACAAGAGGTTAAAAAAAAAATCAAATATTATAATTGTTTACTTTTGGTTTTCATTAGATTTAAACCATATGTGCATACACTAACTTTTGTACCTGTTGCTCATGAGTGACCCCAATATCATGAGGCTGTCTTCCACCAAAGCTATTTTCTCTAATGTATCTGATCCTTTCAGAAGGAGTTCTCCTCGTGTTTTGAATTGGCCAAAACTGAAAGCATGGGTACTCCATTCACTGATGACATGCTTCAATTTTGCTTCAATATCCTTTTCTTTAACAGCGCTGATGCAGATATCCTATGTAAGATTAAAATAGTAAATAAAGAATACTACTATATACACTTGTAAAAACAATTAAATTTTTTTTAGCTAGATTCTGACCTCAGAGTGAGCTTTAGCTAATGAAAATATATGTAGGAAAACCCCAAAATAATTAAGTTACAACACTGGTTTATACTACAGAATTATTGGCAACTGAAATATTCTATGGGCTATACTCCATCATCGCTGACCTTCAGTCACCTTATACTTCTGAAAATTCAATCAGTAAATCTGGGTGCAGAATTTGCCTCTCTGAACAAAATAAAATTTGGAGTCCAATATATCTAGTGAGGGTGTTAGGGAAAATAAACATTATCAATCAAAACCAGGAAACAGCCCAAGAGCAGCATGTGTGTGGGCAACATGAATGTGTGCTACTTCTTGAAGACAGCAAGGACAAGAATGCTGTTAAAATGGCTATTGTGACAGAAAAAGAAGAAAAAAAAAAAAAGAAAAGGAGAAGCTACTTAGATTGAAGCACCCCAGATTCAGGTTCAGAAATGTATTGACCGCCATTACAGGTTTAAAATCTTCCTTTGAATGTAAGGCTGCCACTCTGATCCTTATAAAAGGCTTAAATTCTTGCCTTGATATTGGGTTTGATTTCATGTTTTTCACTTAGAATTGGAACAAGATAAATCAGGTCACTACTACAGAAGGACCATAGGTTTAGAAAACAGATTCACAAAAAAAATGAAGTTTGAAACAGTTGGGATTTTTCTTCTTTATTTTTAGCTGTAATTTATTCTTGCAAATGATGACAATAGCATAAAATTAATGTGGCAATATCTTTGCGCACATTACACAACTCTTCTCATTCCTCTGTTCTCTTGAGAAGAATGTTTGAAATACAAATGAACTTTGTGCCCCTTTAATTCCATTTATCGTATTTCTACTGTGTTCCAAGGATTGCAAGCATTTAGCAGGATTAGACTTACAGCCACTTTTTCTCTCTTCCAGGACACTTAAAAGGAATTTTTAAAAAATATAAGTAAGCAGATCTTAAAACAGAAGCATGACAGAATTATACTACTCTCAAAACACCAGAATTCCTTCTATGGTGGGACTAGTGTAATACTATCTATTAATTTCATCCTTCTCCAAGATAAAAGGAAGTAAATGTGCCATCACTACTAATATCAGCTACCAAACTCCATGCTACAAAAGAATTCTCTAACTGAAGCCAAGTTTGTTTAGGTTACAAAGCTGACTAGATAAAAGGACAGAAAAGTAAATATACCTCAATATCTTCTTTATGTTTTAATAAGGAGGCATCTGTTATGTTTTTCAAAGAGAAATTTTCAGAGTCAACTTCAAAGCGATGTCCAGTTACTTGTGCAATCCTTTCCCAGTGTCGAGACATCATTGCCTAGAAAAGTCCATAGGAATTGGTAAAGGTTTTTAAAAACTATTATTTTAGGACTAGAAAAATCACGTATTTTTTATTTTATCTGTTAAATAAAGGAATCTTGATTTCCATTCCACTGAAAGCATTAACAGCTTTTTCTCATCTCATTATGAAGCTTTTTTGTTTTACTTTTCTGCGACCAACCCCAGCAAGATTTTTGTCATAAATAAAGCTGCTTTAATCTATAAAAAAGAATTACAGAAAGCATCTTACAGTCAGGCAGTACAGTCATAAATAGAGTTTTTCAAATTAATGTTATCTCCAAACATGCCTTGTTGGCCATCATTTCAAGCAGAGGACAGCTCTCTGTGAAGTCATCAATTTTCTTCTTTAGGTCTCGAAATGCTTGCCATTCCTTCAGAGCTTTTGGTAACTTACGAATTCTTTAAAAAAAAGAAAAAAAAAAAGTAGAAATATTTGATTCCCCATAACCACAATTCAACATTCAATACTACAGTACACTTACTACAGTACACTTCAATTTTCTGACCAGTTTAAAAAAAAAATCCAGTTGCAAGCTGGCAACATAAAACATAGCTGATTATTTCTGACTGCAGGCATGAAACACTGCTAAAGACAGGAAAAACTCACACTAGATTGGGTTGGTTTCCATTTCAGTTAAATTAAAAAATGATAATTTTACCTGCAAACTCATGCTTGAACTTAAGCCTTTACGGTATTGCTAATTTATTTAAAAATTGAAAATACACTCTATTTTATAAATGAGAAAATGATTAAGAAGCATGCATTTTTTTCAATAAAATACAACTTAAATCAAAACTGTTCTGCCTGTAGACTGAAAAAAATCCTTCTGTTTCAATCAAATAAGTCGTATTTTACACCTAGTTTGTATGAAATATGTTTAAAGAACAGTCTTCCTCTATGAATGATTTCAATATGAAAAATAAATGAAAATGAGGAATGTCCGGCACTGTGAATTGTCACTGCTCCATTTACTTCTAACCAGTTATGACAATTTTCATCTGAAAAAGATATTGGCCAAAGACTGACAGCAGTTCTTTTACACTTCAGTGGCAGAAAAGAGAGACAGCATAAATCCAATCCATAGCAAAAAGATCCTCCGATGACATTTTTCATTTTTCACAGCTCAAAATCAGACAGATCTGTTACACAACACTGGAGCACGTGTGAATTCTTCCCTGCTTGCAGCTATGATAAAATAGTCATACAGTCATAGCACTGCAATAATCTCTGTCATCTTGAATCCAACAATAGACAATATCAAATGTGCTAGAGAAAAAGTACTGCAGATGGGAAATTATATTCAGATGTGTGGATAAAGCTTTGAGAGGCTATTTCTATGCTGAGACACAACAACAAACTTTCTTACAATGGTTTTCTTAGGCTAGCAATTGGAAAAGGAACCTCTTCACTTGGTAATGAAAATTGATGATTATTTAAATACAAATAACATTTTCCTTTGTTTTGATCCCAGTAATGACTTCCAACAAGTTCCACAAAACGTACTGCATTAACAAACTACTCCATTAATCAAAATACAATAAAAATGTTTAAATTCCATTCTTAGAATTACTTTACATTCTCTTTAAGTTATACTACAGTAAAAGATAAAGGGAAATTTCCATATAGTTATTAATTGTAAATTTCAATAGTGTTTCTTACCACATTTCTTTTCTATTTTTTTTCCTTTTTATATTAAAGTATTTATTATTTATTACTAATTAAATTATTTAAAGTGGAATTATTTGCACCATAATCTTTAAGATTTTTCTTCCCATGGTAATCTTTTCTGTTATATTATTTTTTAAAAAATTAGCAACCATTAAACTGAAGAACTACACAGATATTTAGAATTATGTGAAAACACTAGCTGCATTTCCAGTATTCCTGCTCATTCCATAACACAACACACCATCTCACTACCCTCTCAGTTAGTTCTGTGGGTTGTTTAAAGCTCTCCAGAATTAAAGACAATAGCTTGATTAAATACACTAACAAGTCTGCCAAAGGAAGGGTAGCACTGGGTTAAACCTCTGCTATAACAGATGTTTTTGCTTCTTGGTAGTCTCCCTGCTCCAAAGGTAGCTCAGCATTTGAGAGTGTTAAAAAAAAAAAAAAAAAAAAGGCACACGTGAAGCAAAGAGAAACACATAACTTTGAAAAACGTTGTCATGCAGTGGCTTCCTTCAGTAGTTCCAGTAAAAGAAAACAAAAAAATCATGCCACTCCATGAAAAATAAGTAACTGTAGAAAAGAAGATGATGTAGATTGCAGAGTTCTACTGAAATGAAACCAAGACTTCCAGGTATTACTGAAATGCAGATGTATATATATTTTACATACATACATTTCTACTATTATTAAAAAAAAAAAAAAAAAAATCACACAAAAAAACCTGAGTTGTTTTTGCCCCCAAACTGAAAAGCAGTTCACTCTTTTTTTCTGAAAAAGGAAAAAAATCTTCACCCCACCCCTTCAACATCTACACAAATGGCCCCTGATAAAAGGATAAAAGGGTCACATGCTCAAAATACCATACAACTAAAAAGTCTGAACACAAAAAAAATGTTTCCATGCTTTTCAAAGGCTTGGGATGAGATAAAAAAGCACAGATTTGATCTCCTGAATAATATGTCTGAAGTTACTCAAGTGTCTCTCAGGTCAAATTTTGAACACAAAATCAAAAGCTGATCTGAACTATGCATGTTCCAGAAGAAAAGATCTGCAGAGGAGAAGGGTCTTTATCTTGAGTATGAACTTGTCTTGACAGAATTCACTGAGAAATTGATCAGAGTCACTGTGTATAAAGATAAAGAAAAAGCTTATACAAACCTAACAAAAGGCTGAAAATAGTGAATCCATTAGAATTTTCCACTAGAAGAAAACCATAACATCTTTTTTTCCCACTAGATGATATGATAAAAATATTGCATAATTGTTTTTGACATATCTGTTTCTGATGTACAGTTTGTAATTCCCATTAAGAGCAAAAGAGAGACTGTTCTCAGAGAATGGATGCTTAAGGGCTTCACAACTATTTTCTACTTTTGCATGTAACAGAAACCTTTGTTCTTCTAGCAACTCTGTACATATTCTAGGGACAGAAACCAGAATACAAAGGAAACTGTCCAAGGGAAAACAAGCCAAATCATGTTGGTTCAGGAGTCTTTGCCTCTGAATGAACAGAGTAATATGTTGGACTAAAGACATCTTGCAGACCCAGCCAGGGCTGTTCAAAATTGAATGTGTCTTCACCAACAGAGTAGAAAAAAAACCTTTGTGCTGAGCACTTAAGCAACGCTGACTTTTAAGTAAATCAAAATAGTTCTTCCACCCAAGATAATTCTCACAAGATAATTAACACCAAGAAAAAGTGAGAAAAAATAACAGCATCACCAAGCAGCAACTTACTTGTTTTGAAAATCCAGAAGTTCGCTGTTAATTTTTTCAATATTCAAATCACTCCAAAGCATTTCATTGTATCCGTTGATACTAGCAATAACTGAATTATAAAGACTGTAAAGTTTCTGAAGCAATGAAAGCTCACGTTTAATTTTGTGCAGTTCGGGATACTCTGTTTCAGATTTTAGAAGGTGAAAATCGTTAATGTTAAGTAAAGTACAACTATATACATGAACATAAAAATTCACACATTTCTAAAATGGATACTTAATAGTTGTATGAAATCAGATTTTCAGTTTTTCAGTGCCTATAAAGGCATACCCCCATCTCAGTTTGCACTGTTTAATGAGGAGGCAGAGATTGAATTGGGTGGGGGAGAGGAATTACTTTCAAAATAGATACTTGACATATGTTAGGCAATAGAAGTATTTTAAAAGATCCCCTGAAGTGAAACATTTTGCTTCATTTCTATTGTATCTGTGGGGCTTTCTAGTTAAATATATCATGCTTCTGTCTTCAGACAAGAAAACACTGAATTCAGTATGTACAAACTGAAGTACTTATCACACTTTAATTTATATGGTAGCATCCAAAACTGGAAGTGTGTCTGATTAGGAATCATAAGAATATTATAGACAAGTTGCACAGTCCTAGTGAATTAATTGTATATCTAGTAATGGGACAATCTGAATACTTCATCAACATATTCCCAAAAACTGGATATGAAGGAAAGCAGAGAGGAAATGTGTTTGACTCTAGGCAGAAAAAGCAAGAGAGCTAAGCAGATAGGCCCTTCCTGGGATGCATGGAACAGTGCATTTCATTTTCCACTTCTTTATGTATGTGCAGGCTGACAGACACTGTTTCACATAACTCATAAGGAATACAACTGTAATTTACTGCAAAGATTTTTTTTTTTTTTTCTGTGATGAATTTGGCACTGAATCCATTACACAGGTTCCAAACAAAAAAATATTCATATACATACATACATATATATATATATATATACATAAATAGCCTATTGGACCGGGTGTCTATATTCTCTGAGAAAGTACCTGTAACAGGAAGACCAAATAATTCTTCCCCACCAGAAAGAGAGATATATTTTGTCCACAGTTCATCAAATTTAGCTTGAAAGAGCTGTAATCTCTCACTTGCTTCATGGGGAGGAACATTTTCTTCACTGGGGCCCCTGCAAAAATAAACAAATAAAAAATTGCAATTAAGTACAAGTATCAGCCATGCAGGTTTCATGAAGAAGCATAACAGAACACAGGCTTAATTTACTGGATAGTATTTAACATTTTCTAATGTTTTGGGTTATTTTTTTCTAGAAATTTTTAAAATAGTTACCAGAAGAGAAAATGTATGCCCACGCTATATATTGAGTATTATTTGAACACAATATATTTTGTAATAATACATATGCTCCATCTTACCAATAATTATGAAAAACAACAAAAAGAGCTACAAATGTTTTGTTTTCCATTTCTTTCTCTTTCTTCTGTAAAACAAACTTACATTCTTAAAAAGGGAAAGACGGCAGGTACAGAACAAACAACTGGCATGACTTCAAGCATTGCATGCCCAGACTCAGTAGTTGACATTAATTTCCTTGTCAAAACACACAAAGAGCGTATGTGTTATCACATATAATCACAACAGACCACCAAACTTTGGTCCTTTCCTTCTTTGTGCCACACTAGCTGCTAACACAGAAGTGTCCAACGAAGCACAGGTACTCCACAGTTTAAATGTGAAAAGTCCAAGTAAACATTGCTGTAAAGAACAACCAGTGAACTTTGAATCTCTGCTAACTTCCAAGGCACTACCTACATATTTAAACATATGCTTTAGGTGCTTCGTTGTGTCTGGAACACCTCAAAGACTTCAAATTTGGATCTGTACTGAGAATCAACTCTAGCACTGAAATTATGCAAACTGATCTATGGCTGCAAGAATATCTTGTATTATTCTGAAATCTGGGTCTTTTTAATCAGTTCTCATATCAGCTTCAATGCTGTGTTGTGTTTAACTCTTTAAATGCACCATTTTGAATAATCACTAATTAAGCATAATTGTACTTTACGACAGTTCACCTACTTTTCGTTATAGTCTTTGCAAAATTCTGCAGTATCAGCCTGGAATCTCTGAACACCTCTCAGCAAATCTGTTTTCATGATTGGCTGTAACTTCAGTAGCAAATCCTCAACTTGCAGTGCCTAAATTCAGACAAAGCGAAATAACAGGCATAAAAAAGAAAAGGAAAAAACCACAGAATTTTCCAGTATTTCAATATAAAATGTCTGGCAATAACTGCTATAGCTGTTTTTTGAAAAACAAACAATACACCAATGATACCTGTGTGTTTAGGTTCTTCCAGGCATAAGCCAATCCATCAACTCTTTCCATGTTTCCATCCTGAAAAAGCAGACTGTATCTCTGAAGCACAGAATAAGATTCTTCGATAGGTCCAACTGTCATGTCGATTTTAACTTCATTCTCTCGAATTTCCTTTAGTGCTTCCATTGCTCCCCGTACATCATCAAGGTCATGGATAGGCCTGCTTAATTTCTTGCTAAGATTTTCAATGAATGAATAAATTTCATCCATGTCTGTGGCAGACCTTTCGTTCAAAGCTAATCCAAATGTTCTTTGTCTTGAGTGGCACTCCTGAATAAGGGCTATTTTCAATGACTCTGTCGCAATATCCACTGATTCCAGAACAAAGTGATTTGGCAGTTCTCTGATTTGCAGTTCTAATTGCTAAGAAAAGCACAAGTGATCAACTTTAAATTTCACTACAATTTTTTGAACAGTTCTTTCTTATTAAAGACATGATACTTACAGAAAAGTATCCAATTTGAGTTTGGAATTCAGCCATTGTTGGTTTAGTCTCTATGAATTCCTTCACTTTTTCCTCCGGATCCTATATAAAAGTTTATTTTAATTATTACTTAGCATTGGTATTGCAATAATCTATCCAAGACTTAGCTGTCTGATGTACTATGCAAACACAAATAATCCCTCTTAACAGAGTTCAAAGTATAAGCATTAAGCTCCAACTGTTTCACTTGATCTGCTTTTCCTGATTCTTATTCTTTTTACAGCACTCGTTATTAAAGCATTTGAAATCTACCCATAATTCAAATTCAGACACTGATGAGGATACCCTTAGTCTCTGCGGAGGTAAAAGCTTCAGTGCCATCTGGGTCTCAGTAAATGGGCTAAATAAAGGGTTCAATTAAAGAAAAATTAATCTTCATCTGACGTTCAGCAACGCTCACCGTAACCACAAGTAATGCTTCCCAAAGAGCACCGTCTCGTCATGAAACCTGCAACAGTATTTAGAAGATTTCACAGTACAGCTACATATTTCATTAAATATGTATTTAACCTTATTCCAGATGCCTGAAAATTCAGAAAGGCTGTTCAGAAGATCCGATGCTCTAGCTTTGAGAGACAAGATAACTGTATTTAGTTGAATCACCACTTTGTTTACATCCTTATGCTCGACGATCTGCTTGTCCAAAGGCTTCAGTGCCAACATCCTGGTGAATTTATTCTCATCACCTAGCTCTATGGCAATAGATTGTTCAGCCTGGCATAAATTAAACAAGAATAAACATATATACGTTAGTTTTATTTTACATTACTGAATGCACAATAAGACACATACAGTGGGTACTTCTATGAGTAGATAGAAAAGTGCAAACGAGGAATCCACAAGGAGACTCCCTGCTCTTAGCTTTCACTTTTACAGAGTTATAGTTCTAGTGCTAATGATAATTTTTAAAATTAATTGCCATGTGGAATTCCTTGTTAAGTACAGGTGTGATGATTCACCTTCTATACAAATGTTCAGGTCTTCCTTTCTTTGGGAGAGGACTACAATCAGGCTGAGAGATTGAGTCTCTTCAGTCTAAAGAAAGGCTCTGGGGGAAACTTATAACAGCCTTCCAGGACTTGAAGGGGGCCTACAGGAAAGTTGGGGTGGGACTTTTTAAAAGGGCATGTAGGGACAGGATGAGGGGAAATGGTTTTAAACTGGAAGAGGGGAGATCTAGACTAGATATCAGGAAGAAATTCTTTACTGTGAGGGTGGTGAGATACTGGAACAGGTGGCCCAGAGAGGTTGTGGATCATCCCCTCCCTGAAAGCACTGAAGGCCAGGCTGGATGGAGCTTTGAGCAACCTGGCCTAGAGGAAGGTACTCTTGCCTACAACAGGGGATTGGAACTAGGTGATCTTAAAGGTTCCTTCCAACCCAAACCATTCTATGATTCTGTGACCTGTATCCTTGGCCAAAAAAAGTGTGGAAGGTAATCTTGGGTTGGCTACTTAAAAATAAGCAAGAAAATTCTTGAAAGAACTTGTGTCAATTCGCTCTCTTCTAGTTGCTTTTTATCATTTGCAGGACTCAAAAGGTTCTTTTTATGCAAATGAGCTGGTCCGTATTTGTTTTTAATGTCAGATTGACAAAAGAGGAATTTTATTTATTTTTAACACACTTTTCAGTACAGACCCACATAAATACGTATTTCATTACCATAGGACAGAATTAAAGCCATCTGATTACCATTATTGCCCATTTCTAAACATGAATAAATTTTATTATCTATCTGTATCTCAGACCTTCCCAAGGTTTTAGTGCTTATTTCAACCCTGATAACACATATATATAGCAATTACTTTAACACTGTAGCCTTTGTATGTAGCCTGAAAGTTTAACTTACAGTTAACTTACAGTGGGGAAAACTAATAAGCTGTGTTAATAGCACACTGGATAATGCTGGTTTTCATACATCATCCACACTATCATCACACTTTAACAGTATTTTAAAAATATTTTTATTGAAGCTATTTTTGATTTTAATAATAAAAAACTTCAAAACATTAGTTTTATTAATTGTTACTCTTTGTTCTTCTGGTCAATTACTTGATCTGGAGATTAAAAACTAGGCTGAAACTAGTAAGGAAACCTTCCAAATTACAAATTGATGTATTATTGTAGAACACATTCATATGAAATTGAGAAATATTAACCAAAATATTGAAATTCTAACTAATAAAATAAAACACTCACCTGCTGCTGCTTATGATGTAAGTAGGCAAATTTCCAGAGTGGGATATCTTTGGTTATTGATAATATTATATTTACTGCTTTGTTTACAGCACTCTGAAAATAGTAAAACATCTACTTTGAGCACACAGAGAGATCAGAACAAGTAAGGAGGGTAGGGGGAGAAAAGGAATGAAGGAAAAGAACGGATCCTCTGAAAAATACCAAAATGGAAAGTGGTACCTCTATCTTTATCAGAACTGTTCCAATAAGCATGGAGTAGAATCATGCAAAATAGATTTTGTAAAGGGAAAGAGTACCCCATAAAGCTTTGTCAGTCATACATTCTATTTTTATGCGTTCTTCAAACAAGAATATAGGAGAGAGAGATCTATGAGCCTCTGAGGAATCATAAATTAAGTATTATTTCACTTTACATTGGTTATAAACATAAAATAATACTAATACTATATTTCACATTCACATCAGAATGTCTGATTAAATTTGTCTGAATTAATACAGGCAGCTATATAAATTATCATATAACTTTTCTACCTATGGTATTTAAAAAATACACTTTGTGATCTGATTTCTTACTGACAACATCAAAAGGCTGCAAATGAAATCTGAGAAAGAATTCATCAACTGATTTTGATACCGACAATTCCAGCTGAAAAATCTTTGAGTTAACCACATAAACAACTAATACTTTTCAAAGAACTTCAGAGATCATAACAGACTGTAAATACAAACATAAGAATTTAGCTGAATTAGTGTAAGTAAGCTTAAATATTTATTTAAACTCTTCCAGAGTTCAGGGCTCCAGGCTTGTAATATTTCTCTTTATATTTCACTACTGCACAAATCTGATTACTGAATATTTCAAAATGACCATGTCTTTTTAAACTCTGTGTCAAGTGACTTCTAATCTTTCTTCCACTCCCTTTATTGCTAATACCAGATTAAACTTGCAAATCTGGTTTTAAAATAATGCATTAATACATATTTTTAACAAAAATGACTGAGATGTGCAGTTATCAGTTACCTGAATATCTTCAAGACTTGGTCGCAAGACAACATTAGGAATAGCCAGCTGAAATTCGGTTTTGAACACAGGAATTCTCTTTGTCTCTACAGACCTGATCATCTGATACCTAGAGTCAACAACACGCAATTGATGTCTCAAGGACTCTAAGGAAATCTTCGTGCCTAAATAAATGCAATATTTAAGTTATATTTTAATAAACCTGGCAAAAAAAATCTTCAAATGATATTAAAGAACTAAACAGATCTGAAAACAAAAGACTCACATCTGATTAAAGAATCAGTATTCCTCTGACAAAGCTGTCCCATGAGATAATAGCAACAACAAGACATGCATTCTTGGCAGCGTGTTTTCTGTTTTGTGTCAAGGTGCGTACAGGAGTATGAATCCTGAAGAGTTAAAGAGAAACTCTTAGACAAGTAATGATATTATCCACCGTATAAGTGAAATATCAAACATCTGACAACATTATAGCAGGTTACTTTTAATACTGTAGGGGTCTTACCTCCAGAGTTCTTCCAGTATCTGCTTTCAGCTTGTGCATAAGATTGTCTACCAGTTCATACACAGAGCATTCCACTTGTTGACTCTGCCTGCAAAAACAACCTTAGAGTCATCCACATCAAGTCAAACATAAGGAATAATCTTTAACTTGTTTATAGATGTATCCTCAGCTCCACTGCACTCTGAAGTGCCATATGTGCAGGGAGACACCCTTCTATTTTTCCCTTTGCTCCTACTGCTTAGACACGCACAGAATGTAAGGCATTAAGATATGCAGATCGTCAGGAAACCCATTCATCAGACTCTGTCATATCTTATTCAACTGGTCTTCATAATAATCAAAGAAAAATAAGTTCTTTTTCTGGCTGTAGTTAAGAAAGAAAAAGCAGGCTTATCAAGACAATTCAGTAAGAAAAAGTTATCTTCTTGATGTATTTTCTTGCTCTGAAATCAAAAATAGTAAAGAAATAAATACAAAGTGAGTATCGTGTTTTGCAAAATGTACATAGACATTTTTTGGAGAAGAACAAAACAATTACTCTTCTATATTCCGGAAAATAAGCATAAACTAAAAGATTTGCAGCTCTGGGTAAGTGAGAAGTCTTACATTACTGAGATAGCATTAAAAATCAAGCAATTAGCACTGAGATGACTTTTCAAGTTTTATCCAGTTCCGTTTTCCTTGCTCTTCAGTAGAATGCCGTAGGAAGAAAAACACAAAATGCTAAATACTACAAACGCAATTTTAATATGTTATATCCAAGTTACTTGGGAGTTTCTGCTCTGTAATCTGAGACTATCATTTTGCTTTACACTAGTAGTCAGTAACAGTAAGAATAATTTTTTTCAGAAGTGCATTCTCTGTGCATAAAAAGTAATACATAAATATTCACTCCCGAATTGAGTCTTCAAATCCATGCAAGAATACACCTACTGAGAAAGTTTGCGAGCAGTAGAGACAGCAAGATTTTCCGTCTGTTCCAAGAATGTAGATAGGTCTATAGGTTCATCTTCTGGTAAAATTATCAGAGCAGTGTTTGACATATCCTCCAGAACCCTTTCAATTCTGCACTCCAGGGTATCAGCAGTTTCTTTGACTATAAAGTCCAATTCCCTCATGGTGCTATAAACATTCTCAATAACTAAGCAAAGAAAACAAAATGAAAACAAATCACATGAAATATGAACCTCTTAAATCCCCCCAACCTCCTGCACATTATTACAATGAAATGATGATTTAACAACAACAGAATATGGAATTAAGGCGTGAAACCAAAGCATGATGGACTTCCTGTACTTTGGAATCTTTAAATGAAACCATTTTACAATAAATAACACAAGAACCTTCAAAACATTTCTTCTGTATTAATACTGGAATTAATAGGATTAACAAAAATCATTGGAAAAAAGAGAGGAACAAATGTACTAAAAATATTCTGGTTCTCCTAAGAAAGTCAGCATTGTAGATTGAGTGGCTAAAATTCCTCAAGACTGCGCACAGGTTAAACCACTTGATTTTTTCTTTCAGGTATATGATCTAATTTAATTTGGAAAGAGACAAAGAGAGTCCCTTAGCAGATGTGTTTACTAAGCTGAATAAAAATGATTGTTTCTGAATAGAGTGGATAAATTCTTTTGCTGCCTTTTATACTTTATGTAGAAAGAAAGAAAGAACTCATCTGGCACATTTTGGTTATTAGCAGACAGTATAATTTGAATTATCAGTACTTTGTTTACTTTGCCTTACTGTATGTAGAATTAAATCGTTACGATATCTAAAATGCTGCAGTATGACAGTAGTGTCTAATTGTTGATTGTTTAAAATAGAAGATACCATTTATTGCTATTAGGAAGTTAATGATTGAATCTTGTATTTTTTATTGACTAGAATGAATGAATAATCCAATCAATTCCCTATACACTTTTCCTTTTTTAGTACATATAAATTAGGTATTTCTAAATCCATTTATTTCTCATTTTCCAAGTTTTAGTCTAGAAGGCTGCCACAGGCCCCTGTGCTTTCAAACAGAGGAAATCTTTGTGGATCTTTTTTTGTTTGTTTGTTTTCTAGTCTGGTAAAGATCAAGTAAATGGCTAAAAGGTGGCCAGATCTGCCTTAAGAAATGGCCAGAGCCCTTTGCGCTAGTGTCACATGGCACAGTCAGAAATGTTGCACAAATCCATGCCTGCATCTGTTCCTGTTTATCTTGCTTTTCATTTTGAAGAAAAAAAATGGGAGCCCAACATCAGTTTGCCTCAAGTGAGAACAGATTTAGAAGATTTAGAAAAAAATATAATTTGTACAGAAATCTGTCCCTTACTCTTTTCAACTTTGAATTTGTCACGTGTATTTCAGGATATTCAGCATCAGTTATAAAGGCCTTTCAATAGAGAAGATAAGAGACATTATTACAGCACCAAATGTTTGTTCTCTTATCTCCCCTCTTGTATCAGTCAGGTTACAGTTACCTACCTAAAGCAAAGAGGTCAGTAAACCATTTTTTTCACAGAGAAATAAAAACAGAATGCAAGCATAAGAAGAGCTCTACATTTTTTCTTTATGTGGACACTTGGAAACAGATCAGAGAGATACTGATAGGGAAAAAGTAAAAATGCACAATAATTTAAGAAGTGTCATTTGACAGTTTAAATTCTGTAAATGAAAAGGTATGTAATTCAGAAACACAACACAACTCAAGCCCTAATGATATGATGCAATGTTATTCACTCAAGTTTGCAAGACACTAGAGAGCTGAGGCTTTACAGACCCTCTCATCAAAACATTATCACCAAACAATACTATCAACAGCTTACCACTACTTCTCTTCCTACGTACATTTATTGATGTTTGACGAAATCCAGGACAGCTGTGTCATGCCTGGAGCAAGGGCATCCTCAACTTGTTCTATGAATGGCTTCATTAGTGGTTTCAGCACAACAGGAATTCTATTCAGATTCTCTTTGTAATTGATCAATAGATTCTCAAGACTGTAAGACATGGTCATGTTAGAATGTGTTTATTTCAGATATAAGAAACAGACAGAAATTAGGTCACACTTTCTGTTAGCAAGAGTTGCAAGTCCTGATCCCATGTTAAAAATTAAAGTTCCTCCCAGTTCTAACTAGGTCTCTTTTTCCTCTCAAACACTGGAACCAGATTGGAGAAATAATTATTTGCAGGAAGCTATCTTTTTAGGGCTACTTTCTTCCAAGGAAAATGCATTACAGACAAAAATAAGGAAATTGAAAACACTGTGTTTTCCCTTCTTCTTATCTCACAGAAAAAAAAAGAAGAAAAAAAACGCCTGTATGAAAAGACACTACTTATAAGAAAGTCTAGATTCATAGTACTCAGGGCACAAAATGCCAAAGGGGCCAAATTCTGAATCAATATTTTTATGACAATGGAGCTCCGTATCTGAGCTCCATAAAAAAGAACTGGAAATCAAAGATACAAAACAGGTTATTTACAAGAACAGCTGCAGAAAAATGATGACTGTACTCTATGCCAGATTAAAACCATAACACTAAATATTGTTACAGTGTACTGAGATATTCTATTCACAGAATGCAGAGTATTTTTCCAGTGTTACTTAAGGTAAAATTATTGCCTGAATATTCCTTCTTTGCTTAGAGAGTTGATAGAGAGTTGATCTGAAATCTCTTTTATAATAGAAAATAAATATGGATTTTCTTTTATTGCAAACACTTTCTGTACATTTTTGTTTCCCTTGGATGGCAAATATTAGAACTGTTGCTTCTCAGAAGACTGAAGCACATAGAGTTTGATTTGCATGTTAGAAATTTTAGGTTTGTTCAGAAACACTCCACAGATAATTCATGAAAAATGTGTCATTTCAAGAGTGACAGACTGAAAAATTTAACAGTAAAAAGGAGAGCTGAGTGGATTTCAATTCTGTTATGAAACTCTTTGAACTTTGTCTTTTTTTGTCCACTTCTTTATAAAAACTACTTACAAAAAGGACTCTCTTTAGACCTATCATCCTTACTTAAAGAACTGATAATCAGGATCCCTAAGAACTGAAAAGAACTCCTACAGCACAGAATTTAGCTGTTACAATGACAGAAATAAACTATTTAAAATCAACATAGGTTATTTCAGATATTTAGCATGAGAAAAAAAACTTGAATATTTTCATATAATAACTTAGTTGATGTATTACCCATACCAACATTTGGGTTGTGTCTCAAGCCAAGTGATAAATTCCAACTTAATATCAAAAGCATTCTTCTGTTACAAAAGTAAGTGTGATACTTTGGAACGCAATCCATATGTTATAGTATGGAGATGCCTTAGTACCTAGAAATTTCACTAACAGAGTAGCTGCTATAGTAACAAAATGAAAGCATGTAGACATTATCTAGCTACAATAATTTTGTGGAGAAAGGAATAATTGCATATCAACAGTACTACTATGGAACTGTGGGGGAAAAGAATAAAATTTCAGTTAAATTCCATCACAGTGAAAAGCTACAGCAAATCAAAAGTACATACAACAGACTCAAAGCTAAGGATTCCTATCTGCAAATGAAATCACATCCAGAAAGTGTTCACTCACTCCATTTGATGTTTTTTAATCTGTTCTTCATCTGCACACAAGCTGAGAACAACATCTGGAACGTTAAAACGCATTTTTTTCAGGTACTTAGTTTCATAAAGTACTTCTAGGAACACTGGATCCAAGTTTACAACCAATTCCTTCATATAGTGGTAGTGGGCAGAAAAGGGGCAGGGAGAGAAAATAATAAAGCAGTATTTTAGTAGTTTAGTGATTACATGCAGTATGTTACATCTGGAAGATATGACAAGATATAGAGGACTAGCCAAATTTTTTTAAATTGATCCCCATGTTGCAATTTCTACAAAGATCTCCAGGGTCCTGTACAAGTATTTTTCCAGATTTTCCAGAATATTAATCATCCAATAGCTTCCACTGATTTCATTTTCCTGTGATTTCCTCACTGGGCCCTAAACACTTGGCTGCTGTTACTTCCCAACTCTTATTCTAGTTCTGCACCTGTCTCTGTGAAAGCTGATTTGCCTTCTCATCTCAGTTTCTCCATCTGTAGACTGCAGAGAAATGTTGTGTCTCTGTTTAGCCTCCGTACATTTCTTAGGGCATAAAATGCTAATAAGGTGATGAATTAAGCTGAAAATCAGGTTCTAGCTTTCCATCATGGAATCAGTAATTCAAAAAATGTCCATTTTAACTGTAATTTCTCTGCAGTACAGCAGAGTAAGTCAATTTTAATAAATGGTAGGATTTTCTGTCTCAGCTAGCAATATTGAAAGCAAATTAGTGACTGCAATATAGGCAACACATGGTGTTGAACACTATAGAAAGCCTATAGTCTAATTAAAAATCCTTTGTTTGACTAATATTTTGGTTAACAAAGAAAAAAATACATGAAATAATACATTAAAAGATGTAGACAAATCTATATTGAACATGCATTTGCTGTGCACTGCCTCTTACATGTCCTGAGTAAGACAAGGGGCTTATGAAGAAGATAGATTATTATTTCTGTATCGTAGCATAAAAAGGAAAAAATGCAGTTTCATCAATTAAAGTAGTTCATTTTCTATCCTTATTAAGATTACTTTAATGCTGCGCTTGTCTTTGCATGACATGAGTGAAGTATCATAGGTAATACTAAACAGCACAGCAGTAATACAAAATAAATCCTACTTACCTTGGTTTCTGGGTGCCTGACAAGTAAGAAAGCATATAGAGCATTTCTAGCCTGGTCAGCAAACCTGCACCAGGCTCTATAATAAATAAGTTCAAATTCCAAAAGAACCGCAGCCATTTTATTGTAGCTCTTAGCAACCTTTTTCATTTCCAATGTCTGCAAATAAAATAAAATAAATTAAAAATAAAGAAATTAGAAAAGCCAGCACCATTTAATCATTTTGATCAGCCTAACATAATAGAAATGTCCTCCAGTAAGGTTTTCCTCGCTACCATTAGGAAAAAAAAACAAAGTTTCACATTACACAATTTAAGAGAGGGTAAAACAAAGAACAAAAGAACAACCTCATCTAGAGAACTGCATCCAGATGTGGAGACCTCAGCACAGGCGAAACATAGACCTGTTGTAGCACATCCAGAGGAGGACCACAGAAATGATCCAAGGGATAGAATACCTACCTAGAAGGGCTGAGAGAGCTGGGGCTGTTCAGCCTGAAGAAGAGAAGGCTCCCGGGAGACCTGAGAGCAGCCTTTCAGTATCTAAAGGGGACTGTAAGAAGGAACGGGACAGACTCTTTAGCAGAGTCTGTTGTGATAGGACAGGGGGAAATAGTTTCAAATTGAATGAGGAGAGATTTAGACTGGTACAAGGAAATCATTTTTTACAGTAAGGGTGGTGAGGTACTGGAACAGGTTGACCAGGGAGGTGGTGGAAGTCACATCCCTGCAGACACTCAAGGTCAGGCTGGACCAGGCTCTAAGCAGTCTGATTGAGCTGTAAGTGCCCCTGCATCTACAGCAGGACTAGATGACTTATAAAGGTCTCAGAGTTCAAGCAGCATTTAGACAGTGCTCTCAGACATAGGATTTGAATTTGACATGGTCCTATGGGGAGCCAGAAGCTGGGCTTAATAATCCTCGTGGGTCTCATTCAATTCAGGAAATTCTGTGGTTATGTGAAGCATTTGAAGTTTAATATCTCAGTCCTTTACATTATAAAGCATTGAAGTGAGAAGCTCTAAGCATAGGTCCATGGCCAACAATGCTGTGATGAGGAATAACACAAGTCCCATTAGGGACAAAAGAATTTGCTTAAATCATCAGTTTAACATCTCAAGGGAAGTAACTGTCCTGAGCCACAAAACAACAATGTTGCAAAAAGAAATCAAGATCCTGGAGCAAATACTATCCCAATAGATAAGCTTGAATAGAATTGTTAGAAAAGTGAACTTTAGAAAAAAATAATTTCTGTCTGTTAATAATTTGGATTAGAATTTAGCATAAACCATCCTCTGCTCATTTCCAACCTTCAGAAGTGTAGTTTTCTTTTTAAAGAATCTCATTGGATGGTCAATTTTTCTGTACAACTGCTGGGCCCACATAATCTTCCCTGTTACCTAAAATACAAAAGATATGAAGTTATATTTCCATTAACTTAAAAAGCCAAGACAAAAAGGCCTTTCTCTCTCTCTCATTTATTTCATTCTTACTGGTGGTATATTACGTGGTATGGGTGGATTTTCTTTTTGCTCCTGGTAGAGTTTTTGCACAAAGTCTAAGTCTTGACTGTATTGCTGAAGGACAGCAGTATATTTCTCATTAAGATCAATTTGATTTTCTCCTATTTGTTCAAGCTTCATCAGAAGTCTCAGCATCTGTTCAGTCTAAAAAGGAAGAGGGAATGTTTACTGTAAAAAATGTTCATAGTTTAGACACTCATTGTTCATAAAGCCTGGTTATTTCTATTTATAACATAAGTTATATACATTTGTAAGCAATTTTCTAAAAAGCACAGAAAATGCTTCCAGACAAATCAGTGAACTTCAGTATTTCGTGCTGTCTAAAATATACTTACCATAGCCTTAACAAAGAAACTTCCACTTCCACTACCACAGAACGTTGGAACACTTATTTTGTTCTGACCCTCCAAACCTTACTCTTTTTTTTTCTGTAAATGGTTGTAGTGGAACACCTGCCCTGCAGTAAGTGAATACCTAAGAGTTTAAAAAATGGAATTTTGCGTTGAACTCACCTCTTCTGACTAGTGTTACATATTTGCACATATAAATATGGGCAACCTATGAAAGACCTTCCAGCCTGAAGTCTTACATCTGATGAGGCAACAAACTGAGGTCTTCCTTCTGCACTTTCAACTTTTTTTTTTTTTTTTTTTTAAAGGAGAAAAGCAGATACCAATTCTTTGGGAGGAAAGAGGGAAATCACCACAGAACTGAACATTACTTATGGACTTCTGCAAATGAGTATACAGAACACGGGATAAGGAACACTGAAAGAGAGCGGAGTAAGAAAGAAACAGCAAGTCAGTTCGAAGATAATGGAAGAAGATAGAGCCACATAAATATGACAGTCCAAAACACAGTGAGAGAAAGAAGGACCTCTCCTAGTGCGTCAATATCAATAGCAAGGTGGAAGAGGGATGGAGAATACTAGGCTGAGGAAAAAAAATAAATCAGAAAGAAAAATAGGGCTGTATAGAGTTAGTAAGGAAAGATGGTACATGCAACTAGCAGTAACTATTAACGAATGTTAAAGTACTTACAGTTACAGTCTTCTCAAAACAGGAATCCACAAATTCTTGTATGGACTCATACAATGTTGCAATTTGATTCTTAAACTCAAGGTAATCTTTATCAAACTAGAAAATAGTAAAAGGAAAAAAATATTAATCTGTACTGTTGCTTTCACTTGGGAAATTCTGGGAAATTTGCGTTATCTGCCTAGCATGTAAGTTAAAGAGAACAGAGATGAGACCAATAATGAAGGTGTTAAAAAGTCTAAGCAAAGCAAACAAAATTAAGCTATATGAACACACTGGACTGCAGAGGAAAAAGGACAGGCAGAGGAAAGCTAATAACCTCATCAGAGAGAACATGGTACACTTAATCAGCTCACTGTACAGGTATGAAACTAAAGATTAGCAAACTGGGTGGCCTCTCTAGAGCACTTTACAGACTATGCTGGGTTATTATTATAAGGAAGCCAAAGGTCATCTGGACTTAAATGATTTAAGCATGGCTTAAGCATAAACCTTGCAATTTACCATTGCAAGGAATAGTTAAGGAAGGCAGGAGAGCAAGTCAACATTTCCAGCACTTCCATTGAGAGGCTGTCAGTCCACTAAAGCAAGAGAGCTACACTTCCAAAAGAGTAGCTCAATTCTAGGATATGCAGTATGTATTTAAATGAATGTATGAATTTGAGTCTGAAGCTTTTCAAAAATCACTTTAGTTTTCATCCACATGACCCAGTACTGGAGGTGATGTCATTCATTTCTCCTTCTGAAATGGTCATTATATGGTATGATGGTATTGATACTGCCTTTATTATTCCATTAAGTAACACTGAGTAACTCTTGCACTTGCCAAACTGAATTTAATGCACTGACTTGTCTAAATTAGTTTTCAGTCTGCAGTTCAAAATATATCTATCTCAAGAACAAACAAATTTAGGAAAGGTAGTTTGCACCACTACTTATCACACAAAATCTAGTTTATCAAAAAATAACAACAGTATATGAAATAAAAAGCAAAACACACCAAATTATTTCAAACTGCATTAAACTATGTAAAATATTACTACTGCAACAAAATACTATAATCATAGTTATAAAATTTGATCTTCCCCGCATAACTTCCTGAATAGCACAGGGTTACGGGATTGATCGTCAAACAAGCGTTGAGTGCATGTACCTCTTTTTTTCTGTGATCCAGAACATCATACTCTTTTGATTTTGCATTTATAGCAATGGTCTGGAAGTGAGTATTGATCTCTTCAATTCCTTCTATTTTTATGCACTGGAGCTCTAGTAGGCTTTCCATAGTATTGCTCATATCTGAAATCTTCTCCAAACGTTTACAGAATGTGTCGAATTTTCCAAAAATATAGTTTTCACTGATGATAAGAAGCAACAAGAGTATCATGTATATCTATTTGTATCTTTTTTTCCTAATCCTATTTTCCATATTCTTCCAGAACTAGTATCAAGTTTACCATTAAAGCACTGATGCTGCAATAATTACAAATCAAGTAAAAACCATTTTGAAATAATGAATACAACACAGAAAATGCTTAATTCTCATATCCGCCAGCTAAAACCTTTTCCATACTTCACAGGAGCTATTCTTGAAATAAAGACATGCAAAAACAGGTAAGAATGTGAATGTACAATACACTAAGACACGTTCCATGGTTGAAGTACCAATACAGGTAAAACTCCCCCTTGGCATTGTGATTGACTACCCAGACCAGTGCTGACTAAATACAACTAGAGTCTTTTCATTTGATTCACGGCTCAATGCATTAATCCAACACATGCATAAATTCCCTGAATTCCCTTAAACATCTGTTAAATCAACAAGCAACTGGCCAAAATGTGTCATTGCTTATATCTTGGGGGAAAAAAAAGAAAAAAAAAAACTCTGCAAGTTTTGTTCTGAATATAATAAATATAATATTTTAATTCAGCATTCAGCTTCTCAGGAAGCCAGAAGATATTATGACACTTCATTTATAAATCTGATAAGGGAATGTGATTCAATATTAGAGTAAATTGCTTACCTGAAATCAAACTGCCTGTCACTTGGATTTTCCTTTAGCTTCTCCCTAACTCTATGAAATGATATTTGGTACTGTTCTTTGAGGAAAATGCATTGCTGTATCCTCTTCAGCAATTCTTCCCTGGGCAAAAAAAAAAAAAAAAAAAAAGGACAGAAGATTAAATCATCGTGAGGGAGCTGTACAGCAGTGAAGGAGCTGTACAGCAGCATAAATTAAAACAGATTATTTCAGTCAGGTGGCAAAATAAGAATACAAAATTATAAATACTTAATTGATTGTAGGCAAACTCTGAAAACTGTCCTTTACCTGCAATAAAATACAAAAGGAATCCAAATGTTTTCTGTCAGATTTATTTTTTGTCTACCAGCCTGTTACCTTAGTGTCTTCTTTGAGTTCACTACACAAGTACATACATCTTGACTACCTATGCATTTATGAAGTTTGTAACATCTTTTTCTTCTTACCTCAGTAACTATAATCTTGATTGAGTTTTCAAGAGATAGTTTTAAACATTACTTTTCTAGCTGCTAACTTGAGATGTCATGTTAATTTCTACCCTTCTCTGTGGTTCAGTACATGCTTAATATTTGCTCTAATGCAGGGGCTTTTGCTATACCAATAGTTCTACCAACCACAACAGAAAGGAAGTACAAAATTAGTTTCAGAACATGTCTAAATAGCAAGCTTATTGTATATCTATCCTTTTAAATTTAAGGTGCCTCTTTGGCAACATTGATACCCCTCATGTTCTTGCACATGTAGCACAATCCATAGATATATAGTAAATACAAGTATGAAGGACATTCTGTCACCCACAGTACCTCATTCCAGAGTATAGCTGAATTGTAATTAAGATCCTAGTACATATTGTCCCCTTTCTCAAACTGACTTTACTGTTCACAGAAGGCAAAGCATAAATCTCAGATGCAACTCTGTCGGTCTGTCCTTGGAGTTTATTTCAGAAGAATCTCAGCTCCAAGTTCTAACAGCTAAAGTATGGTTTTGGTCCAAAAAAGCCACTGGCACAATATATTGAGTATTGTGTACTGATATATATTACATGCATTTCAGCAAGAAGTTTTTCATAACACATAGTAAGTATGATTTGGCAGAATAGTTAATTCTACATAAAATGAATAGTCACAAATTTAAAATTAACACGTGAATGAGGTAGGAGAACCAGCGGCTACTAAATTTATCTTTTAATAATTTTGATGCCTCATCTGTGACTTTACTTCTAATTTTAACAAAAGAAGATGAAATTATTAAAACTGTCACCTGTCCAGATCCCAGATTTTAGAAACACCTTCACATAGATATGTCTTGCATGTGTTAATCATTTGATTAGTGATTTTAAGAAGAAGAGATGTCATGCACTCTGATGTGTTGTAGTGTGGTGATGTACAGTAGATCATACAGACTGCATTCATTAAACTGGGTATGTGTTCCACCACTGTAACCTATATCAGGAAAATATGAGAAAGTCAATAATCCAAATTTCCTAAAAACATAACCTATAATGTCATCATTCTGGGAATACATTTATCAGTAATAAACATCTTTTTGATTGTTGTTGTCAACATCAGTATGAATTGAAACATGTAAGTCACACATAGAAACCTAACATACTCTGTCCAACAGAAAAGAGTGGGGAATTGGCTAAGTATAAATGAACAGGTTTTCTTCCAGAGCTGGATTTTCCAGAGGAAAAACAGAGGCTGCGCTCTTTTTGAACATGATCTCCAGTATCTAAAGGCACTGTAGTCTGATTTGCAAAAAGCTACTGGAGGAAAAAAGGTGTATGCTGGTACAAAAAAGCCCGCTGAAGGAAGTTCAAGAAGAAAGCTGGTCTTTGCTCATTTTGCCTACATCCGTACATAAATAAATCTGGAAGGCAATAGTAATCTGTATTTTACTGAGTATACTGGACCATAGAGTTCTCTGTCCCACAGAAAGATTCCACAGAAAAACAGCAAGTCAGATATATTAAGAACCCATCGTAAGAGACAATGACTGCCCTAAAACAGGATAAAAGATTATTGCATCTAAAAGTCAAATCCAGTATGGTGAAACAGTGACTATCTGCAGAATAACAGCAGTAGAAAATGTGAACTATAGCTTATTTTCTCACAACTTTCAGTTATCTTCTGGAATGACAACTTTCTGTACACAAAAAAAAAACAACACCCTAATATTATCTCTGGCTTATTCAAAATTTTTTAATTCACAAATGCCATAGAAGTAAAGTTCTCTACTACCCATTAAGCATAACAGTTAAATAATGAATGAAAAGATATCTGTCTTTCATCGGCAAAAGCCTTCTCTTGTCTAAATTTCATGTTAACTGTTTTTATTTAGAGTACTACTTACAGGAGAAGCTTTGGCCAGAAGAGCAAAAAATTTATCCAGTGTATACAGATATCTCACATTGTCTTTAGCTTCATTAGCAGCAATTGTTATACTACTGTCCTGAAGGGAAAAAAAGAAGAATACCGTTAAAATTTAGAGAAGAGGTTCTTGTAGTTTTACAGTTCATGCTGCAATTCCAAAACTTGATGGAGGCACAATAGCATAGCTCTGATAATCCAATTTAATTTTCAGAATTGTTTAGAATGATTTTAATGTGGTACTACTGCTTTTTAAATTACCGTTTCCACAGAACTAAAAACTGGCAAGTTCCCCAGAATAGGTCAGGGTGTTTCCATCTCAAGCATCTCTTTTTAATAAGCACTTGTTGGGGCAAATGAGACATGACTTTTTTCCTAAACTATTTCCAAAACAGGAGAATACCTTTATTAATGGTAGAAGATCTGCATCCTGGCATATTCAGGTGTCAAATTGCGTGTACACTGCTTACAGTTTGTTTTCTGGCCTGCCTACAATTTTGACTGCTAATTTTAGATAACACGTATCCACTCTTCTGAAGAAGCAGTTATGCTACAAAAAACAGCCAGTTTTCAATAATTCTAGAAACAATATGATAAACTTTTAGACATCACGACTGTTGAACTGCATAGGGGACAGCTGGAGAGACAAAATATTGTTGTATTTCTGTGTTGTTTTACTTTTGCACCATTCAACTCAGTATCTTTAAGACTGACTTCCTTTCAAGTTACCTATTTAACTTCAGGATCACTGGTTATGTATTTCAACAAAGGGAGAATAAACCATGGTATAAAAAGAGCATAAACGCCACACCTATCCTTAGCATTGTGTGCTCATTTCTGTGTGTATAACAAAAGCAGTACTGAATTAGTTTTAAAAAAACTTTTATTAAAACATAGTAATTACCAACTCCTTCCACTGCTTTAATGTCTTCGATCTTGCAGCCTGAAGAATACTTATAGTTTTCTTTACTCTTGAACTCTTTATGTCATCTAAAAGGCTTTGAAAAGAAACACACTTAAATCTCTCTTGGAATCAGAGTTTACATTTATTTATAATAAAAAAATAAAAAAGAAATCTTCTTTCTTAACCTATTAAATAATGACATTCTTGACTTCCAGTGTTCCAGCTCTGCAGACGGACCAATGTCATCAGCTTCCCTTCTCATTTGCTCACTCTCCACTAACACTTGTCTGATCTGTTTGATCCAAATCATTAACACCTCTTCAAGTTTCTCAGTGATCTCTGTGTTACTGCCTTCAAAATCAAAAAAGAGCACAGTCTCATGAGTACCAAAAAGTCTTAAACTACGTTTTTAACTACAGAGATGAAATGTTTTCGGTAAATTTATACTAAGATTCCATGTAAACTGAGTATATTCAAATCACTGCCAACAACAGGAAAAGAATAAAATTATAACAAGATGCACATGTATATGTTGTACCTCTTAAGAGCCAACAGTTCTCTTCTGGAAGTTGGTTTACCTAGGCTAATACAGGGCAGAAGTATTGAGTGGTTTGGTATGACTTCACTCTGAATTCCTTGCAGTGATAAGAAATAGTCAACGGCTACTGTTCAAAGAGATATAACCACCCATTTTCTTACATATTTATATATACGTGTGTGTGTGGGTGTGCATGTCTTTTTTTCACTCACAGTCATATTGGATAAGATTTCCACAGTGTCAAAGAAAGCAAAGAATATACACAATTCTTCACTTGGCAATTACTTAGCCAGCAAACCAGGAAGAACGGAGGCCAGTGTCTACGTGATCTGGCGAGGAACTTCCTAATTAAGATAAATGAACTAAAGGACAGACCTGATGATTTTACGATTAGACAGTCTTAAATCTGACAAGAGTCAACAGAAAAATGTATATAGGTCATGGAAGCTGAATCAATTCTTCAAAATAAATGTTTACTAATGACATAACATTCATTTTCTTAGGAATAGCATCCCTATCCAAGTGTCCGCTTTGCTGTAGGAATTACTTACCTGCAGTTATGTAGTCAGACGGGTTCTGTAAATTACTGACATAAGTATCAATATCCATTTCTGCAAGCCGAATTCTATCTTCCAGATTCTGTCTTGATGATGACAAGGTATCCACAAATCTATCGACGGAATATAGAAAATCTTGTATCTGGCTGTTCTTCAGACCTTCTTTCACAGCTCCCCAGTGCTAGTTGTTTAATAATTAATGAAAGAAATAAAAAAAGAAAAAGTAAAATAAGGATCATGCATTCTTATGTTCCTTAAATTATTTATTTATTATAAATATATTTCTTATTTATGGCAGTATATTAAGGTTTATTAGTAAACCTCTCTAAAGTGTTCATCAATACTATGGCATAAACATTTCAAAGTGTGCACTGATTTAATTATTCTGTTACATAACATCTTAAGTAGGATGGAATCATTTTCTTCATAGTGTCTGATATGATGATATGTTTTGGTTTTAGGAGAAAAACAATGTTAATAACACACTGATGTTTCTGTTAAGCCCTGTTACATAGAGCCAAGGCCACTCACAGTGAAGGGCCCAAAGAGCTCAGAGGGAGCAAAACTGGGAAAACTGACTTAAATTGGTCAAAGGGATAGTCCATACCATATGACACCATGTGAAAGGAGTTTTGAACAGGGTGGGAGTTCATTTCGCTCTCTTCCACTGTTCAGGGGACTAGCTGGACGCTAGTTGGGGAATGGTGAGCAATTTACGTGTGCATAACATACATAAGTACATAGGTATTTGTCATAATTATTATCCTTTTCTTTTTCTCTATCTTAGTAAATAATTTTATCTCAACTCATGAGTTCTACTTTGTTTTCTTTTCAATTCTCTCCTCCACCCCACTGGAAAGGAGGGGAGTGAGCAAACGACTGTGCTGCTGAGCCACCTGATGAGTTAAACCAGACAAGAAGACACAAATTAGCACGAGGCTCTCAAAAAGTAAAAGACATCCCCATATTCTCACACTCAACTTTCTTTATTGTTTTTTTCCCCACTCTGATTTGGCAACTTCCAAACAGAGAAAATAGATTCTAATCTCCCTTATTACTCCAGGTTTTGAGAAAATGGGAGCATAAACTAATAAGATTAGACACTACCATTCTCAAAAGACACTGAGGTTTATTACATTTTCTACTTCTGAACATGTACTTCTAGAAGAAACAGAACTAGCTGTGATGCTTTGCAAGCTTCATAAAACAAAGGACAACTAAACGATGCTGGATAACCTGGCTGCGATAGCGCCTCCTGTCTACACTCTAGAATAAAACTATGGACAGATCTTCAGCTGTAACAGAAGGACTTGGCATTTCTTTCAATCCAAGCTTAAGATAGTTAGAATTAAATGATCACAGTTTTGCCTTAGAATGGAATGGCTGTTATGCCATTTTCTTCTTTGACATGAGCATTGCAACTGCTGCTATTACTTGAAAATAAACAATAACTTAAATATGAATTGCAGGACTCTCATGTAATATATCTTGCCTATATTAGACTTGCATATTTTTATGGCCAGCTTTTTGTTCGTCAGATGCACAACGTACAGCAGTCACTTACTTTAATTGCAAAAGTTCTTGAGAAAAACAAAAAACTATCTATTTGATTACCTGCTGGGATTTAAGCACTGGTATTATGATCTGGGACAAGAACAATTCCAGACCCTGAAGGATATTTCCATTAGAAGAATCAAAGATGCCAAAATTCACCTCCTTTGAGAAGAAATAAAAGGTAATAAAATGCATGTAAACTTTTACATTATACTATTTCAGAAAATTCAATACAGATATAGCTCATAATATTTCGTGAGGACACTGCTCCCGATACAGAATTTGTTTTTGCTATTGATTAAGGTTCAGCTGGAAATTCCAGGACTTGCCATACTCCCCAGAAAAATCTGTCTCATATTGTAGCAATACTTCAGTAACCAGTTAAGATTAACCACTTAATATCAATACATTAATCTTAAGACAATTTTATGTCTATATTTCTCCAGCAGAAGAACAGCTTTCATCTATGATAAGCTTCTAAAAATTGCATGCCTTCCTAGTGCTATTCATTTATGGACTAGATGGCTATTCTGTTACTGCCACTTTGCCTATAAATGTACATTTATATACATTCTGAACCCGGACCATGTGCTCTTTACCACCCATACTGTCTAGCTATTGTGGCTCTGTGTGTATATCTTGTTAGCAGAAAGGGAGTCGCATTCATAACTTCTGAACTGCACATACACTGAATTTTTTTGGCTTCATCATAATGAAAGCTTCACTAATCTGGAGTGCGTATTCAGTAGTGTCTTGGAAGCTTCTACTCTGAACTTTTTCCTGTGCAAAGACAGCAGTTCTTGAGTGTTTTTGGAATAGCAAGTGCAAATGAATTTCTGGAGAGGATTTGAAACAAAAGATTCAGCTATTTCTCTTCAGATATAGGAGGGGAAAATCCTTCTATTTCTGTGACTCTGAGATTCCCCTTCCAAATATTTCTACACAGCTCTGCAGGACAAACCAAAATTTGCTAAAACTGTCTGAGCCCCAAGCTTCATCAGTGAAGACTGGCTGACTTAAAAGTACAGTTGTTTTATCTTCTGTGCCATCTGAAAATATTGCCTAACCTGCAAAATCAAGTTTGTCAGCCCCTGCCAAAAAAAGGTGACCACAAGAAAACCAGACAGAAGGCATCAAGGCAATTAACTGAGTTCAAACACCCATTTGGACAGGTACCCAACCAAAGCAGGACTGATGGGGCCAAAGAACCAAGGAACCTTATTAACTACTCAAGCATTTCTGGATCAGGCATTTGTAAAACCACTGCTATAAAGCACACAGTCAGGAACTGAAGTATTAATTGCCATGACTGTAAGTGAAGAACATTTGTTACTACTTGTGCCTGCTCAAATAGAACACATTAGCCTATTAGTGAAGAATAAAAAGAAAATATCTATATTACTAAAAAAAGTGCATGAATATTTTTGGAAAGATAATTTCAGGATTATTTCATTTTCCTCTTTCGTGTCTACTTTTTAGAACTATAGAATGGCCTGGGTTGAAAAGGACCACAATGATCATCTCATTTCAGCCCCCTGCTATGTGCAGGGTCACCAGCCACCAGACCAGGCTGCCCAGAGCCACATCCAGCCTGGCCTTGAATGCCTCCAGGGATGGGGCATCCACAGCCTCCTTGGGCAACACAGATGGACCTCATTCATGAAAAAGTACAGCAAGTATTTCCCATGCAAACATGGGTATTTCTGAAAGCAAGAAAAGGTTGTTCTGGTACTTTTCTTATACCCTAATAAAGCTATTAGGGACAGAAAAACCTTGCTTTAATTTCAAGGATGAACGTTATTTTAAACATTTTAGAAGACAGAGCTATTTAAATATAGCATGTCCAAAATTCAGGTTCATTCATTATCAGAAAATCTCTACATCAAGGACTATATTCCCTGCCTCTACTAAATTTATTTTTCTTGGTATGTTAATAATGAATTTTCATTATTTAAATTTTTGTTTTTAATAATATTGCAGATAGCTACTTTTGTAATTATTAGAACATTACTTAATCACAAGTGAAAAGAAACTTTTGTTAAAAATATAGCTAAGCATTTTCATGAAAACACTCCCCACTTCCTTTTCTGATGCCAGTAGAACTAGTTGAGTGAGTAAAGGTTTAAGAATTTTAAGTGCACTGCAAACACTGCAAGATTTTTGACTGACCTGGCAAACATTTGATGTGGTTATAACTTTATCTGACATCCTTAGGAAAAACGCACAGATTCCTGTAAAGTTCTGTGAAAAGCACAAAATACTTAAAGATTAAAAGAATACGCATTTACAGTAAAAGTAATCTACTTAATAACACGTTGAAAACACAATTTAGAATATATATATTACTGAAAAAAGTAGTGAACTGTTTGTAAGATATTTAAGCACATCAGAAACACTCTTCTGGACTCAGCAGCCCAATATCACATCCGTGACGTGAAAATGCAGTTTAGGAAAAGCTTGTGAGCTAGGCTACTTCCTGTGCTCTGATCCCTCACATTCACATTCCCTCAGCACCTGCAAAACATGTCTGAGAGCTGCTGGATAACATGTTCCTGTCTAGTCATTTTAGCATCCATTTATGGACCTAAACACAATACTGTCTAATTCTTTTTTGATTCTGTTCACATAAGTTCAGTGAAGAAAACTAAATATATAATCAGCTTTCAAATATTTAGAATTAATTTCATATATACTTAGATCAGAATGAATCATTTTAAAAGGATGTTTTTCTTTTTTTTTTAACTGAAAGATTATTCAAAACGTCTCATTCAAATATTTTAACCACAAATTTTCATCTTTTTTTTTTTATGGACTGCAGTAATGTAAGTTTCAAATCAGTTCTGTAAACCATGCTTATTTTTAATCTATTAATTAAAATAACTAAAAAAATTTGAAAAGCCTTTCCAACTGACTCAGCTCACAAATTGTTCAAAAGAACAAATAGTCCTGTTTACAATAAATACAATTCAATTGTACAACGTAATGTGTGTTATTCTTTGTTATACATGAAGCTGATTTTACACAATACCATCGTGCTGGAAAGTATGGGCATGTGCAAACAGAACATCAAATGCTTTCTACTGGAAAAAGAGAATTCATGAAAATATAATTTTGTGCAGGAAAATATCAACTTTGGCCAAATATTCTATTTTTCAGTAAGAAATCTCAAATAGAACTTTAGTGCCACTGAAGTTTAAAATCTAGTCATTTGCAATCTATTCAGGAATTGGAAAAAAAAATGAGCCATTTCTTATTTTTATTTTTTATTATTTTTATTATCCTTTTAATGGTTAACCAATGAAAACTCTCCAGGCTTCCAGTGTGCAGTACTGACATAGCTCTCTTGATGATAGTTTGCTTTAAAAATAGAAAAATTCATCCACATCTCATGATTATTTTTTTATTCTTCACTTCCTGTCAGAAATGGCAAAGAAGCCCTCACACAGCAATACCAGAGAGTAATGCTTTCATACTTTCCCATTCTCCAGACAGTTCCCTCCCTAATCCTCTGAAAACAGGAAAGAATTCTGCAGCTGTCTTTTATAACAAACACATTAATAATGTCAGTGTAAGCACAATGGGAAAACAAAACAAAAAAAATCATTTCAATGCCTTATTCAAAGAAAATTGTAGATGGTACACTTAATTGCCCCCAGAAGAAATCAACAGAAAGAAAATAAATTAGAAATTGTAATGACACTCCTGAATAGTACTTTAACATTACATAAGGATGTAGGTATAAGAACTAGAATTAATTAAAGGAATTAATAAATATATTTCTGGATTGATGGGCAGTATTATTATGTTCTGTTAAGATTAAGGGATAACACCATTGTCAGAGCTACAACTCTGCTGCTATAGCACAAATACAAGGAAATACAAAAACACTGAAAATGTGGGATGCCACATTAGACAGGCGAACAAAAATGTTGAGACCTACAATTTTTAACAAGGTTTTATTTGACTTTCTCTCTTATCAGACAGCAAAATCTATCAATCTCCACCTCTTTCCATATCAGATTCACTACAGGTAAATTCCAATCTCAGTTCTAGAAACGTGGGGAGAACGTGGACTAAGTTCTTGAATACTAAACACGAGTTATAAAAAGTTGCTTTAACACTGCACAACTGTTACAGTACTCTTTTCTTCCCCTACATTTTCCTTTGCAAATGTCAACTAAGAAATTTTTCAACCATACCTCTGTAGAACCCATGGTAAGAAACAACTTCTTTTGAAGCAAACTGTTGGTTGATCCATCTGATCTCAATGAGGCATTTGATGTTTGCTAGCAATTGAATTATAAATACAAGGTTAATACAATAAAAACTACCTTTATAGACATACATTATCATACTTGAATATTTAAATATTCACATATGATGCACATTGTGAATCAGTAATATCCAGGTAGAAATTGTGAAGCTGGATTTATTTGGGGAATAAGCCAATTAATTAATCTGACTGTACTCAGTAAACAGTTTCCTTATCTCGTTATTTCAGAAGAAAGTTGAAGAATAATGAAAAAAAAAATCAGAAGATATGTAATGCAAGTGCATATGAAGTGCTTAATGGAGCATTTCCTCCATGGAAGCAAACTAGATGTCTCACAGAAAGAGCCATTGACTAGTCTGCAAAGTTCAATTGTGAGTAAGGTTTTAAAGGAACTCCATCAGTTGGATCCTGACAATGCCATTATTTTGTTTTATGCCCATATCTCTAATCATGTATCACACTGAAAAACTTTCCTTTAGAGAAGTCTTGCCTCTCACTCCCCTCCACTGAGACATCCCTCTTCATTACAACCTCCTCTCTCTGAAGCAACAAAAACATGTAAGCCTGATCAAGACCTACTTCTCTCTCATCTTCTGACACAGGCATAAATAGAAAATAATTTGTGGAACCTTTCAAGAATACAATAGAAAATTATGTGGAAATGGCTTGTGAACACCTGTCTTCCAAGTTTGAGGGAGAACTCTTCCTAAAACGTCAAACTTTCAATTCCTGCTGGACCAAATTACATGAGGTATGACGTACATCACCCTCCACACCAAATCATATTTTCTTACCACAGTCTCAAAAATAAATAAAAAAAAAAAATAAAACCTATTAAATGCAGAAACAAACAATTTCATTTAAGCCAAGTTGGACACTTATTTCTGCCTTGTCAGTTATGGAAAACACTTTCAAGATCTTAGCTTTGTCTTGACTCAAGTCAGAAGAACATGTTCATCCCAGAAACATGCATATGCAGTCCCAATGAAAAGAAAAACTGCTTTGACAGCTGAGCTGATTCTGTGCTTTGCAAAGTCTCTAAGCAATTCCAGTAATATTCAGAAATATAGTTTACAATGAATGTGTAATTCCTTCTTGCACTTAAGAGAATCAAGCACTAACCATCAGTTTTTCTCCCCAACAAGCCTAAAATTCCATCTCCGCTCATTAGTCCATCATAACATAGTTCCTCAGTGGCATAACCAGAAAGAATTGTGTTAGGACTTCTGCAGTTCAGGGAGGTCACAACAGTCACGTTAGGCAATTTCAAGATCATTTGGCACCTTCTCATATCACGTGCTCAGTGGAAGTTGAACATATGATTTTGGTTTTTATGAACAGGCTCCTCAAAATTGCAAAGGAGAGAAATACAGCTTTGGGACCACAACTACCATATTTTTATTGATCATTTTCCAAGCTTAACATTCTTTTCTGAAACATGGGACAGACCAAAAAATAAAGAAACCTTAATCTAGAAAGAAATTTTTCTCCCTCTTGAATCCGTGCTTTGACCATAATGGAGTTGGTACAGTTCAAACCAAAGGACAAAGAGATTCCTACTCCGACAGTTCCCCATTCCTACAATACTTATGTCAGCCCATCTAGTCCTTTTAAACTCTGAACACTGTGGATACTTGACCTCAACTATGCGTTGCTTTTTGTTGTTTTTTTTTTTCCCTTGAAGACTGGATTAATATTTTATTGTCCATTTTTATGTTACTTTTTATGTAAATAAGAACAGTATCAAACAATGCCACAGGGCATTCTCCTGTTTCCATACAACTAAAGATGGCAGTGTCTGAAGAATGAGATCCAGGTTCTTTTCCATTTTCTTCGGCATGAAGGAAAAAAAAAAAAAGTTGCTAAAAGTTTGTTAAAATTTCCTGAATTTTGCCACAGTTATGTGATTAAAAAAAAAAAAAAAAGTTATTTTTGCAGAAGTGATAAAAGAAACATACCTGCAAAACATCCTGGTAAAAGAACAGTAACTTTTTAAGTCCGTTAGGAGCAAAGAATTGTTCGATAAGTTGAAACTAAAAACAAAATTACAACAGCATTAATTGTGAAGCAGTTTCAAAGAACGGGCAAATTTGGAAAGGTACTTAATACCAATAATTTAATGATAATAAATATTTACCTTGTCATCAGAAATAATGGCCTCCTCCACTTGCTGCTCACTTAAGTCTATTCCATCTGATAATTTTGATATCAAATACTTGTGTCTTTCATCTATCTGAGCTCTTCTCTCCTCTTTGGTGACTTTAGCTTGCTTAGCTAGCTCTTTCCTAGCTTCACTGGAAAGTACTATACTTTTCTTACCAGTTGTCTAGAAAATAAAAGTTTGTTACAGAGAGATCATTTTTCCCACAGCTATTTAATATTGCATTTAAGGATTGTATTTTTTATTGTTAATCTTTAAGGTGTTTTCACAACTACTTAAAGCAGGACCATGAAAAGATTTTATCAACGGAAAAGAAAGCAAAACCAAAAATTACTATTACTTATTAAAAATCACTAATAATTAACTTGTTAGTTCAAAATTACTTCCCAGCATAAAGCAGTTACCATAGAAACTTCAGAAAAGAACCTCAGAATAAGATATGGATCCTGGCACTGTAATGGCTCTTATTTCAAATCGCAGCTTTATGAATCCAGCTTTCAAACTTCTAAATGTCCATACTCCAGATCTGGGACCAGATCCACTTCTACCCTCTCAGCATTTTAACATACAGTATTGAGTTATTATCTCAGTGGAAAAGAAAATAAAACAAATCCACTATAGAATCAGTCACTACTAGAACAAGTAAACAATTGATATTTAATATGCAGGTTATATATAGGTAGTAGAAAAGTGGTAAAGAAGAAAATTTATGTAGACAATAGGTTTTTAAAGTCTTCATAACAATGTGAACAGACTAAGTATTTTTAAGTCAACAGTTAATCTTCAGAAGCTGTACAGAGAAGAAAAGATTTGGGTCAAATAGTCACTAAGCTAAGCATTCCTCTTTGCACGTAGCTCCCAGTAATGCGAGTGCCTGGAACACCTAGAGTGTTCTTGTAACTCACAGTTTTTAATGGAGGAAAACAATGATAAATTACTTCATATTTCCAGTACTCTCAATTAGGAACTGCAGTTGAACAATCCTCTTTTAGAGCACAATTGTTTGTAATCAAACAAACAAACAAATCCAACAAATATATATATATATGTACATATATATACATATATGTACTATACATATATATATATATATATAGCTGTTGGTCAGTACCATTCTCATGTTTCTATAAGCCCCACCACTCCTGACTCAGAGTTCTTCCTTCTCCTGTACAGATCCCTGTAATATATGTCAGTCTCTTATAACCTCTGGGCCCCGTGCTAACAGCTGGATCTCTTGTGTATGCCTTTCTTGAGGCAGTATTCAGTTTCTCTTTCCCCCATGTCAAATGTAATTCAGCAAAAGCTAAAAAATTCCCACATTACATAATGTAAAAATATTAGAGATAACAAGGATTTACATGCTTGTAGTTGTTAAATCTCTATAAGCATTACAGCAATAGAGCTTTTACTTTCTCTGGTGGCAACTTCTTTCTTATTTATGTCTTAGTAAGGATACAAGCCAAATACTAAACGTAATTTCTTCTGTGCTGTTTCACCAAGAGTATCAGATGACCAAACAATTTAATAAATCCCGCCTTGGTGTCTGGGGTGGAGGAAAATACAGTGTTCTGACAGTGTTGCAGGGAGAAAAAAAAAAAAAGAAAAAAAAAAAAACTACCACTTTTTAAAATACATTTTCTCACTGATTCACAGTTTATGGGAGAAACAAATTTTGTTGCAGCATAAAATAAACTAACATTTGTGCCAGACCTTGACTGGATCCAGGAAGAATTAATATGATCTGAATTATTTTAATTAAATAAGCCTGCTCAGAGCTATGGATGGAAAGAACTCAACTCCCTCCACAAATTAAGCCAGTTAATTTAAACTAACATGAGATATCGAGATGCTACAGATACGACATTATTCAAGTATTCTTAACTAATATAAACCTTCATCTTGGCAAAGAAAAGAGATGATGAAAAATTCTATGAAACAAAAGCCCAATGACACAGACGGAGGGCATAGAAATTAAATGGCCTAAAATACTCAAATATGCTTTTGAGTGTTTCTACTTCCTTATAGTCAATAGATTAAGTGAACTTTGTACCATCCAGATCAAACTTTGTCTAACTTCGTCAATGACAATTTCAAGAGCAACTTGTACAAAAGAAAATTTAACAGGCAAAAGGCAGCTGAGTCACCACCTCTATTAGAATGAATACACTTGCCGGAAGAACAGAAGCCCAAGATGATCCTGTGACAGCAGATTCTAGTTCAGTGCTCTTTGTCTTTAGGACCCCTCCAAGTCTACGATACTTACTTTCTGTGCCTAGGGGAAAAGAAGCAATGTACAATACATGAGTTTTAGTAGAAACCTTTAGAAACTGTTGGGGGAAATATCTTTTAATGGCTTTTATCAATTGCAAAGAATATCTAGAATACCTAGGGGTAGATATAGATAGGGGAAGGGCTTATAAGAAACAACAAACAAGCCCAATAATTTAAGGTACTAGCTTGAAGAAACCTGATCTGGAAAAATCACAAGTTGAAATATTTTTGCTTTTCACACCTGCTATTCTCATCCAGTTATTCCTCCTCTATCTAAACTCAGATTGTCAGGCTCATGTCTGGCAAACTTGCTACCTGCATACACTTAACAACTTGTGCCCCTGAACATCCGAAGTATCTGAAGAATATAGACTGCCGATGTTTGCAGTAAAAACAAGACATCTGTTATTAGCATAAACATCTTTTGTGGATTGTCTAAGCCTATTTAGAGCTTCTGAAGATTTCTAAGTTTTATTTAATCAAAAACTTAGCAAATCCATTTTTTCTCCTAGAAATGATAATTAGAATATTAGAAGTAATTTCAGTGACAAGAGTATTAATGTTTTCTTGATACTAGGTAAAATAACATTACAGTGAGTCACATTATTTATTTTTTGTCGAGTTCTATGTTTTAAATGGTTTCTTCATACCGAAGAAAAGGTAGACAAAATGCACTGTGCCCTCCTCAGCTAACAAGCCAGTCATTTCACTGTAGATTATCAAGTTGGGCAGATGTATCTTTCCCTTGCTGAATCCATGCTAGACATCAGTCAGCTCCCTCAGCGTTTGTGAGTCCATCCTACCAGAGCCCATGGACTCACTTTTGTTCTGTTTGCTTAAGTATTTCCTGGTCTGGTAGAAGAGGATGAGGTCAGAGAGTTCTTAAGTGAAACGGACATATCTAAGACCACAGGTTATAGCCAGGAAAGCTGAAGGAGATGGTGATGTCCTGGAGGAGCCATGCTCAGAGTAATCTTTGACCTATTCAATCTATTATCACTGCTAATATTTTTGAGAAAAGAGATATCATGCTATATGCCATACTGAGTATAAGTATATACTATAGCGTACTACTAATTTTAATTCCAGAAAAATTGTTCTAATCGCATTACTATGATTCAACACTTGGAACTGTGTTAAGGGATTGGAGTTAGCACTGTACTTGGACCTATAAATATAAATATAAGCACATTCATGTACTTACATGTACTTATTCATAAAGCTGAAAAGTGTATGTTGTGGGACATTCCTAAGTGCATGCATCCACTCAGCATATATGAACAACTGATATACATTTAAATCCTTCACTAAATAATCAGTTGCTCACATTGTTCCTGGATTTTTTTTCCCCGATACGGTAAACAGGAAGTATCACAGAACCATAGAATGGCCTGGGTTGAAAAGGACCACAGTGATCATTGAGTTTCAACCCCCTGCTACGTGCAGCGTCACCAACCAGCAGACCAGGCTGCCCAGAGCCACATCCAGCCTGGCCTTGAGTGCCTGCAGGGATGGGGCATCCACAGCCTCCTTGAGCAACCTGTGCCAGTGTGTCACCACCCTCTGGGTGAAACACTTCCTCCTGATATCTAAGCTAAACCTCCCGTCTCAGTTTAAGGGCATTCCCCCTTGTCCTATCTCTATCCATCCTCATCAGTAGTTGTTTTCACTCCTGTTTATACGCTCCTTTCAAATATCGGAAGGCCACGATGAGGTCTCCCCCAAGGCTTCTCTTCTCCACAGTACTTACCATTGCTCTCTCTCTTGCCCTTTTTTAGAGCAATGAGAGGTGGACAGAGTTCAGTGTCAGTTTTGGATGAGAGCTGCATTCTCCCCAGTCGCTCTGACTCCTGCTGCAAAGGGAGATCAGGAGAGGGGTGCAGCTCTTCTCTCCCGCTGAACTCGTCCTCATCTCCCACAGCCTCCTCCATCTCCACCGCCACTCAACAACTGACCTAAACCAACAAAGCAGAAAATGACCGCACAACGCGATGCCGTTAACAACCAATCACGCTGTCAGGACGCGCACCCCCGCTGTACCATCACAGGATCACAGAGTCGCTAAGGCTCGAAAAGATGCTGCGGTGCAACCCCCGGCGCACCCCCGCCATGCCCACCGACCACGTCCCTCACTGCCACATCCACGCGGCTCCCGAACACCTCCAGGGGCGGCGACCACCCTCCACCTCCCCGTGCACCCCGTGCCGCCGCCTCACCGCCCTATTCTCAGAAGCGTTTCGCCCCGCCGATCCCACCGTCCTGCCGAGCTCCGCGCTCGGTCTCGGCGCTCGCAGCCTCTCCGGCGCTGCCCGCGGCTGCTATGGCAACGCCTACACAAACGCAGCTGCCAGGCTGCGAGTCGCAACGCGTTCATCCCCGTTTCCCACTAGCTTCTACTCTAACTCCCCTCCTGCGTGTTTCCCGGTTGTGCGACACGAGGCTCCAGACAAGCGGCAGCCCCGCGCCTCGGCGGACCCCAGAGCCGCCCGCCCTCAGCGCAGCACCGCGAAAGCAGCCAAGAAGAACGAAACCGACTCGCGCTCCTGGCTTCTGCGTTTCATTTATTGAAGTGAGCTGAAAACCACCGGGCGCCCCGACGGCCGTCCCCGAAAGACCGGCTCGCATCACCCCCAACTCCGCCCCCCCCCCCGGCTGGCAGCAAGGCGCAGACGCGGGCGGGGCGGCGCAAGGCGCACGCGCGCCTCCCGAAGAGCGAGGGGAAGCTGCGCGCTCGCCCTGCGCCTGCGTGCTTGGCCGCGACGCCGGGGTCCGCGCTCGGCTCGTGCGCGCCGCCCGACTGTCAGCGCCGATCCGAGGGGCGGGCCGTGAGCGGCACCGCGGCCCCCGGCGCCGGTGAGCGGCTCGGCGCGAGCGGCGGTCGGAGCCCGGCGACGGAAAGCGGAGGGGGCCGATCCGGGGCGTCGTCGGGGACGCCGGGGCCGAAAGGGTGCCGAGGGCCCCTCCGGGCCGACGCGGCGCGGCGGGCCGGGGGCCGAGGGAGCTCGGCGGGAGGCGGCCGCGGGCTCGCGGGGCGGGGCCCCGGCCTCCGGGCACCTGCCGGGCTGCGGCAGCTGAGGGCAGCCGGACTTCGCCGCGCTTCCTGCCGCCTTTGTTTTGAGAGGCCAAGGCCAAGTCCCTCCGAGCCCGCGGCCTGGCTCTGCCCGCTGTGGTGCGGTGCTGGGGCGGAGGGCGCGCGTCTGCCTGCCTGCCTGCCTGCCTGCCTGTGGGGGGGGGGGGGGGCGTAAAGCGCCGGGCTCGCGGTTGGCTCTTTGCTCGCGGTGGTGGCTGACAGCCTGTGCGGAGTTGGCGCGGTTCCCTGAAGTTTGCTCTTCCTGTGTGAGCGGCTGGAGGTTGTGAAACGGCCCGGTTATCTCGGCACGTCGCTGTGTAATTGGAAGGTTGCAGCGCGCTGCACTTCCTCCGCGAGGTGTGCTGGGTGCCGGGGAGGTGGCTGCGTGTGCTAAAGCCGACCCCACGCTGCTCGTACTGTTTACTCAGAGGGCGGCGAGGCGCTGGCACAGCTGCCCAGAGAAGCTGTGGTGCCCCATCCCTGGAGGCGCTCGAGGCCAGGTTGGATGGGGCCCTGGGCGGCTGAGGTGCTGGGGGGCAGCCCTGCCCACAGTAGGGGGTGGGCTTTGGGGTCCCTTCCAACCCAACCATACTGTGAGTCTGACAGCCCTTCCTAACAAGAGGCGTTGGGTCAGGCTTTGCAGACCTTCACTGTATGGTCATTGCTTCCCATTTGGAAGGAATCAGGAATTCCAGATGCATTTCTTAGATTTCAGTGGATACCATGTTCTTCCATCTTTGGTCATTAGGGTCCTTTTCTACCTTCTCTTAAACAGCTCCAGAAATCAGGTCTGCCTGAGAGCCAGCTAATCTTACCTTTCTGCTTTTAATGTCTAATAGTCCTTTACATGCATGTCTTGACTTAACTACAAATTTTGCTACAGACTCAGGTAAAATATCTGATTAATTTTTCCCTGTATACCTGCACTTCTGATACTGTAAGAAGAGGAAATAGAGTGCGGGGGAAAATCTTCCATCAAAAATCTAAGCCAAAGTACTTATACTTAAGCCTTCCAGTTTAGAGCTTCCATGGCTATGTTTCTTTCCACTGCTGATACCAAATTTGAGCTATTGCAAGGGGACTATAGATGTCTCACTTCCAATGGGTTTAAGTTCTTCTGTAGTTTGTGCTTTGAGCAGCCACCAGATTCCTGTATGCACCCTTTTAATAGGCAAACCTACCCTAGGTTACATAGTGTTTGCTTTACAAATGAATATTTGCTGTTCTTTTGTTATTTTTACCATTTTTTGATACGTGCTTCCATAGGGCAAGGTAAATACAAAATGCTAAGCAGAGAGCATTTCAGGTAATGAAACAGAGCTAAGTGACTTCAAATGTGGAATTGTGGAATTGTGTAATTCCGGTTCCTATTTTTTGTAATGCTTTCTAATGATGCTTCTGTCAAGTTACACCATTTTTATTGCTAAAGATTTCTCCCTGGTTAAGTTTGATATGATGGAGAGCCATCAAGTGAAAGTGTATGTTTTAAAGACGTTATGTTTATTTTCAGTGCTGTTGAATTATGAAGGCATATTGAGGTCCCAATCAGCCATGGAGGAAACAGATAGGGAAGCGGTTGCAACAGCTGTTCAGAGGGTGGCTGGAATGCTTCAGCGTCCCGATCAGCTGGATAAAGTGGAGCAGTATCGCAGGAGGGAAGCTCGTAAGAAGGCTTCTGTGGAAGCTCGACTCAAGGTATGCAGTATGGGATGAGTTGTCTTTTTTTTTTTTCCTTCTACTTTTTTCATTCAAATAGTTTTATGTCATGGACTTGAATTTTTGGTCTGAGTGCAAAAGAGAAGTTGTGCACCCTGAAACTAATGCGAGCAAATGTTTTATATCCTGTTGAAGTTTTGTTCAAGCATTTCAAATGTTCTTATGACCTGTAGCTTGTGCAGTTTATCCACAGACAGGTTCCCTCCTGCAGTGTAGCCTGTCAGCCAGCAAGTGTTGTGACAACAGAATATTGAACATGTAACAGAACTTGATGATTGACTCTGAAAATCAAACAATTGGTGCTGAAAATGTGTTTAGTCTCTGACTTTTATTTGAGCTTATGGTTGGTCATAGCTTAATCTTCCAAATAGCGTATGGTGATGTCGTTGAAGGAGAAAAGGTTTCTTGAGTCCTTGCTAAAGGACTCAAAAAATCAGGATTTTTGAATGTTTCTGTCCACAGTGGAGCCTTGAAAATAGCCTGCCTTCCTTCTTGGCATAATAGTAATAACTATGCTTATAATAACAACAACAAAAAAAGAAACGTGAAGTTTAGTGTAAGCAGTTACATTCAGGGTGCCAGCAGGCTTCTTAGGTGAAGAATAGCCTTAAAAGTAATTCTTCTGTATCCATCTGAGGATTAAAAACTAAAAACCTCACTGAAAGGAGCATGAGAGGAATTGAAAGCTTTTGTACAAGAAAGGACAGTGGATTCTGATTAATGGGAGAAGACAGGTAGATGTTTTAAGAATCCAGTTTAAGAGAAGATTGTTGGCCCACTGCATGTTATCTTAATGAGTCACTTAAGTTATTAATCTTCTTGCTTCTTGAGGCATTGGGCCTGACTGGGGTCCAGTGCCACAGCTGGTGGTTTTACTGACACAATAAATGTCTGAACACAACTTTTTAAGTTTTGTAAATGCCTAAATCCTCTTTGTAATGGAGCTATAGTGGAGTAATATATGGAGCTCTAAGGAAACGATGCTGCAAGAATCCCAGCTGTGTAACTTAATGCTGAGGGCTGTCACTTGAGGGGTACTAAAAAAACAAAACTGAAGTACTGAGCACTGTTCCCAATGGTTCCAAATGGTTTTGTTTGGGTTTTATTTAAGTGATGGTCAGTCCAATCTAAGGTGTATATGTATTGTAGGAGGAAAAGCCTGCATGCTGTACCCCTGCTTTCCCAGCATCCCCCATTGATTGTTGAAAGGCAAACTGAACGTCTGGGTGGGTGTCTGTTGTTTGAAATTTCTTTGGCTGTTTGAGTCAGTGACAAAGATTAGTTGATGGTTGCTGTTTTAACATAAGTTTCTGCGGAAGTTAAATATGTACAAATTCTAATTTGTGAGACTTGGAAGATATGCCTCAGAATAAATTGAAAAACTGAGTCAGATGGACTGAATGTTAAATCATTGTATGATTTATAAGCTACAGCCAGCTTTAGAAACTTGTGTCTTCCCTTGGTGTTGAAGTACCACATTGCAATTCAGTCCATTGTGAGGTACTTCAGTTACTGTAGGGGAAACTTTGTTAATGCAGCAGTTCTGTAGACAGACAGTGTATAAAAATGCTGTACTGCTGCTCAACTGTGCTGAGTTTGACACAAAAAAAAAAAGCATTTTTATCAGTAAAATCAGTGTATCGTAATTTGGAAGTATGTAAACAATTGTGGCTTAAAATTGACTGCATTTTCCTGGGATGTTCCCTTTACATTTAAAACGCAGTGAATGTCGTTCATAGCTACCAGGATTTCCTCTTTGGCTTCTAGTAACAGGCAAAAACAAACCCGTGACAGCTCAGGCCTTTTGACCTTACATGTACAGCAAAAGTTATGGCCAGAGCCGAGCTAAACTGTGTGTGCCTCATTGCTTTACAGTTTGCTTCAAGTCCTTGAGTTCAGCAATGGAATTTTTGCTTGTGCCTGGCTTTTGGCTTGTTTTTTGAACTGTGTTTTTTCCAGTTTCATTTTCTCTTGCCCGATTTCATCGTCGGTGCATATTTCTTAAGAAGGTAGCTACCTAAAACATGGATGTGATCTGATTTCTTTCATGAAGATATGCTTTACAGTGCATGTTAGTAATGTGTCAAGACTTTAAGACGATATTCGGGAATAATGGCTCATTTGAAGAGTCATTGTTTCAAGTACTGCTTATCACAAGAGAGAGCTGTGTCAATAATCTTGCAGTATGCCATAGCAATCTAGTAGTTGCCTTGTCAATCTACTTATTTTACATGGGCTAAACTTCTAGTGTTTGTTGTTTTTTTTTATATGGCAATGCTAGATACTGCTATCTAAGTAAAATTTTTGGAGAAATATTGGAAATACAGTACTTACAATGCATTATGGTTAACATGAGAGTTCTTTGTCTTTTTGTTTGCTTTTAAGGCAGCAATCCAGTCACAGCTAGATGGAGTACGAACGGGTTTAAGTCAACTACACAATGCACTGAATGATGTAAAGGACATTCAGCAGTCTTTGATAGATGTCAATAAAGACTGGAGACAGAGCATCAACGCCATTGAAAACCTCAAGGACGTTAAGGATGCTGTAGTGCAGCACAGCCAGCTGGCAGCTGCTGTAGAAAATCTCAAGAACATATTTTCAGGTAATCTGCTATTCTTTATGTAATCTGCCACAGTCTTATTCAAAGTGGTACAAACCGTATGGCTATTGAATGATGTGGTAACTTTAAACCTTGCTGGGAATGAAGAATTAAAGAGAAATCACCTAGATGTCGTGTTCAGCGAAGTAATATTTCATCTAAATTTCTCTGTAACAGCTTACAGTCTGGCTTATCTTCATCATCAGTAGAAGTCAGTAAGAAGCTTCTTGTTCGTGATTAGTAGCTGGAATCACATTTTTAGTGTAGAAATCTGAACTATGCAAGCAGCATTTACAGAAAGTTCAGATGTATGTGAAGTATGCTGGGTACCTTCAGCAGGACTTGGGTAACAGTAGTTTCAGGTGATCTTCGGAAGCAAATAAGTTTGCAAGCAAATGCAGAATGTCAAGGAGCAGGATCTCCAGTTAGAGGGTTCCCTAGCAATCTTTCTCCCACAGCAGTTAAGAACCTCAAGGATGATTTGTATTTCTACTTAAAATAACATCCAGCAAAGAACAATGAATTTTTGTATGTTCCAGTGCTAATTTGTTTCAGGTATGTTGTTTTAGTTTACCCCCATGAATGCAGTTGAGACCTGAATGCAGCCTTTTGTTTTCTAGTGTCCTGAGAGGCTTTGGGTGTGAAGTGTTTCCCCTCAGATTGTTACAAAGTAGAGTTGATGATAACTTCCCTCTCAGTGAACCAAATGTTTTCATTGCAAATCAAATGTTTTTCAGCACGTTTAATGATTGTAACTGTCTTAATGTGTTTGTTTGGTTTTTTTTTTTGATTGCCAGATTTTATCACTATCTGCTGTTCTTGCGGCATTTTCTCAATTTTTCTTCTTCTTGCCACTGAATCCTAATCCTATTCTGTATTGTTCCTTTAATACTGAATGTAGCTTTCTCATTTGTTTCCTAGTGCTGGTATTATATTGAGTTTATCTTTTGGAATTTTTATTTTTGTGTTGTTTTTTTTTTAACCTCTTTTTCTTCTTTTATGCCTTTCTTGCAGTTCCAGAGATAGTGAGGGAGACCCAAGATCTGATTGAGCGAGGGGAACTTCTGCAAGCGCATCGAAAACTGATGGATTTGGAGTGTTCTCGTGATAACCTGATGTATGAGCAGTATCGCATGGACAGCAAAAACACACATGACATGAACCTCATCCATACGTACTTTGGGGAAATGCAGAAGCTTTCTGAGGAGTTGGCCAAGCAGTTGTGGATGGTGGTTCAGAGATTTCTTGTCACAGTCCGTCGAGATCCGACCTTGCTTGTTTCTGTTGTTAGGATAATTGAAAGGGAGGAGAAAATTGACAGGCGCATGTTAGACCGGAAAAAACAAACTGGGTTCATACCTCCTGGCAGGCCAAAGAAATGGAAGGAAAATATGTTCAACATTTTGGAAAGAACTGTGAGCATACGAATTGAAGGCACTCAAGCAGATAGTAAAGGATCTGACAAAATGTGGCTTGTGCGTCATCTAGAAATCATACGTAAATACGTCCTGGATGATCTTCTGGTGGCTAAAACCCTGCTGGATCAATGCTTTCCCCCACACTATGACATTTTCAAAAGATTGCTAAGCATGTACCATCAGGCTTTGTCCACCCGCATGCAGGAGCTTGCTGCAGAGGATCTGGAAGCAAATGAGATTGTTAGCCTTCTAACTTGGGTTTTAAATACTTACAAAAGGTAAAGTACCATTTATCTTTCTGTGAGAAAACTTGAGGATTAGCATACATGACACAGTCTGTGAACCAGTAATTGCATGTCTGTTAACAGAATAGAAGATAAAGAAGATACAGATGTTTATAAAAAAAAAAAAGAAGAGGGATAATAGTAAAGGACTGTTGATATTTGCTAATGCCTTTTACTCTCTGGAAGCTACTCCTTAAAACTTCTCCAGATTTTCTGGTACATGGTTTTGAGTTGCTTTGTAAGCTTGAGGCTTTAACGCAGTTCCAGAGCACCGTGGAGCTGCTGTCAACCTAAAATAATGTGTGTGCGCACCGCTTGGTGATGAACTGGGGAGAGCAGAGGAGTTAAGAGTTGGATGCTTGTGTATGTGAAGCAAAATGTTTTTCATTGGGCATAGCCCCAGTAAATTAGTGTGATTATTTACTTTCTATTGTTCTCCTTGGCAGTGCGTGGGACTGTTTTAAGTATTGCTTCATGACTGTTAAATGGAAAGAATGTAGTAACTTCCTCCAGATTTTATCTGGATTTTACTGTGTGACACTTTGTTTCTGTAGAAGAATTTCTGCCCATAGGTTCTCTCCTGTGATACTGTCAAACTTTTACTGTCTTTTGAGTGCTGTGATGTGTTGAAATAACATAAGGGTTGGGTCTGTCCTCTCATTCTCCTGATAAAAACAGCTCAGATGGCAGTGTTTTATTTTTTGCTGACACAAAGTTACTAAGCAACTGATTTATCTGGGGAAAAGTACTGTGAGCTTCTTGTGCTTTATGACTAACCTTGTTCTCAGTAGCTGGCAGTGACCCAGAATCTGCACTGTGTATGGTTTTTGCTTTGTTTGTTTGATCTCACTGTTTCAACAGATAGAGCTCCTGGTAGGTCTACCACCATTCAGCAAATAGGTTGGAGATACGACCATTCCAGGGAGTTTTTATGACCTGTTTTAAGATATGTTTTGGCCTACTCATTGCTTTACTTTACGCCGTGGCATTCTTCTGCTTTTTTTCCCTATAGAGAACATCCAGGAGGAGCCCCTAATGCATGTTTAATAAATGGGCCAGAAGGGTATACTTGAGATGCAGCTGATAAGATAAAGGAGCTGAGTTTATTGGCCTTCTCTTCATTATTACTAGAGGGCCAGAGGAATGAAGCAATGAATGTAAATCTGAAATGTGGGACTCTCTCTTCCTATGGGGGCATTGTCTGGGCAGAAATCCTGCTCCCAGGTTTTTCATTTACAGCCTTGGGCTGATGTTCCACTGAGGCAGTTCTTGGTCTAAAAACTGTCAGTGAGGAAACACCTCAGGAAAAGTTGAAGTCTGTGAGTGTCTCTCTTTCCTGGCCAAGAAGCCTGAGAGGGCAGCACTGTAATTGTGTGCTTGTGAGTTACAATAGAGCATTATATAGATGGCAATTAGCTTGTGTAGAGGGTGGTGGAATCTGCCTGTGGGTGGGAAAGTTGAAGTATTTCAGTGGGATCCTTGCAAAACTTAACCAGTTCTCAGTTGCTGGACATCTCTTAACAGTACAATAAACAATTCTCTATAGAGATCTGAATATAACAAACTGTGCTGGCCTGTATGACATCACAAAAACTTCCACAAATTCATGAAGACTTCTGTGAAATCGGCTTAACCTTCTTTTCTCTGAATGAAAAATAAGCTCTACGTTCCTGTTCACTTGTATGGAAAATAGTTTTGTCCTTTCTAATCTTTCTTTACTTTTAATAAATGTAGTTGAACATCATGGAGGACATAGGGAATTGTACTTTGTTCATGTGCATTACAGCTGCATTTCTAAACCAGCTGAGAAGGTAGAAGCCAATAAAGAGATGCCTTGAGCATTCTTTTCCATGTCATGAATCGATAAGAAGGTGGTGCGTAACTTGTTTATAATTTTGAAGGATAAGAATTTAAAATACATTCTGCTGAAGTAGAAAGTGATCATTTTGTAAGCTCTTTTTAGAACTAGATTCCATTCTTCTCAGGAATAGTCATCTTCACGTGGATAACAGCCACTACAGTTTGAGTAGTGGGGATGCTAATGTATTTGTCTCATCATTTTGTCAGTGAGAGTTTTGAAAACATACTGTGGTTAACTAAACCTACCCTGGGTTGGGATCAGGGCTCTAATCTGTGCTTTAGAAAAATCTAGGTTGTGTAAGATTCTGATGATGCCCTTGTTCAGGGCATCATTTTATTAGACACTACAATCAAGTGTTGCTAAAACTGCTGAGAAGAGAGTTCAGCAGCATTGGCTGCAGTTAGTGTCAGCGATCTTCACGCTAATGAATGGAAAGCATGGTGCTGTGTAACTGGACGACGTCCCAGAGCTGAACACCTGTCTTACAAGATGCAGCAGAGTTGACATCAGGCCTGCCATGAAAGGCAGAATAGAAGTTTTCTTGTGTTAGTTTCCAGGGAATACAATTCTGGCTGAAAGTTCAACTTAATTATGAATGTTTTGTGATGGGAAACAACCCTCTCCAATGGTTAGAAGCCTCCTGGCAAGGGTTGTGTTATTGCTTCCTTTGTAACAATTGGGAAAGGAGTATTTCATAGAAAGTCTTTCAGGACTGGAAGTAAGGATCTGTTGTCTTTGTTCCGTGGCTTCAGTTGGTGTACCTTAAACATTTGATGTTTCTGTGGCCTTGTGAAGTAGGGGATAATGGTCAATGAGATTAGAAATACTTTCTAATACAACATAGCGCCATAACCAGCTTCTCATTTTACCCCTATCTGACTCTAGAACAGGTCCTGCTGTTGGTATTATTGTGTTCTTTATGTGAACTGTGATGGAGTGGAATTCAGCTTTCTGAGAACCTTGAGCCCCGTAATATCTTCAGTCTCCTTTCCTGCACCTCGGAATGACATTACAAATGTAAAGGGCTCAGTTGCACTGGATTCTGTGCCTTCACAGACAACATGTTTGTATTCTTTCCTTAGCGATTAGGTAGAAGTGTTTCTAGGGCTGCAGTGGTTTTTGTGATGTGGAAGCACTGCTGAGTTGACTCACTGCATATCCCCAAAGGACTCCTTGAATTTGCAGAAATTTAGAAACTAAACACTTGGAGAACTGAAGTTTTTTTTTTCTTTCCCTCACTGAGTATATTTTGCATCAGTTGTTAATAAAATGCTCTGAGGAGTGTAGTTTTGCTTTATTTATTTATTTATTTTAAGCTCAAAATATTAAGGATTCTTGCTATTTTTATGCTTTGACATAGCAAGCAACTTCTGGAAATCTTATTTAGAGGAATAATCTCATTGTGGAGTATTAGTTTTCCATAAATCTTTTAAAAATGTTCTTGAGGGTTGCTCTAGTTTTTCGAATCCTATGCAATCAAGCAAATACAGCCAGCAGTGCTGTTATGGTACTAGACCTATGATGTGCCCTTTTGGTTTAGCTTGTAAGATGTCTTCTCTTGTAGCAAGTGTATTCTCTACCAATGCAAGAAGCAGTGCTAGGTTTTATTTGAGCGTACTTTAGTTCTAATGGGGATGTAAAGTAGCACAACAGAAGGTCTTTGAGAAGCTCTGCTCAAAACTTGAAAGGGTTAATATTTAAATATTTTAAAACTAGATGCCTTTAACACTTCTTATGAAAATATGCTGGGCTAAAGTTCCTTAGATCCCACTCGTGTGTGTATATATATATATATATATATATCTTTATATATCTTTATGTCCATTCCAAAAAGTTCTTAATAGTGGCAATAAGTACATTTACAAAGAATGTAAAAATTCCTTGGTGATTAGACCAAAAAAGCTATGTAGTTTTTAACTTTAATTTCATTTTCTTTTGCTGATCTGAAATATTGTGGCATGTTTTGTTTTGTTTTTAAACTCAGTACAGAGATGATGGGGAATTCAGAGCTGTCTCCAGAAGTGGATGTAAATTCTCTGAATCTTCTGCTTTCACAAAATGTGGTAGATCAGCTTCTCAGCAAGTACATGTCAACGCTTACTGTAAGTAGTAATAATTCAAAGATTCCTTCATATGAATATATGGCCACACAGGTGCCTTAGTGCTCAAAGTGCTGTACTTCCATCGGAGGAAAATACAGTGACAAACGTGAACTCAGTGCCTTTACTTGTATAAATCTTCTTATACTACATGCAGCTTGGTTTACAAGGTTATGATCAGAGAATACTATGGATGTGAATCATGAAATTTCAAGGAATAATTGTCATTTACAGACTGCAGTAACCACGTTTTGTTACAAAGGGGGGAATTCCATTGTTTGTACTTAGAAACTAAAGAACTCACAGCACTTGTAGGTAAGGCATTACTAGAATTAGAAGCAGCTTACGTCTGCTTGGTTCTTGTAGAAACTCGGTCAACATTTGATACCGATGTGATTTTTTTCAAGGTAATCAGGATGCTCATGGGATATATTTGCCAGTCTTCTTCATTTAATTCTTGTCAGCTGCCTAAGCAGAGCATTTCCTTTTGTGCATGCCTTTTCAAGTGCATTTTAAATACAGAAACGCTGCATCTTGCTTACAACAGGTGACACTTCATCTTTTTTTAAACTACAAGTCATCAAAAGTTGGTTGGCTACACGGCAGAGGAATCAGTATGTGGTTGCCAGGTTTTAAATGATTTTTTCTTTAAAGATTCAATGTTGTTTGCCTCTTAGACTGGCTGTTGGGGTATGTGAAACTTTGGACTGGCTGTTCTTGTATTGTTCAGTCGAATTCCTAAGTCTGGAAGCTCTGCCAAGCAGAGGAGGGAGGTCTTTAGCTGTTTTAATTTGTTAGATACTAAAACATGCCTAGCAACTGCAACCAGTTGGACTTGATGCCCATCACATCTTGTTATCTGTTACTGCATTTCTCTATGACTGCTATTCCAAATATTGCAAAATTTTATTTTGCTTTTATTGTGGTGCTGGATTAAACTATCTCTGCTTTCTCTTTGTTGCTTTATTTGATGTAGTCCAACATCATTAGCTGGCTAAGGAAAGCACTGGAGACAGACAAAAAAGACTGGGTAAAAGAAACTGAGCCAGAAGCGGATCAAGATGGGTACTATCAGACTACGCTCCCAGCTATTGTTTTTCAGGTATAAGAAAACTTGTTTATTCTAGAAAGAAAAAAAAAAAATACAGAGGAGTTTTTGGTCGTTTATTTATTTATTTATTTTTAATAAAATTGGTGCCAGTGACTGTTCTTTTACTTACCATTGAGGTAGGCCTGCTTTACAACTGAGCTTTTTCCCTTAATGTAGATGTTTGAGCAGAATCTTCAGGTAGCTGCTCAGATAAGTGAAGATTTGAAAACAAAGGTACTCCTTCTATGCCTTCAACAAATGAATTCATTTCTAACCAGGTAAAACAATTTTTAAAGTATAAATACTTTATCTTGCCTCCAGTTGTCTTCATTGCTTGGTTTTCCTGTGGATGTTTCTTTATTTCTTTGTCTCTTTGTGCCAAGCAAGCTCTTCTTTCATTTTCTTTTCTTCCTTCACCAGAGAAGTTCTGTGTTGGTGAGTGTCACCATGAGTTCCTCTTTGGCTCTAGTTTTTGGAGTCAGTTCTTCTCTCTTTGATATTTCAAACTGGTAATCCTTCCTCATAACAAAGAGAGAAACAGGGAGACGAAGCATCCCGTGAGCAACAAGCCCTTGAAAATACTTTTGTAGATAAATGTCAAGACCATATGGAGCTTTTGATTCTACGGTGTGTAGTTTTTACAGATTTTTTTTGTCTGCTTAATGTTGTTCTTTGTATGTGTTACAGATACAAAGATGAAGCGCAGTTTTACAAAGAAGAACATCTTAAAAATCGCCAGTATCCTCAATGCTACGTTCAGTACATGATTGCAGTCATCAACAACTGTCAAACTTTTAAGTAAGTCTGTATTTTCTTGCTAGATTTAATTTGTAATACTACACGTTCCCAGGACTTTCTTGGATTTTTATATACAAAGAGGGTCTTAGGTGAGATAGTTTAGCTGACTAAAGAAAGCCAATAGGTTTAAATGTATTTAACTTTTTGGGAAGTAAGCCTTGTTACTCCTGTTGGCAAACCAAATCGCATTCACCTGTGAAAAGCCACTCTCCTTTCAGAATTGCAATTGTCTGTTTCAGTTTGTCTGGGACCAGTTATCTTTTCTTACATTTGTTCTCTCACAGTCCACCTTCAAGCTCTGTGATCAAGGTGGATGAAATAGAGGACATTAAGGGTATCGTTGACTTTAATCAGAATATTAAAGCAGGAGAAAGAAATCCTCATTGCTCATGTTTCAGAACAAGAAAAGTCCTTTGTATGTTTCAGAGTTCAGCAATCCAGTCTCTCATTCATCTCTTTCTACTGCCATTCTCCAGTCCACAAATGAGCAGTAGTTCTTATTTATTTTTTTTAACCAACATGCAAGTAAGTTAGTGTGGTCACTGGAAAGTCATGCTGAGGAGTCACTTAAGGCTTCCAAAGCAGCAGAAAACATTGTTTCGCCTTGCAAAAGACTGGTATGTCTGTTTCTGTTCATGCATTCGGAAAATTTAGTAGCAATGCATCTTCTTCAGTGGATGATGAAAGGCCTTGTTATTTGTCACAGAGAATCTATTATCAGTCTGAAAAGAAAATACTTGAAAGTTGAAATGGAAGAGACATTATCAAGCAGTCATGCAAGCATGGATGTGATTTTAGACATCATTGCCAAAGAAGGATGCTCTAGCCTGCTAGATGAAGTCTTCATGGATTTAGAGGTTGGAACTTTTTTCCTCAAAAAACAAACAAACAAAAAAACCCACAAAAAGCATTATTTCCTAGGAAAACAAAAAATTCAGGAATGATCTAGGTATGAAATGTCCTGATTGCTGAACGTGTGCTAGCAAAATGCAAGGAAACTTCATTGGTACAGTTTGAGTGTCAGAGACTGAAAGGATTTTTGATTGTATTTCACGGGATTGCTTCAGGCAGGTGCTTTGTAATAGTGAATATAGGTGTATTTTAGGAGAGTGTACACAGTCAAATAGTTGCACAGCTGCATTGTAACAATTATTTGCTACTGATAATAAGCTGCGTACAGGTGCTGTAATGAAAACCATTAAGATTGTTGACTGACAGTAAAGATTGTCAGTTTCTGACTGATAAATTCAGTTCAGGAATTCTGGCTTCTGATAGAATCCTCCTAAAAAAAGGGAAAGGGGGGAAAAAAAGGGCTATGTATAGTTTGAGAGAAATTGGAAATGCGTGCAGGAAGGTGGAGAAATGAGAGTGATGTGGAAGGAAGAAAGATGTTCTGAGTATTTTGGTTGTGAATGACATTTTGAAATGATTCACAGTAAGAAAGATGTGGGAGCACTGTTTATTCTAAACCTGGAGCTCTTCAGCAAGACCTTTGTGGTTTTTTTTGTTAACTGTGTTGATTACGAAGAGGCACTCAATCCACTCAAAGGAACATTCTTTGAAATTATTTAACTTGAAGCTTTGTGTCTCCATTGGCATTTGTACAATGCTTTGATACGCAGAATATTTTCACTGGGAAGAGGAAACAAGATAGCAGACTTGTGTGGGTGTTGAGAATACTGGAATTGCATGTTCTGGGAAAGGCATAAAGCACGTAGGCCACCAGGTTTGGTATAGACACAAGGATGTTGTGGCACCATGAATAGCCAGTAGCAGCTCAAGGGAACAAACACCAAATTTCATTCTTGCAACAGTTTAAAGGTGCATTGTGTTAAACTGGAATTGTCCTCCTAAGGCAACTTTGTTCTTGGACCTTATTTTTTTTTTTTTTAATCCTGCCTAGACATTTAAATAGAAAAAATCCTAAAGGATTTTGGAGAACTTGTGAAATGAATGCTTAGGTTAGTGCAGTTGGTTTACATACACAACTGGTGTGCACGTTGAGGTAGCGCTCTGGCAGCTGTAGTTCTGACAACCCATCACATCATTTTTCTGTGTTAACTGTTTGTTCTGGTTGAAGGAATGTAATTCAGAAATATATTACACTTAGAATTGTTTCCTTATTTTTCTTAATCGCACTAATCTGATGAAAAGTGTCAAAAACTTCATCTCATCAATTATAATTGTTATCTTCTCAGCCCCATCTGAATGAGCTGATGACAAAGAAGTGGTTGTTGGGGTCTAATGCTGTGGGAACTATTTGTGTCACTGTAGAGGATTATTTTAATGACTTTGCAAAAATAAAAAAGCCTTATAAAAAGGTAGGTGCAAAATATTCTATGGTACCCTGCTAATATACTCTCAATGTCCTTTTGGTTTGGTTTTTATGGATACTGCATGGAATGTAGAATTGGAACACGGACGTTGAAATTCTGAATTGATTCATCACTAGAAATTAAACTGTAATCATGTCGCATTATTCTGAATTGAGCATTTCTGATCTATTTTGTTCACAGCCATCTGATGTTTTTAGGGAGAGATTAGACTTGCAGAACTTAATACATTGTAATATTATTAAATTGTATTCTTATCATCTTGAATTTTTCTTCCTCACACCAGAAGTTTATAGATAGACATGTAATTAGCTTTGTTTGCCTGCAGTTATTTTTTTATAAATGTGCACACTTAATGTATTGTTTTAATATGTACATTAAGGTGGGAAGGCATTAAGGTTGGCTACATGAGGTTGACAAAAGGCATAATACATGTTAAAAATGCTGTTATATCAGTATATTGGGTGGTCTTAATATATTTTTCCCATAGTCTGTCAAAGGATATTTTTTTCATTAGCCTTGAATTTTTAGTATTATTCTACTTAGTTTTACTGAATTAAAGTGTGTGTGTGTGTGTATATGTATGTATATATAAATATAAAATCAATTTGTATGTAGTTAAGATGGCATGTCTTAAAATTACTCACAGCAGTTTAGTAAATACTTGACTCTAGCAAGATCAGGATTTAGATGAGGCCTTTGAAGAAACTCTTGGGTGTGTTTGTAAGACACAGAATCATACGGTTATTCTTTCTTACCTGAGCTCCTATGAAGATAGAAAGGACTGCTTGAAGTTTCTCTGACCTTTTAACACGTTCATCTTCAGGATCTAGAGATACTGGAGGCCTTGAAGTACATAATTATAAGAATTTTCAGTCCAGAAAAAGTAAACAAAAGAAGTTAGGTGGTCACAGAACTGGTCTATCTCCATGGAACAGTTTTCCAGGACTGATTTGTTACTGTGAGGTAATTGTGCTTGACATGAGCTTCTTCAGTCAGTAATACCAATCTCAGAGATCACGTGTGTTTCATCATGTAGTGTTTATTGCCACCTTAGGGAGAAAAAAAGTCAAACACGACTTCTGGCATTCATTATACCTGCTATTTGATTGCATCCCAGCACAAGTTTCCTAGACAGCACACCTGATGTTCTAGCATCGGTAGGACACACTTGTCTTTCCCTGAAGTTAAAATTCTTGATTAACTCAGTTCTGAAAGTTCTGGTTTTAAAAGCTGTGTGAACAGAGAAGGTTTTCGCTTCTGTTAGCATCATGAAAATGTGAAGCCATTCCAAGTATATTATATAAGTGAAAGCTGTATACTGGTGATAAAGCACAAAAACATGTTTCAATGCCTAATATTGCTCTGAATAGGGACTTTGGCAGTTATCACTGGCATAAGCCACCACTTCTTTCTTTCAGACGATGACTATGGAGGCCCATCGAAGGGTGGTTGTGGAGTACATCAGGGCAATCATGTTAAAACGTATCTCTTTCAAGAATGCAGAAGAGAGAAAAGAGGGCGCAGAAAAAATGATCAAAGAAGCCGAACAGTTCAGATTTCTGTTTAGGAAGCTTGCATCTGTGAGTATTTGTTTCAATAATGATGTTAACTTGATAATTTTTAACAATTTTGAATGAAAACACATTGCTTGGAAATAATAGCTAGAATTAGATCTCTGTATCTCCAACATGTGGGTGAATAGTGAGTAACAAGAGTGCCATGTGGGGGCATGGACCAAGTTCATGAACAAACACCAGCCCACTGCTGAAGCGGTATCTGATGGCCTTGCAGTGCCACATTTTCACATAAACTTTTAAGGGGAGACCTGGCTTTCACATCAGTAACTCCTAATGCTTGTGTTGCGGATTAGCAACAGTTATAGACCAGAATACAGAGTTGTGCGAATAAATACGACATGTTTGTCAGACATGGCTTTCTTTACTGATACTTTGGAGATAGTGCAGATCTGCAGATGAGGAGGAATAGGGAAATGCAGAAGAGGCTTAATGTGACAATTCACAAACGCTTTTGTATTAATGGCTAAAATTTTCACTCTTCAGGGCATTTAACAGCTTTGTCAGACAAAATAAGAATAATACTAATTAAAAAATTGTGTGTAGATATTGGGAGGGTCACTTTCTTTAGTCATTTTTAAATTATTATTGTTTTATTATTTTTTTAATTATTATTTTTCAGGGGTCTGGAGAGGACACTGAAGGACTTTGTGATATCATTAAGGCCATTGCAGAGGTTATCAAACTAACTGACCCTTCCCTGCTCTATCTAGAAGTTTCAACTTTAGTCAGTAAATACCCAGATATCAGGTAATTATCTTTGCCTTCAAAGTCAAACATAGATAATATCCTAGTTTCTTTGTAACAGTGGGATAATTTTAAAACAATGTGTAGTATGTTCATATTAATCATACTTTGCAATGTAGCTGCTTTTTTTTTTTAATAATGCTAATAGCAAATGTACGTGTGTTAGACTAGGAGGTATATGCATTTAAGTATTCATTGGTATGGCAAAGAAATAATGAGACTATTCCCATTGTGTCTTGGGAGCGTGAAATGCATTCTAGATTCCTAAGCGCAGCCAGAAATAGTGCCTTATAGATAGCTGAATGAGCCAGTTCTTTGTGAGATCTGATTAAGAGTTAGAGGTCCACGCTGAAAGTCAGTGAAAGGATGATCTGTGATATTTCTAGCATAATGTTAGTTCTGCAAGAATCAATGCCAGCCTTACCTTTTTTTCTTTGGCAGGGATGACCACATTGCAGCTTTGCTGTCGGTGAGAGGAGATGCCAGCAGAGACATGAAGCAGACTATCATTGAGACTTTGGATCAAGGGCCGAGCCAACCCAATCCAAACTACGTGCCAATTTTTAAAGAAATTACGGTTCCTACTCTAAATGTGGCAAAGCTTCTTAAATAAGGGACAGCTCTGTTCGTGTGTTGTTACTGGCATGGGATTGACAGGTGTGAAATAGTGAAATATTCAAATTTGGCAGTGCTATTTCAAGTAGCGTTCAGTGCACACTAGGTATGTTTCTTTCTCAAGGTCGGGATTTGGGATATAATCAGACTTGTGCAGGTGTTGATGCTGCTCCCAGCAAATACATTTCTAGGCGTGAAGTGTGGCATTGCAAACATATAAAGATACTTACATTGAAAATAACACAGCTGTGGCAGTGCTGGGTGTGTATATTGCTCTTCAGAGCCCTCGTCCCATGGCACAGCGTTGGGTGTACATTAACGTCACCATTCACTCCCACCTTATGCTTGGTGTATGTAATTACTTTGGTGTAAAATAGTTTATGGCAAAAAAACCTTAATTATGGAGCCAGCTTCCTGGCCACGGGACTGTAGAGGGAACCAATAAATAGCTAAGAAGGGCGTGAGGTACAAAATGTCGTCTTTGTGGATTCCCTAAAAAGAGCGCACGGAGCACCACTTGTTCAATAAAACGCTAAACCACGGCCGCGTTCTGCTGTGTGTTCTGTGTTTTGGCCGAGGGGGGAACGCACTTCAGATTTAAAAGCTAATTTTAACACAGGAGGCGCCGGGCCCGCGCCGCCTTAGGCCGCACCGGCTTCTTGTCGCCACGGTGACGGGCGTCACGCGCCCTTCCTCGTGCTTCCCCGCGTGGGCGCGGTCTGGTGACGTCACTCCGCGCCCCGTTCGGCCCGCCCCCGGAAGCGGAAGAAGGCTCGCGCTGTCCGGGTTGGGGCGGCCGTTATGGCGGCGCCTCACGGGATGGGGCTTCCCGATCCCTCTTTCTTATGGAACGTCTTCCAGAGGTGAGGCCGCGGAGGGCTCGGTGCCGCTCGCCGAGCTGGTACGGGGAGCGAGCGGGCCTTTGGAGGAGGCTCATTCTGGGCTCCTCAGAAGAGGGGTGGGCAGCGGGGGCAGGGAGGTGATTGTTCCCCTCCACTCTGCTCCAAGTGTGGAGCCGCTGGGCTTGTTCAGCCTGGGGAAAAGGAGGCTGCGGGGTGACCTCACTGCAGCATTTCAATACCTCAGGGGAGCCTACAAACAGGAGGGGAGTCAACTCTTTGAAAGGGTAGATAACTGCAGGACGAGGGGAAATGGTTTTAAGTTGAGGGAGGTTATTTACAGAGAGAGCGGTGAGGTGCTGGAACAGCTGCCCAGAGAGGCTGTGGATGCCCCGTCCCTACAGATGTTCAAGGCCAGACTGGATGGGGCCCTGGGCAGCCTGGTCTAGCATTAAATGTGGAGGTTGGTGGCCCTGCATGTGGCAGGGGGCTTGGAGCTTCATGATCCTTGAAGTCCCTTCCAACCCTGGCCATTCGGTGAGGCTGGACGCCTCTGACGGGCGCTGGGCGTCGGCCGAGGTTTGCGGCTGTGTTTCCGCAGCGGGAATCCAAGGGAGAGCTGTAAGGAGGGCTGGCGGAGGCGGAGTAGAGCGAGGGAGGTAACCTGGAGGCGTTTGCCTATTGGGAATCTGGGAGTGCCGCAATCTGTGGAGGGTGGAGAGCCGGGGGAAGCTCGTCCCTCGGGCCCTTTTTGTGGGAGATGTGTCAAAGGGGCCGCCTGGGCTCCGGTAACAGTGAGGCCGAGTATGGAGTAAGCAGACTCTGTGTGTGTTCAGACTGGGGCAGAGAAGGCTTCGGGGAGGCTTTCTGCTACCTGAGAGGAGCTTATAAGCAGGAGGGAGGCTGACTTTTTACACCGGTAGATAGTGATAGGGCAAGGGGGAATGGCTTTAAACCAAAAGAGGAGTGATTTAGATTGGATGTTAGGAGGAAATTCTTTGCTCGAAGGGCAGTGAGAGGGTGCTGGCACAGCTGCCCAGAGAAGCTGTGTTGCCCCCTCCCCGGAGGTGCTCAAGGCCAGGTTGGTTGTGACCCTGGGCAGCTGAGCTGGTGGGGGGCATGGCATGGGGTGGGGCTGGGTGGGCTTTGAGGACTCTTCCAACCCAAGCTGTTCTGTGATTCAAAGGATGCTAGGTTTGGATCAGCAGTGAGTAAGAGTTACTGGCTGGCATAACATAAGAGTGATTCAGAGAGGTGACATTTGTCCACCACCCTTTATGTGAAGGCTTTATCTGAGAACTTGAAGGAAGTATGTGTGATGCCATTTCCCAGTTTCAGCTGGTCTAGAAGGAAGCAGGTGGACATTCTGCTTCTCCACCAGGTAGGCCAGTAGAACCATTGTAAATAATGCAGCTAGCAAGGCTACTTGCATGGGTCTTGCTAAAAGTATTCCTATCTGGCGTACCACTGTATAGGTGTGTTGGAATATATTGACAAGGGATTCATTATAGATATGGATAAAACTGCTACTGTTTATGTAGTCCAAATCGTTTCCAGATAGGCTTTCAATATGCATAAGCATCAAAGAGCTTTAGAGAAATTTGGCAGGCATAGAATGAAAGGGAAAGTCCCTTGGTGTATAAATAACTGGCTGAAAGGAAAAGCATGTGGTTTTCTGTTGCACTGATAGATGCAGCAGTTCTGGGATCTTTGTTCAATGCATCTAAGAGTATCTAGGGGAGCAGAGGGTAAATGATCATCTGAAGCACAAGCTTCAGCTTCTAGTTACACAGACTAATGTTTGGGTATTTTTAAGGCATCTGTTTCTTTTTCTACTAACAGAGCACAAATGTGCATTCCAGATGTTGTGGTGGATTCTTGCAGCAAGAGCTAAGCCTGTGAAGGCTTGGCAGTAGCACCTTGCAGTACTCAGTGACCAAGCTGTCACCTTCACGGTTGGATCCTCATTGTTGTATTGTGGATAGCTGAATTCCAGAATAGATACCTGATGGCTGTGAGGAAGATTCATAGAATCGTAGAATTGCTCAGGTTGGAAAAGACCTTAAAGATCATCGAGTCCAACCACAACCTAACCATATTACCCTAACTCTAACAATCCTCTGCTAAATTGTGTCCCTGAGCACCACATCCAAACGGTCTTTAAACACATCCAGGGATGGTGACTCAATCACCTCCCTGGGGAGCCTATTTCATTCAGTGCTTAACAACCCTTTCTGTAAAGAAGTTTTTACTGATATTCAACCTAACCTTACCCTGGTGCAACTTGAGGCCATTTCCCATCGTCCTGTCACCTGTCAGCAGTGAGAAGAGACCAACCCCACTCTCACTGTAAGCACCTTTCAGGTATTTGAAGACAGCAATAAGGTCACCCCTCAGCCTCCTCCTGCCAAGACTCAACAGCCCTAGTTCCTTCAGTCTCTCCTCGTAGAGCATATTCTCCAAGCCCTTCACAGGCCTTGTTGCCCTTCTTTGGACCTGCTCCAGCACCTCAATGTCCTTTCTGTACTGAGGTGCCAAAAATGAACACAGTACTCAAGGTGAGGCCTCACCAGTGCCGAGTGCAGGGGTAGGATCTGCTCTAAACTGACTGATGGTTGGGAGCAAGGCTGCTAGACTTACGTGGCAAGGTTTGGTAGTGGGGTCTTGGGTGGCTCTGTGAGCAGAGCCCCATGCTGGCCGTGTCAGCTCAAAGCCAGCCCTGGTTGCTCCAAAAGGACCCTCTGCATCTGCACAGGGATCAGCGAGGCAGGACTTTGGAATGGTTGGAACGGAGAGGGGGTAAACTGTCAGGTGCAGGGGGAAAAGCCCTTGTGTAAAACAGAGGGAAGCCACCTCCTTGAGTTAAACTGTTCTGTTGTCAGTGTGTTTGTGTGTGTCATGCATTCTTATGGAGAAAACTCAAAGCTTTCTTAACTCATATCCAGAATGTCTCATCAGCCTGAGTGAAGCATTTAATTTGCAAAGTTTGTGAGTGATTGACTAAACAGTGATTGATTGATTGATTTATTAAAGATGAATCCTATTTCCATGTTGGTAAGAACAGAAGTGCTGAGGGTTGCAGCTAAATCCTGTTAATTTCATCAATTTAAGGCATGTCACTTTTTCTCCCCTCCTCCAGGGTTGATAAAGACAGGAGTGGAGTAATCTCAGATACAGAGCTTCAGCAGGCACTATCCAATGGTAAGTAAGTCTGTAAAGGGGGAAGGAGGACCGCTGTGAACTTCATGCTACATTTCATGCCAGTCTGGATACTTGACTCTTTTGTTCTTGGCTTTTTGCTCCCTACTCATCTCCACTGCACCTCTCCTTCTGAACCAATGCAAAGATCATTTACAGCCAGCCTTTTTCCTGCACATAAGAACTTTTCATTCAGTATGGTGCAGGAAGTGAAGGTGGTAATTTTTTATTTTTAAATAAGGCATTTTTTTCCCACTTTTTTTCCTAACCAAGTAGAAAGATGTACTTCAGACCTAGCTTAAATCATAGGGCATGGTCAAATAACTTGGAAACCAAATAAAAATAGAAGACTTTTCCAGTAGTCACATTTTCCTTCTGTCTGGTGATTCGGGGTGGTGGTGGTGTTTTTTTTTCCAGAATATATCCACTGCGTGTCACAGTCCAAAGTGGTCCAAAAGAATGTGATGTGTTTCTTTCGAAAACACTAAGAAAGTATTCACTATTCTCACTAGATACTGAAGTTCAATGCATTCTTGACAATCAGCTTTTCAACATGTCAAATTTATGCAAATAGTAGTATGTGTATCTGGGAAGGATGGGTAATCGCATAGCAGTTACTTGTATAGTAAAATCCTGTGCTGCCTTGTTGCCTTTTGTTGTTTTTTTTTCTCTCCTGTGCTGACATGTTCAGGTATTTGTTGTGTCAGGGGAGGAGGTAGTAGTAGTCTGTTGCTGGCTGTCTGAACAAGCTGCAATCAGAACAGTTCTTCAGCACTGAAGTTGCTATGGTTTCTCTGTATGGAATCTGTATTAGTCTATTAAAACTTTCTACATGAAATAAGTTAATATACTCTGTTCCTTAGAACTCCAGAGTGCTTCTAACCCAGTGAAAAGCGAGTAGCCTTTCTACATTCAGTAGCAGCTGTTCACAGAAGTCCAAAGCTCCTTTTCACATGGCTGTGCTTAGGCCTGTCTAAGCAGTAATATTTCTTGGCCTGAAAACACTGATTTAAACAATGCTTTTATTTCAGCATGGAGAGAGGATTTATACAAAACTCCACTTGAAGTTGCATTGTGTGGCTCTGTGATGTTAAGAACCTGTTCTTTTCACTCGGTGTCCTGGAGTAACCCATCAACCAGTAGAATAGGAAATAGATTTTTAGTTTTATTGTTGAGAAACGAGTGAGAGACTCCTGACAACCTGAGAAGAAAAAACTTATTCTTGGCTACTCTAAGGCTTTGGTTCTCAGCTGGATTTTAGTTTGTGTTTTTGGGGTTTTTTTTTGTGCAACCTGCAAAATGTTGGATTTCTATGCAATTTCATTAAAGCATTGGTCAGAATTTATCAAGAGCACAGTTACTTCAAAGCAGCTTTGTAAAATGTCGAGGAGCTGACTTACTTAGCACTGAATTCACTACTTACGGTTCCTGTGGCTTTTTGTTTGCTTGTTGTTGCCTTTTTTGAATGTTGCCTGGAGGAACAAAGTAATTCTTTCTGTTTCAGGCACATGGACTCCATTCAATCCAGCAACAGTCAGGTCAATTCTTGGTGAGTATGGCTGCATGCTGTGAAGTACGGAGACTGTTGGTTTTTCAGCTCCAGTTTGAGAAAGCAGTTGTTGCAGAATATTTTCAGATAAACAAATATATACAATTATCATAATACTTGTACATTATGTTTTTCTCTTGTAAAGTTTAATGCACGTTTAAAGGTCTGATGAACCAGTCTGGTTGTGGTGTTAGTGAGCTGGTCTGTGACTGTAAAGAATCCATTTTCTAAGTCTTGTTCTTTTTTCCTCAGTAGTTGTAAGATATAAACTGAAGTATTGACCTTTTTGAACTATAAATGAATGCCCTGTGTTTAAAATTTGCTCAGCAGCAGTCAGAATTCCATCCTTGTGCAATGTGCTACCTCCATGAAGGGGATGGTATCTGTAATTTAAAAGGGGATCAATGTTCCACTGCTTCTGGCAGTCTGTAGGTGTTGTAGGCTTTCTCATGAGTCCTAAGAAAAGAGCAAACCCTGCTTTCTCATTTTGTCACTGGATTATCAGTCAAAGCCTGAATGCTTTGAAACTGGAAATGAAAACACAGGAAAGTAAATATTCTGTAACTCACTGTGATTTTCTTGCTTTATCCTTTCCTCCTTTGGTGGACAACTTAATATCACTTGTATTTTAGTAATTCCTCGCCTGTTTTCAGTACTCCCTAAAGCACTCACTTCTTTCTTAAAATACCAGCAGATCTTCCTGAAGACTTGGCAGGGCTGAGGTTCTTACATGGCTTTCTTTTTATTTCAGGCATGTTTGACAGAGAGAACAAAGGCGGTGTGAATTTCAATGAATTCACTGGAGTCTGGAAGTACATCACAGATTGGCAGAATGTCTTTCGAACGTATGACAGAGACAATTCTGGAATGATTGACAAAAATGAACTAAAGCAAGCACTAACAGGTTTTGGTAATTCATTTGTAATTACAGTTTTTATGATCGGATAATGTCATCCAATGACCTTCGTATTGCTAGGGTTGTACTGCTGGGACACATGACTAGAAATAGAAATGGGACAAGCGAAAGGCAGTAGGATGAGGAACCTCTTGGAGACACTGCCACAGTTGCAACCATGCAGACTGTTGGCTTGCTTTTTTGAAGTATTTCCCTTTATGGAGGAAATGAAAGTGCACGTGCTAGTATATGTGTGTGAACTGTTTTTTCCATTCTGTTAGTAAATCAATGGTCACTTTAATCCATAATGATGTTTACTATACTGTGTGTAACTTGTTATTGAGCATGGTTTATATTGCATGCCTTCTGTTTGTATACCTGTGTTGTTCAGTAGACAGCAGGAAAAAACAAGACCCTCATAACTTCTGTTTTCTGCTTCTGCTGCCCATGCCTGCTGAACAACCTAGCACTCTGTCCAGAAACACTGTAGTAATTGAATCGCCCTAAAGGATTTCTCTTGTCCAAGGTTACCGGCTGTCTGATCAGTTCTACGATACCCTTATTCGGAAGTTTGACAGACAGGGAAGAGGCCAAGTTGCTTTTGATGACTTTATTCAGTGCTGTGTTGTTTTACAGGTAAGAAGATGTACTTTTAATGGCAATTGAAAAAAAAATTGTCTAAAACTTTTATGGTTCTGACTTTATAATACTGGAACTAGAACTTGCTTATGAATAACCATCCACTCATCCACTTCAATAAAGTGTACAAGAGATGCTAGAAACAGCTCCAGCTGTAGATCTTCACTTGTTATCCATCTGCATCCCGTACAAGTAAATCTGAAGCTCTTTTTGACCTCCTAAGTATTTTTAATGGGGTGAAAAAATGGAATACAGCCTCGGGAAAACATTTAGCGTTCTTTTCATTAGCTATGATATACACGGTTTCTTTGGGTCTCAGATGCATTAAAGCTGGAGTGTGTTATGTCCCATGTTGCCCTCTTGTGTGTACTCCAAGAAGATGTTCTTGTAATCTAAGTTGTGAGGATTTTCTATTTCAGTCTAAGGCTCTGATTTTCAATTTGATTTACAAGATTTTTGACCTGACAGCTAAGTAATTTGATCTTTCATCTCTGCTCTTCCTGAAGGGGCAATGGTAGTAAAAGACACTTTAAACAAAATGAAACAAAAACTAAACAGCAATAGAAAACCAACCCACCCTTTCAATTAGTTAAAGGAATGTTTATGGGGAGCGAGAGAAAAAGGAGAGAAAGAGGCTGTCCCTCTGCCGGTATATTTTTCTGTTTAGAAAAAAGTCACTGAATGGTTTATGTAAGTGTCTCTAGCCTTTCTGAAACGTAGGCAAGACTCTGAGGAAAAGCTGGGAAACTGCAGCAAAGGTCAAGCTCAATTTTATAAGAGAATGGAAGAAGAATTTTTCCTTTTTTTTCTTAACACATCTAGTGTTTCCACAGTACCTTAGCTATCTTCCACCAAGCAATAAGAAGAGAAATGAGTCTTCAAGGGTTGGACTTAGATGCAGTCTCCAGAGGTCCCTTCCCCTCCCTGCAACTCTGATTCTGTGTAATTGGGATCCTCATTATCTGCCTGTTTTGTTCTTCTCCTTTAGCTTTATGTTTGTAGCCTTAAGTCAAATGCTGCTGCTGAAGCATGTACTGCTTTTATATTCACTTGCAAATATGAGCCAATTTTGATTTGCTATCAACTTAAATTCTAGTGAAGAGGGCTTTGCCATTGCTCATCATTCATGTGCTGTCAGTGAAACCATATGGTAGCTGTTCTGGTCTGCTGCCAGCACTGCCTGTCCTCTGGGGGATTGTTCAGAGACAGCTGAGATATCAGTGATACATTGAGTGGACTGGGATAGAAAACTAGAAATAGTACTCTTTAGATCCTGGCTGCAGCTGACTCTCCAAGGTATCAAGAATTTTGCTTTGTTCCCACCTCCTGAAGAGCCAGCTATAAAAAGTGTTCTGATTTATAAATTAAAGCTTAAATAGGCTAGATGTGTCCTGAGATCACAAAATCAGATCCACTAAACAGCTCAAGCATGAAACACAGCAAAGAGTTCCCTCTCTGTGCCTGACACTGCCATGTCTAGAAAAGGCACAGAGAAGCAGCATTCATACATGAAAGTGTGGCAGTCTGATCTCTCCTTGCATACAAAACTGTTTTTTCTTTCTCCACATTTTTAGAGGCTGACTGATGTATTCCGACGTTATGATACTGATCAAGATGGCTGGATTCAGGTGTCCTATGAGCAGTACCTCTGTATGGTCTTCAGCATTGTATGACACTGACATCAACATCTAAGAATCCCGCACTGGCATTACACAAACTGGAGTTGCCAAATCATTGTGTACTGAGTAAGATAATTGCTGTATTGTAATGGATATAATTTCACATCCATAAATTTTGTACATACATCAGTCATTGCTTTTAGAATCATGTTTGTTTTTGTGTTTTACGACTCAAAGATCAGCCATATCATGCTTACTGTAGCACAGAAAGCACAGAATCTAGATGTAACCGGTGCCGTGTCTAACAACTTTCTTCCACATATCCTGCATGGGGACAAAGGACACTTTAGAAATGCTGAATTAAAATAATGCTTGTTAGTTTGTAAGAGTCAAAACTCCGAAGTTGCACAACATGTTTTGCATGTGCCTTACTTTTATAAGAGTATAATGTATTAATTTTTAATACAGAACTTAAAATTAAGTAAAAATGTTAGACCAATGTGTACAGTCTACATTTGTATGGTTTTTTGGAGGGTGGTGGCTGTGTTGCTGGGTGTTTGTCAGTTTTTTTGTTTTGTTTATTTTCTTACAGTTCAGGGTCCCTCCCACTTAACAGGCATGGCCTTTTCTTCTCTGCTGTCTGTTTTTACTTTCTAGCTGCCTCTCTCTTTCAGGATATCCTTATCTTTAATGTGAAGAAGTTAGGCTATTTTTAATTTCCAACGCTGCATCTTCTTCAGTTAATTCCCTTCAAATTCATAAATCCTCTGGATCCATGGTTCCCTCTTAATGCAAATAATCCTTCTTTTTGGGTGACACATCCATACTGCAGTGGCCCTGTTGGTCAAGAATTCTCAAAACTTTTCAATCTCAAAATTTACAAGCAGAAAACAAGCAAAAATATATTAAAAGCACTCACTTAAGGTTCCTTTTACACAGTTGCTTTCAAGAAGCAACCTGGAGGAAGTAGGATTACTCTGAAAGAAAATCTTAAACTTGCTCTACCCAAAGCTGTTCTTCAAGATATATTTACAGAGTTAGTTATAGTATCTGGGCAGCTGTGGGGCAGAGAAACTAGCACCAGTTACCCAATAACAATGTAACAGACCCTTAGTGACACTGGTAACATTTTCTAAACATAATGGTCATGGCACAGACATGGAGAAATAAGAGGTTCTCTTAAAGGACTCTGAACACCTAAAAGGTGTCCTTAGCCTCCAAAAGGCTGCTCTTGTGGGATGCTGGGGGAACAGATGGTGACAAACCAGTATCAGAGACCACTTGAAGAGCTTCCCAATGAGATGCTCTATTAGAAAGAGTTTCCCACTCCCTTCCTGCAAAGGAATTTGTCCCCCTCAATAATTCTCCTGACCAAACGAAACCTAATACATCTAGGATCATTCATAGGTCCAAGGTTGCAAAGCTAAAACCAAAAAAGCTGGCACCACAGCTGAGTTTTGGCTTGTGAAGGAAGTCAAGTCATTCTTTTTCAACCAGCATCATCATATTCGACTGCTGTAGAACAATTGGAGCTAGCATTTCCTAAAGGAGCTGTACAGGTGTAGAAAAATCACTAGTGACCAACTGGAATGCCTCATCTCAGGGGAAGAGCTGCTTCTGAAGGTGGGAAAGCAAGTAACAAGAACCTGGCTGGGAAGTACACAAGCTACCCCTCAAAGCATGTTCAATCCCAGATTTTTATCACTGGTGTTTTAAGGAAAATTAAAATTGGTTCAAAAGGCTCTGGTACACCTTCAGAAATGTTGCCCTGGTGCCAAAGGGCGTGGTGTAGCTGTACTGCTGCTGAAGGATGGCAAACATTTGCAGTGCAGGCTGCAGCCTATCAATGCCTACTTTGTAAAGCTTGTTTCCCAAAGAAGGACCAGTGCCCAGAGAAACAGGAACACACACAACACTCATTCTGTTCCAGTGCTCTACTACATGGGGGCAAGACAGGACACAACGGTTCCTTGGGAGCAAGTAGCCAGAAGCTGACTCAAGGAAATTGGCCAACACAGGAAAACAGAAACAGGAGGTTGTATCTTACTATTGGAGAAGTGACTGAAAGGAGGACAGAACTTCCCTTCTGGGAGACCACTGTATAACAAACAGAAAGAGGAACTGTTTCCCAGAACAAAAAAAACAAGGGCTTGTGGAGGAGGAAAGAGCATCTTACTGGGGAAGAGATCATTCAGCCACTGTATGCCACTGGGATATACAGTACTGACAGTAAAATCCCACAAGGAGTCAAAAGTAGAAAGAGAAACCTCTCTATGGAGACCTCAGCTGAAAAAAAAAAAAAAATGTAACTTTGATTCCGTTTTTCTGTTACCAGAAACTTCCTTGCACTACACTTCCTGGAGGAAAGGAGTAGTGAAGAAAAAGGAAAACAGACATATTCTGATGCATAGTCCAAAAAAGAATAGAATTTTAAAGAATCAACTGTATATACCCTATCATCAATTGCTTTGTTGCTTCTGTGTTACAAATTTATGTGACAAGGTCCAAAAGGTTATTTTTTGTGAATGCAAAAATATATTAGTATAGCTTATGAAGACAAACCTGAGTTCAGCACAAGTATTTAATGTGCAGAGAAAAATACTCCAGCTACGGTTAGAAAGATCACAGCCCATAACAGAGCAGCAAAAAGGAGAGCAGAGTACTGGGAGTAAACTGTATCTCTGTTATATACATATATACTTCTGAGCTTACAGCTCAGAACTGCAGAGAGAAGAAATGTTAGTACAGACCACTGGTAAACACAATGAACTGGTGCTTTTCTGTTAGAGTGTCATTTTGATTATTTAGTTTCCCCTATTATTACATAATTGCCATATGGGTTCTACTATGTCTCAAGTATGCTTTTGTCAGCACAAAGAATGAAGAATTCTCCATTTTAGCATGGATCAATTTATCAAATGAATTTTTTAGCTGATTCACAAGTTTCATTCTCAACAGGATATAAAAGTGCAGATATTGTACGTCTCTATTCTGCAAAAATAAAATGAAATAACATCACACTCTCCTCTCCTCAAACAGAAATGTAGTGTATCTATTTCTACAAACATCCCAACTATAAAGGCTTAAGCTAACTAAACTGACCTGAAATTTGTGTGAAGAGCAGCACATTTGGATTTTCAAATAACAGATCCTGTATTTTCAGTGAGTGTTCTTCCCCCAAAAACTAACATAAAAGCAAACTTCTCTTTCTTCTGAGTGGGGAAGGTCGTGAAAAGGGTGATCAGCTTTTTGCTGACAAAATAACATTTTTTCCAAAAAAATGAAACAAAACAAAAAAAAAAACAGAAGATTTTTCTGCAATACACTAAGATGTAACAAATACATTAAAAAAGACTAAAAAAAATAGTATTCACCTCCATTATGTGCAAGTTTGAGTTCCAGCTACATATGTTTTAATATGTTAAAAACATAACACTCTACCTCCCTTTCCCCTTCCAAAAACACACTTAAATGCAGTCTCTTTCCTGAAATCCAAAATACGGAGATTCTTGAGTCTGTTCATCTGCTTCCAGTTCAGCTGTTGTTGTTCCTTATTCTTTTCCTCTAGTTTCTATTAGCACACTGGCTAGCATCTGAATATTTAGTTCTGGAAAGGGGAAATTAAAAAAAAAAAAAAGTTACTTCTTTTTCACATTATTTCACACAATACATCCGAGATTGTTTAAATGGAAGCTTTACTGCTAACTGACTTTCCTGGCTCTCGTGCATAAGCAAAGCTTAGATTTGTCCAAATTCACACCCAAAGGCAGTTGTATGACAGTACATGTCCAATGGCCTTGAAATATTTTACAATGTATTTCCAAAGCAACTTTTTTTTAACATAAATAAGTATTTTTCCAAATGGAAAAAGAAAAAAAAATCAGGTAATAAATCAGCTCTTTGGTAACATTTGTTTTGTTATCCCAATGCATTTGATCCATTTTGCATACTTTCAACCATTCTACCCAAGTTTGGTTCTGCACATATTCCTATTTTTTTTTCTTTTTCTTTTTTAATCTATGCCAATGTATTCCCTCCCCACAGCTGCCACCCCAATAGAACAGATAGCTAGCAAGATGACCCAGAACAAAACCTTCAATTCGGGAAACTTCACTAATCACAATCTTACAAGTGCTGGATAACATGAAGCCAGCTGTCTGAGCACCCCAGTCATCACAGGTATATCCTTTCCTTCCAATCTGTTCAAAACACTGGGAGCAGGACCAACAGCATCTTCACCCAACATCTTATCTGAGCTTCTGAACTGCTAATTATCTCTGTACGAGCCACCACCAGGGAAGGAATAGTGATGTGAACCCCAATCATTTTTATCACCTGATTTCTCATGCCTATATTCTTGACACCTAGATTCCCAGTTCCAGTTAGATTCCTTCTTCCAGCTAGAGCCCTGGTTCCAGTCTGAGTCCTGGTTCCAGCCACAGCCCCGGTTCCAGTTTGAGTCCCGGTTCCAGCTAGGACGCTGGTTCCACCTGGAGTTCTGGTTCCACCTAGAGCCACCTCTTCTTGAAAAAGCAGAATTTGTAGAAAATGTCCAAGAATTCACAGACCCATCACTCTTGTAAGAGAAATAGCTTTGTGAAGGATAGTTTGTTGAGTATCTTCCAGATGAAGGATATGAAGAATTGCGATAGGGTAATCTCTTATCACTTATACCCCTTGCTTTGCTACATGTTTGTTGATTCCTCCAACTTGTACCTTCCCTGTCATATGGCATTCTGTTACCAGGGAGCTTATCTCCTTGCACATCTTTGGACAAATACTCTGCTGAGTACTCATTCTCAGAACCTGTCGCATAAGAAGAGGCCCCGAGGGCCGGATTGTTGTTAGAAGCAGACTGGTTGAACTCCCTCAGCCATTCACTGATACCACCAGAAGAACTTCCAGACTGGAGAGCAAGAGAGTCCCTGAGTGCTGACATCACTGCAGAGTCAGCAGGTCTTAGTCCATAGGAAGATGATCCATCATCAGTTTGGTAACTGTGCGAGTTGGCAGGAGCAAAAGAATTATCTGCAGCACACTGCTCATACTGAGAGAAAAAACGTTGATTCCAGTTAAAATTTCCTAAATAAAGAAATAAACACATAACATAAGGAAGGGTACCAGAGGTTAAGTAAAATATTAAAAAAACCAACCGAAAAGACAACTGTTCTGAGGTTTCATAAAGTGCTGTTTTCCTGTTTCCACATTACCCACCTTTGTACCTTACCTGAGTTCTTCCATCTTTCCACCCAAAAACCTTCGTGCTAAATAGGACACAGTTTTCAGCAGCACCTTCTGAATTATTTTCACACTGAACCAAACGGCACTGACTGAACATAACCAGAGTAGTTTGGGTGGCTTTTCTGCTTTATTTTTCTTCTAATTCATTACATACATCTGGGACAACTGTTTGCAAAATAAGTTTAATTCATTACAAGTCCCTTTTTGTCTGACTATTTACTGCATTAGAAAACATCAGCTTTTGTGCTACAAAGCTGAACAAAGAATAACAGAAGGGAAATAATTGACTTAACCCAACTAATTGCCTAATAAATAATCTGAATTCAACCATATTTTGCTTTACTATCACAGCATGATAAAAATCAACCAGTGGAATTATCATACAAAGGCCTCTCAGGTAAGATTTATCTAAGAGAGATCAAAGATATCAGGAGACATTAACTTTATGTAAGAATAATTATAAACAACAATTCAGTGTCTCAACACTTTTGATTTTAGCATACATGCTCTTCAGCCACTGCGGATATGAAATAAAATGGGTTAGCTTAAATCACATCATTTCCTCCCAGTATTTGTTTTCTTCTTAAATATATCAGTTCTGCAGTAAACAGAAAAACAAAGATTTACAAAAATTCAAGTCTTCCTATCCTCTAAAAATACAGTCAACCAAAAATTTGCCAAAGCTCTACTTTTGCAGCTTACTCTCACATCCTTACTTACCAAGTTTCTGTGCACCCCAAGATTTGTGGGACATAGAGGGGAGCAACTCATTATCAAATAATTAGAAGGCCAGTAGCCAAAAGAAACCAGCTAGAAACCTCTTTCATTGCATCCCCTAGCAGTATCAGAAGAAGCATTCAATGTAAGAATGGGAAATACCTCTTTGAAGACACCTTGACATGCCAGCCTTCACAGTGAGCTAGGCAGATGCTACTGCTTGGATTTCCAGTGACTTCTGTTCTTTGTAATATCATGCAGTGAGACAGAGTGTTCCCAAACAGATGGGGCTGAAATCATGAAAGCTTCAGAAAATGATAGCCTGAACTGACTCAGAGGACAAAGTGACACGGCACTCTAGTAAAAAAGCACTATGGCTGGCCACAAAAATAAATTAAGAGCAGAACACTAGAAAAACAAGGAGTCTACACTACCTTTGTATTTTCCATATAGCTTATGCGGTTTGGTGAAGGTTCTTCTTGCAGGAAATCCACCTCGAGATGTTGGCATCAATGGCCTCAGTTTGTTAGCATAATTCACCTAGATAAAGCAAAAGTGTAGAATGTCTGTTCTTAAGCTGAAATGTTCAGTATTCAAAAAAAAAAAAAAAAATCTGTCATAGAAAGTTAACAGAGTACAATTCTAGGTGGCAGCAAACTCCATATGAAGGATGCTTTGCTCTGTTGGTTTCAATTACCACACTAAACTACAATTAGAAAACACTTTTTAAGAGGTGTGAAACTGAAGAACAGAATGGGGTGTCTGGGGATGACAATACCACCTGTTCCAGATTTCTTTACTGCTCCTCGACATCACCTGGGTAAAATATAAAACTGGTGTAAATGCAAATCCTGTCTCTAGCTAGGGAATGCAGAATGGAAGGCTCAACTAGTTACTGAGATTAAATGACAACTTTTAACCAGTTCATGAGAACTGCATTTTACTCATACGCCAAAATGTGGTGTATATAGGAAATAGGAAAATAGACCACTGCAAAGACACATGTCAGATACAGTTACCTTAAGCTGGTTTCAGCCCCAACCTCCAGCCCTTTCCTTTTTGTAAATGTTTTGCAAGGCCCTCACCTATTCTCAATGCCAACACAATTCTCAGGCTTTACACAATTTCAAGAAAATCCAGATTGGGCACTTTCTTGCTTCCCTTGTTGTTTTCAAAATAGTCCAGGCTGTATTTAAATGAGAAGGGTCTTTAAACTTGTCTATTTTGTACTTTTTAGTAAATCCCATAACAGGAACAGCAAAAAATATTCTTCCCGTAAGAATCAACTTCAAACTGCTCACCCCCTAGCAGAAAATTGGAAATGGTAATCTTCAAGCTGATGTAGCCCAGCACGTAAGCAGACTCCTGACTTGCTGTTTTTTTAGTGAGCAGCAAATGCATGAGAATTTGAAAGCATAAATCTCCAGAAGGTATTGACATATGTTGGAGACGAAAGTGTAAAGAGTCACCACCACTCAGCTGATATGGAGCATATTGTTAGTGCTTAAGAATCCATTCTGAAGTTTCTTTCAGAAAAACACATGCTAAATTTTACGGATCAGTATCTGTCAGAGGTGGTTAGTCATTTTTGTACAGATTCTGGTCAATCTTCACACTCCTTTTTTTTTTTTTCCTGTGGGTATTCAGTTTTCATGCAAAGAAGCTGTGAAGGTTTGTAAGGGCGTCCACATAAAAGACAGAACATCTTGCTTGCCTTCATCTTAGGAGATGAAAGATCTCAACTGGGAGCAGAGTTACCAATAAAACATTTAACCAAACACTCATGAAAGAAAGAGTGACACATTTGGGTAACAGATAAACACCTGATTAATCACAGAAGAAAAGCTATCAAGCAAGAGACCAAATGAAAGGTAAGGACGACAACCAGACATCACGATGTAGAATGGAGCACAAATCTGGGCAGGAAACACATGCAAAATGGAAGGAAAACAGATGGGACGTGATGAAGAACTAAGAGAAGCAGTGCAATTTGATACTTCAAAATTGTAAAATAATTTAAAAATATTTAAATGAGGAGGGTTGGCCTATTCTGAACTATGACAGTTTGGCAGGGCATTAACATAATTAATTCAACTATTTCTTGCCTCCCACTGGTAACATCTCTACAAGTCTGGTCAAGATGAAGTCACTTACTGCCGCTTTCTTTTCACAAAAGGACTTCAAAGCTTCTGTGAGTTCCTGCGTAACACGAACAACACGCGTTGCTTCTGAGTCTGAGGTGATGTGAAAAGTCTCCTGTTGAGAAACACAGCAGGAATTGCTAGCTCATTGGGACACCTAGGTGTCATGTACACAGATAGATCAATTACACTTTCATTTTGGTATAACCAAGGTTAGACCACTAACTTACACGTAAGAAATATAGAATACACATATAAATACATACACAGACAGGTATCTGAAAATACATAATTGTAAATATAATTACGTCCTGATAAGAGGCAAAACATAACCCTTGATGTCTGTAGCAATCTCATACTGACAATAATGAACATTCTGTTGCAGACTTAAGTGTTAAATTTAAGCTCCTTGTCAAAAATTGAATAAAAAATAAACTTTGGATACTTCATCAAATGCCTCTGATTCTGCCATTTTGGTAACAAAAAGATGAAAGTTTCTACCATAATTTTCCTATGTTTACTTTTGGGATACAGAGTTATAAGAGACACTGATATAAAGTACAGAAAAGTTATGTGTATCTGTCTTTTAACTTATTATTGTGATTTAATATTAAAGTTATGAAGTTATAAATGATTGCAGAAAATTAAAAGAATAAAAATAGTCTGAAGCCACATGAAATATATGTGATACCTTTTCATTAGATATGTCAACATCTACCAAGCATTTTTGGTAGTTTACTGATTATCCAGACTTGTTTTTTTTTCTTATAACTCTTTCTAAAGTCATAAATAACAATAGACTAAAAAAAAAAAAAAAAAGACTGAAAAACACTTCAGATGGTAAAGCACCCCTCTCAAAACAGCTGACTTGTTATTTCACAGCAGAAACAAGCAATTCAGACTCAAATGAAATGCTATAATGCCTAACATAGGGTATTTAACAAAACAAGACTTAAGACTTTCAGTGAGAAAAATGGCACAGACAACCAGGCAGGTGTATTGGCTGGCATCAGGAATAGCGCAGCCAGCAGGAGCGGGGAGGTGATTGTCCCTGTACTCAGTACTGGTGAGGCCACACCTTGAGTACTGTGTTCAGTTTTGGGCCACTCACTACAAGAAAGACATTGAGGCCCTGGAGTGTGCTCAGAGAAGGACAACAAAGCTGTGAGGGGTCTGGAGCACAAAAGGGAAGTGGCTGAAGGAAGTGGGATTATTCAGTCCGGAGGAAGCTCAGGCAAAATATTATTGCTCTCTACACCTGCCTGAAAAGACATGGTAGCAAGGCAGTGATCGGCCTCTTCTTCTGCGTAACTAGTGATAGGATGAGAGGGAATGGCCTCAAGTTGCACCAGGAGTGTTTCAGGTTGGGTACATCTTATCAGAAAGAGTGGTCAGGTGCTGGAATGGGTTACCCAGAGAGGCAGAGGAGTCACCATCCCTGAAGGTGTTCAAGAAACATTCAGATGTTATACTAAGGGATGTGGTTTAGTGAGGAAATGGTGGTAGGTGGCTGGTTGGACTAAATGATCTTGGAGATCCTTTCCATCTTAGTGATCCTATGATTCTGTGATTCTAATGACAAAGCGAGGCTTACCACACCACTGTTAACAGCAACTGAACAGACAGAACTCCTCCACTCCAACAGCTACAACTTTGCTCTAGATCTTCCAGTTTCACTTGGTTATCTAGTTCTGCACAGCAGCAGTCACAGCATCACAAACAGCAGGACCAGACTGGCTCCTATCACTCAGTTTATCAATAACCCTAGCAGGCATGGGCAAACAACAGCACTTGAGCAGTTAGTTAGCTTTAGTGATGCTAAAGCTGCTTGTTAGGGTGGCTCCTCTACAAAGAGAAGAATGGTCCAGTGACCAGTGAGACCATTCACAGTGAAGCCAGCATGCTCTTCTAAGCTTTTCAAAGAGCAAAATCCATAAAAAACATACCTTAGAAATTAATGTTGGAGTCAAATAACTTTGAGCAGTAATCAATGGCTCCATTACAATATTCAATGTTTCACACAGGTGAAACTCCACAACTGCTAAGACTTACCAAATTCTTATCACAATTATTTAGTATACGTACCAAAAACTCTAAAGCTTTCTGTTTCCAAAAAGGATCATTCTGTGGGATTGGGGAGGAAAAATTAAAAGAATGAACACACAGTGTTTGTAACACCTTCCTGTACAAAACAAGACTGTTTAATCTTTTAACCAACAACAAAAGTCAACACAAACGAAAGACAGTATTTTTTATGTTGCAGCTTTAAACATTAACCTCTAAATAGCACAGAGCTCTTCAAGTCAGATACAGAGATCATTTAGAATTTCACTTTTGTATTAGAAAAAAACGATGATAAATCTTTCGATTTATTTTAAGATTTAAAAAAAAAACTCCAGAACAGAACATCTCTAATCTGAAGAGGGGCAAAACAGTGGAGATTGCAGCATGAGTTGGGACATTTGGCCTGCAGACACGGGGTCTCAGACTCAGTGATTCCGAACAGAAATCATATGAACTAAATGGGTCAATATCCTGGTGTATGGCATTAATTTCTCTCGTGATGTGATGAACATAAAAAGTCTAGTCACAAGGTCATTACTTTGTTTCTGGAATAGTATCAATAAAATGGGAAATGGAGCCCAAAAGCAGGTGCTTCCAGGAAGAAAAAAAAAAAGCAAAGCAAGCGTAAGGAAACTATTAAGACACCTGCAGAATTATTAATTCTACATACCTCATGCTTATGATCATCATCCCACCTTTAAAGAAAAGAAAGAGAAATACTAAGATGCATTTAAAAGATTACTAAAATGTCAGGTTTACTTTTGGTGTCTAGGATCAAATATTTAAATTTCCAAATGTATATAAGTTAACAATAAGTTAACAATACAGGATACATTTTTCTATATCTAAAATACTGTATTTTTTAAAGGTCTTTACTCTGACTCTCAAAAAACAACAACAGTTGCACTGATGAACATTACAGATCAGCTAAAGGAGGTGACTAAAGTAATGGAAACGTTTTTCCTTCCTATATGAAAACAGGTGCCCTTTCTACAGCTTAGGCAATGGCATCCCAAAGAAAGTGGTAACACCCTGGCATTTGAATTGCAATCTTCGTGCAGGAGTACAACAGACTGCTACTGAATTGCATAAGCCGTATAAAATCTAAAAACAATCATTGCTACATAGAAACTGAATATCACATTTAATTTCAGGCGTTTTCCTCTCAGGCAGAAAGCAACAGTTCACACAAGATGAAGTACAGTGGAAAGAATACATTTTCCCTGCACGTGATATTTGTTACAGAAAAGATGTACTTAACAAGTAAAGTGATCTCAAAGAAGTCTCTTTTGATTCCCCTATAGAACTTATATTCTCACCTTGCTTTCTTCTTTGATGGGGCTAGAAAATTAAGAAGAATCATTAGCACTATTGTAGGGTTTTCACCATATTACCGCAATAGAAACATTACTCAAACCAATCTGTAACTGGCTCTAAAGTGATGGCAGTCTTTTAAAGGACTAATAATCTCTCCGGCCAGTACAATCTATATTAATTAGAAAGGAGGGAAAGCTCAGTAAAACAAGATTATGTTTAAGACAGCAGCTGTGCTTCAGAGAATCAGTTATTGCATCATACATAACTTAGCACTTCTTAATGTGTTCCAGCAAAGCAACTGGACAAGTACTGATTCCTAGGACAAAAGACATATTTGTCCCTATAATATGATGTTGAAAGACTCATTTCGATTTTTTTCTAACACCTGATGTTGAACAAATGCTGATAAGTTGCAGCAAGAATTTGCACTGTATGTCCCAGAGTTTTCTGCGTGTCAGGAGAAAAAAAGATTGCCAACATTTCAGAGAAGACATCCAATGAAGAAAGAATCACAGAAACAGGATGGGAGAGATCTCTGCAGGTAGAACCACAGAATCATACAAAAGCTCAGGTCAGAAAGGATCCATGGGGGCTATCTAGTCCAGTTTCAGTGGCAAGAGAAAAGTACCCTAGAGGCACTAAATAGAACACTGAATAAAAAACAATTAACTGAAAGACGAGGACAAGGAACGTTAGAATTGTTTTCCTTGATTTACTCAATTTGTGCTGTTTTAACAGTTAAGTCCTCCCTATCTGAAGACATGAAGCTTTGCACTTCTTAAACTAACAACAGAGGTTCTGCTAACTTCAGTAGACTAGCCTCAAAATTAGATCAGGCTGCTGAGCCCCAAGTCCAATTGAATTTTTTAAGTCAATAAGAACAGCCATTTCCTACCTATTCAGTCAGGCAGTTTCAGCACTTGACCTCTCAACTGTATAGAACTTTCCATTGTTTAATCAGCATTGCCTTCACTACAATTTGTGCTAACACATGTTCCTTCTCTGTGCACCTTCAAGAAGTCTGGCTCCTTCTTCAAGTACATATTTTTGGTAGCAGAAGACAGTAATTAGATCACATTCTTAGCTGCTGTCTTAATCAAACCCACTTCCCTGAAGCTGTCCTCCACATTGTATGAGCCAGTTCCCTAACAATCTTCATAGCTGACAAGCATTCTATTCACACTTCCACCAGAATTTCTTGTGTATACAGGACATTATTCCAGAATCAATTTAATGAGTACCAAGAATACTCAATAAGGGAATGAACACTTCCCTCAAACTGCTGGCTACACTCTTCCTAATGCAGCCCAGGCAGTCAACCTTTATTACATCCAGAGAACATTGATGATACATGCTTGTATTGTTGTATATAAAAATCATTAGGTTCTTAAAATTTGTTCCCTATCCAAATAGTATCCAGTTTGTATCCAGCAGGGTGGTACTCCACCCCAGATGTAAGAATTCATATTTACTTTTGCCAGAATTCAGGAAGTTTCTAACACCCCATTTCTCTAGCTTCCCAAGCTCCCTCTCAATAGCAACTTTGTTTTACTACATACTAAGCATTCTTCCAAAGCTTGATGTCATCTGCAAACTTGACAATGCTGTATTATATTCCATTATCCAGATTGCTAATGAACACATTAAGCGGTGCTGGCACCAAGATCAGCCACTCAGGAATGCCACTAGCACACCAGCCAGCACATCTAAAATCACTGACAACTGTTTTTTGAATCGTTTTGAAACGTTTTCCTCAGCTACCTTTTATCCAACCTGTACACTTAGGGTATCACTTCAGTTTGGCTACAACCATACAGAGACTGCTGAAAGCTTCCCTGAAGTTAAAACAGCCAATCTTTATGTCTACAGAGCCAGCCCACACCATTGCAAAAGGCAGTCAGGTTGGTCATGCCCAGTTTCTCCTTAGTAAATCCAGAGTTTGTTCCCAGTCATCATCTTGGCCTTTACCACCAATAAATGAACTATATAAGGAGTTGGCCTATAAGTTTTATAAGGCCTGGTCAATCCTGTAGCCACATGCCTCACTTTTCAAGAAAAGCACACCTGGCCTTTTTTTTTTTTTTAGGTCACCGAGGAACTCCTCTGATCATGACCTTTTAAAGACTCCAAGAGAGGGCTCCTCCTACACCAGACATACCCCATTTTTTTCTTATGCATGTACTTGCACATGCTCAACTTGCCAATCCCTAAACTAATCCTCCTCTACTGTGACTCCACAACTACATAAAACACCCTGAAAGCAGATCTTTATTCAGTAAAGTTAAAAGTGAAGAAAGCAACAAGTATTTCAATGTTTTCTGTGTCCTTTATCATTAAGTTACTTGCTCTGTTCTTCAGTGGGTCACCTCTTTTGCTGCTGTCACACAGAAGCCTTTCTTTTGACCAACGAGTCTCAACTCCACCCCAAATACATTTGAAATGCCTACATATTTCTTGTTGGCAGCCTTCCCTCAAGTATGTATGAAGATTAGTTGGGCATTCTCTGTTCAAACTCACCAGCCACCTGCTATACCTGTCCATATTCTTGCACAGCAGAATGGATCATTTCTGCTCTTTGAGAGTTCTTCTTGAAGACTCATCTCTTTTGAGTTTCTTTTTCCTTTCAAGGCAGCCTCTCAAGGGATACTGGCTACTAGTTTTCTGAAGATGATGAAGGCAGTTCTCCCAGAGACCAGGATCTTGGCATCCCCATTCCCCTAAAGATTTTAAATTATATAATCATAGAACAGCCTGGTTTGGAAGGCACCTTTAAGGTTACCTAGTTCCAACCCCCCTCCTATAGGCAGGGAGACCTTCCACTAGACCAGGTTGCTCAGAGCCCCATCCAGCCCGGCCTTCAATAGTTCCAAGGAGGAGGCATTCACAACCTCACTGAGCAACCTGCTCCAGTGTCTCTCCATCCTCACAGTAAAGAACTTCAACCCAATATCGAGTCTAAATCTACCCTCTCCAGCTTAAGAATATTTCCCTTTGTTCTATCACTACCTGCCCTTATAAAAAGTCCCTTTCCAGCTTTCCTGTAAACTCTATTCAGGTACTGAAAGGCCACTATAAGGTCTCCTTGGAGCCTTCTCTTCTCGAGGCTGAAGAGCCCTACTTCTCTGAGCCAGTCCTCGTAGGGGAGGTGCTCCAGTCCTCTGATCATCTTCATGACCCTTCTCTGGATCTGCTCCAACAACTCCATGCCCTTCTTGTGTTGGGGCATTCTTGTGTTCTTGTGTCTCCAAACTAGACACAGAACTCTAGGTAGAGTCCTATGAGAGCAGAGTAGAGGGGCAGAATCACTTCCCTCAACCTACTGTCTCTTTTCTCTTGATGCAATTCAGGACACAGTTGGCCTTCTGGGCTGCAAGTCTACACGGTCAACTCATGTTGAATCTTTCATCAATCAACACTCCCAAATCCTTCTCCTCAGACCCACTCTCATGCCATTCTCTGCCCAACTTGTATCTGTGCTTGAGGGTGGCCCAACCCAGATGCAGGACCTTGCACTTGGCCTTGTTAAACTTCATAAGGTTGGCTTGGACTCACCTCTCAAGCTTGTCCAAGTCCCTCTGGATGGAATCTTTCCTTCTAGCATGATAACTGCACCCACTCAGCTTGCTGTCATCTGCAAATGTGCTGAGGATGCACTCAATTCCACTGCCCATGTTGCCTATAGAGATGTTAAATTACACCGGTCCCTGAGGAATGCCACTCATCAGTCTCCACATGGACATTGAGCCGCTGACTGCAACTCTCCTAAATGTGGCCACCTAGCCAATTCCTTATCCAGTAAGTGTTCCAGCCATCAAATCCATTTTTCCTCCAGTTTGGTGACTAGGAACATCATGATCATAATCTCATGATCATATCAACTAAGGCTGCCACTGATCATCATATTCCTCAGTCTTCTCCTTTCCTTGCGGGTAAAATGTGCAAAACCCTTTCCCCATTGACCCACCCAGCACCTGCATGAAGAACTGCCCGATTTCAATTTTGGATTGTTTGAAACTTTGGCAAGAAGCCTCTATCCATCCATATCAGCACTCCAGTCATACGAGCTACAGTATTATATTTTGCAGTTCTGATGTTACAGCTTTCTGATCACACAGAGTTCCAGTTTCACCATCCAGCCCAATCTCCCACTTCAAGAAAGACTACTGCCAGCTTTATATAGTCAGGTCTTGAAAACCTCTGAGGTTGAAGAATTCATTACCAATGGATAATCTATTCCAGTGCTGTTCTGTCCTCTAGGAAATAAGCTTTTCCTGAGTTCAGCCTCTCAATCTGCCATCCATGGCTATAGTCTCTTATTTCACTTTCTGCAGTTACCTACAACTTCAGCTTTGTCACCTTTGTAGCAGTCTACTAGAAGGACAGTCATCAGTACTCTTTCCCTTCTAAAGAAGTCCAATGCTCTCAATTCCTTGAGTATCACCATACAGCACCTAACTTGCTAAAAACCTCTATACCAAGATTCTGACCAACAGTTCAGACTGTGGTGATTAGAATACACAAATAGTTCTGGAGGTTTTAGAACTCATTCATAAAGTTTACTCTGCACGGAGGATTACAGGACCAGGCTAATGGTCACATTCCACCTCCTTCACAAAACACACAAAGCTTCAGAAGGGTCTCTGCTACTTTGTTTGGTAGACCAACATAAGTAGATACAAGACACAAAAGCCATCAGTGATCAATTCAAATAAATCACCACTGTGGTAGGCACTGTAGGCAGGATTCATACTGACATACATGTTGATCTAAGCAACCTGCAACCATTTCAATAAACCTACTGCTGCTAGTACTAGGGTCAAAAGGTAGCAAGTACACATTTCTTTAGGTTGGAAAATGATACATCTCAAATATAGAGGGAGGATGTTGCTTTTATGTTGGAACGTTTTATTTCCATTGCTCATTCAAATAAATTTGCTAAAAAAAAGATAACTTCCATCTTTATCAGGAATTCAGTACAGATTTGTATGCCTTTTGATGATTGAAATTAGGTGGAAAAGGTTTTATCAGCTTTTCAGATAAGTCCATCTAAAACCGTATTTCTATACTTCTTAATTTTTCTTGATTATAAAATTACTGTAATTATCTTAAATACCTACAGAACCAAGCAGCTAAAAGTTTCTCTTCCTTCATTTCAAGTTTACAAAAACTGGAAAAATCTTTGAAAAGAAAACATTTTTGTGCTATTACTTACAATTTTAATGTTTTAAAACAGTCAAACCCTTCAAGTTCAAGCAGTAATTCAAACTAAGCTGATTCTGGCTGTCAAATGTGTCATATTCAAATAATACATAAACTTACGTGAGGTACTTGGTCTTATGTAACCTTCAATCTAGAAAGCAGACATAGTTTTATATTAGATTTTTCTTATTAAAGTTCATTACAATAGTCCCTATTGCAACTGTCTGTAGAAACAGAACAAGTACTTTTATTTGTCCTAGCACAGTTTTACAAATCATATATAACTAGTACAAATTAAATTTGAGAGAAATTCACAAACATGTGAGAAAGTTAAATTGTGTTAGTTAAGAATCACTGAAGTAAAGCACTAGAATCTCCAGCTGGATATTTTCTAACTAAAAGGAAATTAGCTTCTTCAACAACTTCATTTTTTCACAGAAATTTCAAGACTACTGTTCCTTTCCCCACATGTTTTAGGGTGAATTTAGCTTAAGTCTTTGTTCTACTTAGCACTACACTTTCTAGTCACATGCAAGAACTTAACATGATTTGTCAGCAGTACTTCTAGAACTTACTAGGTCAAACATAAATGCACTGATTAAAAATACATTATTAGATATTTAACATTTACTTCCAGTTACCTTATACATTTTTAATCCTTCAGTCTTCTCTAGCTCTCCTGCTATTCTTTTGAGAAATGAGACTTTGCATTCTTTCACATCTGTTGCCTTTCTCTTCATTTTGTCTGGAAATTCTTTAGACTGTTGACAAAACCAATTTTAGACAAGCAACATCAAAATCCATATATTAAAAAACATGCACATTTCATTTCTTGGACAAGCTTCTAAGGACTAGTAAACATAGTTCTGAATATGAGTAGGTAGTTTCTCCTCCATAACACAACTAGTTAAATGTTAATGTTGAAAATGTATAGGCCGTCTTCACAACAGAATATGGATACTACATGAAGTTTGCAATTGAAAGGTAACATGCTCTATACAATATCCAACAATACCATGGGCATGCTGAGAAGTGAGAGAGAACCAAGGCCTGAGAATCTGATCTCAGATGAGATTAAAATACTTAAGAATAGACTTTAAGTAGATGCAGATATACACCTCTGGATCACATTTTCTCAGTAGATCACAGCTTTATAGCTATTCATGTTGATCTGACCCATCAAAACTCAGTCAAGCAATTATTAGTGGTATCATATGGGGGGGAGGTTAAACTTCAAACTTGATGTAAGTATTCACAGGAAAAAAAGTATCTTTTTTTTTCTATCTTGTGATCAAAATTACTTACTATGTATGCTCTTCTGTGCTTATATCCACTAAGATGTTCTATCATGGGTGCCATCTCTGTATTAAACCCACACAGCTTGCATTCATAATGCGGCTCTCTTCTTCCTTCAAATCTGATTTCAACCACATGTTCTAAGCCTGTAAAAGCAATAATTACGAACATCTATATTTAAAATAGGCTATTATAAACAGAAGTATTTTCTTCAAAGATGCTCACTAAAAGCCAAAATTAATAAAGAAGAGTATTCCATTTTCAGAATTTCAATGCTTTTTCAGGATCACAAAGGCCAGGCTTGCTACCCACATCAATTAAATTCTTTTCTTTACAATGTTTTATTCAGGAGGGAAAAAAAAACTTCTACAGAATATTTGCAAACTCAGTAAAACAAATATATAGTGACTCTCCTGCCCAGGATATTTTTAAGGAACAAAAAAAGAAAAAAAAAAAAATTTCCTTCAATACAGCCATATAAGATAATTAATGGAGACATGTCAGTCTGTCAAACAAAAAACAGTGACAGGAAATGCCACACCAATTTCATTCCTAGAAGTCACTGACAGACAGACTACAGCTTAGAAGCACTCGAAAATCTCTAAATATGATGCTTTTAACTAGCATTAAAAAGTTTACTTATAAACTCGTGCTACATAAGGAGCAATGGCAGCAGGAGAGGTGTGTCCACTAAGCAGTGATAACGCTGCATGTGGAGCACTGTGAGAAATTCTGGGCTTCCCAGTACAGGTGAGAGGGACAAACTTGAAAGAATTCTGCAAAGGGCCACAAAGATGATAAAGAAACATAAATACCTTTCATGAGGAAAAGCTAAGAGAGCTGGGAGTGTTCAGCTTGGAACAGAGAAGGAGGGAACCTCGGTGTGTACAAATACACACGAGGGGAAGGTGCAAAGAAGATAGATACAGGCTCTTATCAGTGGTGCCCAGTGACAGAACAAGAGGCAATGGGTTAAAACTGAAGCACAGGAGATGACTTCACTGTGAGAACAACTGATTATCAACAGAAGTTGTGGAGTCTCCATCACCTAGCAGATATTCTAAAGCTACATAGATACAGTCTTAATCATCCTGCTTGGCGATCGTGCTTGAACAACAGAGTTGGACAAGATGACCTCCACACAATCCTTCCAACCTCAATCTTTTTGTTTTCTGCAAAAAGCATCCTTACTGAGATGGTTCCTTCAGTAAGTAATTATCTAACTAGTAAGGTGCATAGAAGAGGTGGCTTTTACAATGGTTGTGTAACAAGTTAAACTTTAAAAGGTATAATGTATAAGATATACCCCATTAATTACCCAACAACAATTAAATAATGAAACAATATCAAAATATCACCTCATATTTCAAAACACATGCAATACAAAGACATAGCATTTCGAGAACAAAAAAACAGCATACCAACTAGAGGTTCTTCTCTTTTGGGATCATTAATAAAATCCTTCAGACATGTAATGTCCTTTGTGAGTCCTCTCTTCACTAAGGTAAAAAAAAAATATATATATATATATATATACATATACACACACACACACACACACACACACACAAATAAGTATTACAGTAAAATGAACATGTGCGTTAGACAGCTTACATTCAATTTCTATGATTTTACAGAAGTTCCTAATTGAAATTTAAGAGAAACAAAGCTAATTTTCTAGTTAAGAAGAAATGGATAGGACCTCTATCACTCACAAGAAGACTCCAGCACCATACTTTCAATAACATTTTTACACATAAGGAATTAATGACTCAAGAGATCAAAAAAAAAAAAAATCCTCTAGCAGAATCCAATTTACTGACAAAATAGTTTCAAGTTCACATTCATAGCCTGTCCCAGACCATGTCAGTCATTATTTAAAAAAAAAAAAAAAAAACAACAATCAAAAACCAAAAACCAATAAACCAATTCACCTGCCTCTCATTTCTGGTAAAAATTCTAATGCTCATATTGCACCTTCCATATTACTTGTTTGGAATCTGGAGTTCAATACTCATATTGCCTTAAATCTAATAAAGAGACGTGACTTCACTAACATGGCACTAATTGAAACTCCCTGCATTCTCTGGGCAGACCAGAAGCTGCACAATCACATTTGTTATGCTCCTGAGCATTAACTAGAATTGTTTCAGTTGGGGGTGTCTCTCACTCCTCACTGGGTTTTTTTGCTTGGTTTTATCCTTAACTGTCCTAAAACACTTATAAGGTATTCCTGGTCAACTCAGAGCATCAGCTACACCTATCTGTAATACAAACTCAATGAGGCAATAAATGTATTCAAGTGTTGGCTATTATAAAAGAGTACGCTCAAGTGTTAAAATAACTGTTTCTATATCTGATAAAAATGTGCAGAAGTTATCTTCCTAATTACTTACAAGTAATATGTAAACCCCAATGAGGTTGAGTCACCATCCCTGAATGTGTTTAAAATCCATTTGTGCTCGGGATGTGAGTTAGCAGAGGGTTCCATGAGTTAGGGTAGTATGGTTACATTGCAGTATTGCAGTTGGTCTTGATGATCTTGAAGGTCTTTTCCAACCTGAGCAATTCTGTGATTCTATGATTTTAAGTGTATTTCAACCTAGTACATTTCCCGAGAAGAGTCCTAACAACTGACAGTTTCTTCAAATCCAAACAAACAGAAGTGGAAATTCAAATACTAAACAATGTGTTACTGTTTTATGTCCATCTAGGATGCCAGGTTACATTTAAAGAAGAATATTATCAGGACAGTGAATTCCATGTTTGCTCTTATACATTCACTCCATCAGGAGTATGTTTTTGCTGCCATCAAGCCCAATGTCAGGGCTGCATATATTAAAAAAATACTTCACAAAATGCCAGCACTTAATGTATATGCATTATCTGTTGTAACTTCAGTGTGGTAGAAGATATCTGACAGGACAACTCCCGCCACAGGACAGTGAGGTCAAATCCTCCAAAACTTTACAGGTCTTCTTAGTTTTATTTATTTATTTGGAAATGCATCTTGCTTTATATGCTTCTGTTAAACTTTCACTGTACTGTATTCATACGTACAAGCATGCTACAAAATGCTCAGTTGAAAACTTCATTATCTAATCAGGAAGAAAAAAGCTATGATGCTCCAGGTATTATTTCACTGAAAATACACATCTAAGAACTTTCCTTAAATAAAATAACCTTTAAATAAAAGTTGTATTTAAAAAGGAAGTTAGCTCATTTATATTCAGATACCTGGTCTCTGCATTTCATAGCTCATCGTAGTTCGGAAGGGAGCTGGAGGACCTAAGATGACAGTTTGACAGTCAGACCAGTTCTTCTCACATGCTCTTAAGCACATAATAGATCATCCAACCACATTAATGACCAGAACAGTTATCTTCATTATGTCTGTTTAATATAGGCTCAGTTTACAACAGTATTTCATCTTGGTATACTTTTCCTCTGTAACTTAACTTTCCCAATTATCACCTTCCTCACTTATACAATATACCAAACGCATTAAGTACCATAAAAACATAATGTACCCAATTACTTCATTTTTTTTAATTGCTTTGCGTACCATCTAATTATTTATTTTAGTTATTCAGTTTTCTGTATGAAAGCAGATCCAGCAGCATAGGTGTCTGACAGACAAACTCTTAGCTAAATATTTAGAGCCTAGACAGTCCCAAGTCATTAAACTGCATGAAGAACAGTACTTCTATGCAGGCATCTGTACATACTTTTAACCAATTTAAGAGTGAATGTTTAAACAAGCTTTTTTAAACATGACCCCTTCATTGGGAACTTCTTTCCCTTGCTCCATTCACTCTTAAATCCATACACACAGACATACCCAAGTGAGCTTAAATGATGTTCTCAGCATTTTGGAAATTGTTACCACCAAGAATAAATGAAAACTGACATACAGATCATACAATTCAGATCATACAAATCTGAGTTATGTTTAGCTTAAAAACTTGAAAAATTAGGCTATTCATTTGTTCATTAAATTCTTATTTTTGAAGACATTTTCCATGCTTATAGCAAATACTGTATGTTGCATATAGCACAGACTTCCTCCTTCCGCACAAGATCAGCAGCAAAGAGCTACATATCAAAACTGTAAATCAGATCAAAGCTGCAAATATTCTGCAAACAACTACACTATTAACATAAGGGAGGGGTATAAGTAATTGTGAGAAGTCAAGAAGGCTTAAGTTTTTTTTTAAGCTTTTTCAGTGAAAAGCTTCAAAGTTCATGGTAGTATAAACAAAAGAGGCTCTCCAGATTCTTTGCAAGTATGAAAACTACTTAATTCCAAGCTGTTTTGTTAGGCTGCATGCAGCCTGAGTTGGATTTTTTTCCCCTGACAACATGATCAAAAGCTAAATAACACCAACAGGCACCTGCAGGAAAACTACTCTTCTATTTTAGTTTGCTGCAACAAGGTTGAGTTTACACATACAGTCAAGCTTAAGAAAAATAAAAAACACACAACAACAAACCAGTTACAACTCTTACTACCACCAAAGATACCCAGCATGTTTTTTTTCTTTCCTTGTTTTCAAACATTTGCAGATAGCTACAACAGTCCCTGCTAACAGCTTAACAGAAATTATTATCCACTAAGACACTCTCCCATGCACTGATGCTAGTTTTGCACGCTAGAACTTCAGCTTGCCAATTATGAGCCCCATGGCTTTGTAATTAGTCTAGTAATAATGCTAAATTGTATTTCTTAAGTATCTCAAAACCAGAGCAGTATGGCTTAAAGCCTAGACTGATAAATGAGCCGGAAAAATCAGCTGCACTTCTGCACACAACGAGGTATGAGTAGCAACCCAGACTCTTATTGGTGTTCAGTGAACAGCACCCACTGCAATTAACCTCTTCATCAGTAATCTGACTGAGGATGCACAGAACACCATCAGCAAACTCACAGACAATGCAGGAATACAACTGATGTCAAGGCTTTAGTTGAGCAAGCCTTTGGGAACACTGATCATTAAAGAAACTTTAACTAACATAAGAACTGAAGAGCTCTACAGCTGAATTAATGCCATTTATGAGCACAAGCTGAGCAGATGCACAGTTACTAAGAACCTGATGGTATTGACAGATGCTAAACTGAACACCAGCCAAAAGCAATTCTCTACAAACAAGGTAAACCGCCTTCTGAGGATCTGTACGGGCAAGTGGGGTTGTTTACTCTGATGAAGCAGAGGTTAAGAGGAGATTTAATTGCATCAGTACTCAAGCAGCAGTTACAGAGACCAGTCAAACCCTTTCAAGAGGTGGCAAAAGCATAACAAAGAGAAAACAGATAGCTACTTAGGAGGCACAGGAATACTTTGTTAGGATGAAAGTTATTTAAGACAGGGCAACAACTCCAGATTGATTAAATGGAGGTGGCAGACTGTCCTTGGAGACCTTCACCCCTTCAATAAGGAAGGCATGATCCAACTTTGGCAGCAGTGCTAATTCAAGCAGGAAATTAGATGAGACAGCCTCAGGAAATCCCTTCTGAATAGCAATTTTATTTGGTATGGAATATTTTCCAGATACTAGCAATCTATACCAACAAAACAACCAAAACCTCTCCTTTTAATATTCAGTGACACTGCTCTTAACATATTTGTTTTCCTCCTTCCATACCTATACCTGTATTTGTAATGCACGCACATTTGTATTGACTGTCAGATATCACCAGTCCAGTTACTCCAGGACAGCAATGTACTGAATTCAGCAGAGCAGACAGATTTTTGAACACAAGAGGTGAAGCACACAATTTATTCGGTCAAAGCAACAACAGTTTTCCAAATTTTTTCCTTCTTTGGCCAAAATATCATAGGAAAGAAATGCTCAATCTCCTCTCTTCCTGATCCCTGAACACACAGATGTAACTGCCTCAACTACAGCTGAAAGAATGACCACTGTGCAAAGAAATCACATGGCCAAAATTCATATACTTTCTAAGTTAAACCAAAGCTCAATAAAGTCCTAGAACTTCAGTATCTTCATTTCCACATCACTTATTTAAATTCTCTCTTCCAAACTGCTTGAGAGCAGATAAAAACAACCAGACACCCAGTTTTGACTACCACAAAACTAACTTGTTGATAGATTTGCCACGTGGAAACTTAGACTGTATCCACAAGTCTTCCTTACAGAAAGCAGTACTCCTCCAAATACAGTCATCTGTAAACAGACTTATTTCCTGGCCTGACTTTAAAGGCAACTAGCTAAACAGCCAGGTTTGTCATACTCACCACTGCTTGAAACACTCAGCATCCAAACAATTGTGGGAAATTGTCATTTTGGTTTATGAATGATAGCTATATTGGTGTTGTTCTCCCCACTGACAAAGGAATTTATTATTATTATTAATTCTGCTGTAAGGAAGACATTGCTGACGGTAATGTAAAACATTTAAATGTCAAACTTTGTCTTCTCAAGTACTCATTCTTCAAATAGTGCACATTTCAGATACCCATCAGGTTTTGTCCCAAGCGATTTCCAAGAAAACTTATCCTTCACTCTGATAACACCCATACATTTTTGCTCCTGGTTCTTCAAACTCCACTGTCTATCTCATTCTCACTGGAGCATTTGATAATACTCACCAGAACAGCACACAACCGTGATAAAAGAGCATCCCAGGAAATTATATCCTAAAATGACAATGGACTTATACTTTACAAAATAGGTGTTAAGAATATCCATGCCTATCACTAAGTAATCCACAAATACTCTGTCTACAATTTATTCATTCTATGTGTTTGCAAACTGTAGAATTCATCAGCTATTTAAAATAAAAAAAGTCAACCATATTCAGACTTTATTCTTATACTTCAGAGCACATCAATTAATTTCCTGGAGCTGCAGACTCTCAAGGTAAAATGTAACTGGTAATATACCTGTTGAAGAGTTTGAGAAGTTAACATTAACAGCTTTGTAATTCACCCCTTCTCACCCCTCGAAAAAAAAAAACAAAAAAACACACAACCAGCCAAACAGAAGCAAACAGAAAACTACGTGCACTGCACCCCACAGACAAATATGTAACTTCAGCAGGCTAACTTTCAGCCTTCGCTGGACAAGACAATCATAACAAGAGCTTACAAAGTTGGCTTCCTATGTGCAGGTCTTCAGTGAAGTACAGGTCAAGACAGACAAGGAATAAAGACGACATCAATACTATGTATACTCATTCCACATTAGAAGTAAAAAGATGCTTATTGTTTCAACGTGGATTACTGTGGTTCGGGATTTTCTGGATTAAACAAAGCACACCTTGTAAAGTTTCTGCCTTGTGGCATCCTGTAATGCTATGACTACTCCGAAAGTTAGCTCCAGTTTGTTTCCATTAGATACAACTCATCTGAAAAACTTTAACATATGATACATCAGGAGATGCTGTGGATGAAACAACCGTATGTTCTTAACTTGAACCTTCATGAAATGCTGAGCCCACAGTACATTAAGCAGTATCATTTTCCAGAAGCGTAGGTCTTTGCAGACACCTGCATAATGTCTCTTTCCCTACTGTCTTGCTGTCATGCTTTCTTCTGTCCTCTTCATCAAGTTTGTTTTCATACTATGCATCTTGTGCTCCAAAACAAGACTTCACATTCTTGAAGCAGAAACTCTTCAGTAATCAAGCCACAGTACATTCATCATCAGTACCATTCTTAATGATTTTTCCAACATGAAATCCAAAGAATGGTATAGAAACTCATCTTCCTCTAAAAATATTCCACCCATGGCCAAAGAAATCTGTTGTTACTGAGATATCAACAAAATTCTACACCACTGAAAACCCAAGGAACACTGCATGGACATGTATATCTTCAGAACTCTTGCAGAATTTGTCAAGAGGTAGCATTACCAACATTTCTATGAGAAGCACTGCATGCAGATCTTATGTCTACTGATGCAGAATATCTCAGAGTTGTTTGCACACTTGAATGATGTGCCTTGCACTAACATCCTGTTTTCAGCCCGAAACCACCAGTGCAGGTAATGAAGGCCATCCTCTTAGAAAATAGACTCTGACCAGTACTTCTGCTGGATCTTCCTCCTATGCTGATTCTTCAGAGTGCAGTAAGGGGTGAGCTCAGCCAGCAGCGCTTCTATGAGCGAAGGGCTGACATCACATTTTTCTGTGCAGATATGTACTCAGAATCCATTTTGACTAATCTGGTTCAAAAGATACTGCAGAACAGACATCAAAGCCAAAATGTGTTTCCGTAAGCCTAGTTTCTTAGGAGAACATGCTAAAGAGATGAACTAGAAATGAAAGGCTCGTTTCTTGTGATGACAATATGTCCATTCCAATTTATAATCGTCATACTACTTTTTAATCACTACTTCCACATATGCCAGTGCTCTCTGTTTGTGGTACTTTAAAATCTTGTGCATCCATGCTTTTACAGCACACCATTTCAAAACAAGTCATATCCCAGATTTTGAGTCCTTTTACCATTTACTCTTATTTTCTTGGCACATGTCTGGATCCATATTCTCATTTTATGGGAAAACATTCCCTAACAATTCAGTTTACATTGAGTGGGTCTTTGCTACTCCAAGTCCACACTACAATGAAGAAAGGCATAACGTTCCTGTGATGCAGCTAGGTAAGTTCAGCACAGATAACACAGCATCTGAAGCAGTGCCGTGTTAGCCTACTTGTATAGATTCTTGGTATACTACCTGAAGCTCAGCAATGAGAGCGTGAAGCTGACAACAAGCAGCAGGCAATTTAGCTTGGGAAGGCAAGAAACTAAGATACAGCTTACCTATTCCTCTATTAAACAGACATATAGGTTCTCAGAAGAGGAAAGGCAAAATTAAGACTTTGAAATAGTAAGTTTTTATTAACTCAACAGTTCATTAGATAAATACCTCAAAAAAAGTTCAGCATACAAAGAGAACCATAGTTACAGGTATACAGATCTGAAAAATGCAAATATTAAAGCTACTGGAAAAGCAACAAATATTAAACCCCCCAGCAGTATCTACACTAAGAAGCTGGAAAGATAAAAGCATTATACTTACAATAGACAGTCTTGAATCTCAGTGCTTCTTCTTTCTTTAGTAATGAAGATGCAAGTCATCCCAAAATAAAATAAGAAAAACAAATTAATGCGCTGCGCCATTTGAAGGAAAAAACTCGTACTTCCTGAATGAAGCCTTTGCAGAAAATTACAATACAGGCCAAAGTTTCCAATATCAAATAGGAAAAAATGAGCCTTTATGATTATCTGCAAAAGCTCAAAGTACTGGCAAAAGCATACTTACAGTTAACATAAAGTAAATTTCAAGAAAGCCCTGGTATTAATGAAATTTTAAGATACCAGGCAAAACTCTGGTTTCCACATGACTGCAGCCCTTAAGGTTCCAAAAACTGTAGTTCCATCAAGAAAAAACCTCACACAGAAAAGCTAACAAAAAAATAGCTTCCCGAAGATATTGGGTGGATTTGTATAAAATTCCAGGGTAGCCAAGTCTCCTGAAAGTTTATTCCGTCACGAAGAAAAGGAAAAGTGGCTTTCATCATCTGAATTCAGAGCAGATCAGTTTTTGGAAGTGTCTGAGAAAAAGAGTAACTTAAATTTCCGTTTTAAAACGTGGCTAAAACCAATACTGACTTATTTTTAGACCTTTTTAGCAAATATGTACAAACTTGCCACCAAAAAAATGAAAAGAAGTATCATTTGCAGCAGTACAGTTGTTTACCCACGAGCACTTCATGGAGTTCAGTGCTCTATTTTCAGTGCTCAGTGCCATGTTGCATGTGAATATGACAGCTCAATAAGAATCAAGACCGACACAACAGTTTTGTTTCTTTTCAAGAAGCTAAACAGTTGATCTTTCATGGTAGCTAAAAACAAAATAGAAAAAAAAAAAAAAAAAAGGAAGTCACTTAATTCCAGTAGCATCACAGATAGCGAGTGGGTGGTGCTGCATGAACTCAGCAGGATTTTGTAAGCTTGGAACACAGGGTATTCCTTCCAGTTATCCTGCCACAAGTACTTTTGTTATGCATAAAACCACTTGTCATTCTACACCAGTTTTACAATAAACAGCTGTTAATACCTGACATTTCAGAGAAGCATTGAAAAACATTAGCAACTGTGAGCTGCTGTTGAAAGAAAATTTCTTGCTGACCATTTTTGGACAACTAATTTCAACTGCAGTTGGATTATTGCTTTAGCATTAAAAATGTTGTTCCGCAGTTGAGACTGATGGGTCATAAGTAAAATGGAACTTCTCTAGTGAGTGCTTTAAAAATAAATCAAGAAGAAAACAAAAGAAAAAAGAACAACAAAACTACGTTGAGAATGAATATTCTCACATATTAAGAAACTTTTCTTCTGTCCTTGTGTCACAAACAAATTGCAACAACTGTTTTTGAGCTAAGACTGTGAAAAGTTAGACACTTTGTTAAAAGTTACTCTAACTATGAGAAGTCAAAACTCAAAAACTGCTGTCTTTTAGGGTTCCAGCATCCTAGACACGCTTTGAGATTAGTTTCCACACATTTCAAGGTCAATGGTTATCAAACAAAACAGTGTTTCACGTGCAGTAAATTATGTAAACTTCATTTTATTCTTCCTAAATACATACACTCCTGAAATCACATAAGCTACGCTAGCAGCAAATTAACAGAAACTCCATTTATTCACAGAACTTCTTGGGCTGGAAGGGATCCCAAAGCCAATCCAGCCCCACCCCATGTCAAGGGCAGGGCTGCCCCCTCGCCAGCTCAGCTGCCCAGTGTCCCATCCAACCTGGTCTTGAGCCTCCAGGGATGGGGCACCACAGCTTCTCTGAGCAGCCTGTGTCAAGGCCTCACCACCCTCTGAGCAAAGTTCCTCCAAACAACTCCTCTCTTTTGCTCTAAAGCCATTTCTCCCTGTCCTTTCACTACAACACTGTGTAAAAAGTTGGTCTCTCTCCTGTTTATAAGTTCCTGTCAGGTACTGTAAAGACACAATGAGGTCCCAAAGCTCTCTCTTCTCCAGTCTGAAGAAGCCCAGCTCCCTCAGCCTGTCTTCATAGGAGAGGTGCTCCAGTCCTCTGATCATCTCCACTGTCCTCCTGTGGACCCACTCCAACAGCTCCAATGCCTTTCTTGCTCTGATGGCCCCAGGCTTAGACACAGTACTACAGATACAGCCTCACGAGGGCAGAGTAGAGGAGGACAATCACTTCCCTCACCCTGCTGGTCACTCCTCTTTTGACAAAGGCCAGAAAACATTTGGCCTTCCTGGATGCAAGAGCACACAGCTGGCTCACTGTTAAGCATTTGTCCATCAGGTCCCCCACATCCCTCCCTGAAGGACTGCATTCAATGAGTTCTTCTCCTAGTTTGTATATGTATCTGCAACTGCTCTGACCCAAGTGCAACATCACTCACTTGGCCTCACTGAACCTCAGAAAATACCCATGAGGCCACTTTTCAAGTCTGTCCACTTCCCTCTCGAGGCATTCCTCCCTTCTATTGTGCCAAGTGCACCACTCAGCTTGGTGTCATCTGCAAACTTGCTGAGGGTAGGCTCAAACCCACTGCCTACATCACTGATAAATACACTGAAGAACACTGGTCCCAAGACTGAACCTTGGGGGACACCACTCATCACCAGTCTCCACTTGTATATAGATCCATTGACCACAACCCCCTGGCTGCAACCAGCCAACCAATTCTTTATCCACCACCTTCATCCAGCCTTCAAATCATTATCACCTCACCTGATATATAAGGAGGTATTACAGGACCACATTATAGACCTTGCACAAATGCAGATAAACGACATCAGTTGCTCTTCTTTCATCCACCAATGCCATCGCTCCATGACAGAGATCAGTCAGACACAATCTGCCTTTGCTGAAATTATGCTGGCTGTCTCATATCTCCTCTTCATCTCATAAATGCCTTCACATAGCTTCCAAGAGGATCTGCTCCATGATCTTCCCAGGCACAGATGTGAAGCTCACAAGCCTGTAGTTCCCCAGTTCTTCCTTTCCCCCTTTCTTATAAATGGAAGTGATGTTTCGTTTTATTCAGTCATGGAGGTCTCTGCCTGAGAGCCCCAACTTTTCAAGCACGATGGAGAATAACCTGGCAATCACATCAGCCAATTCCTTCAGGATCCTGGGATGCACGTCAATCTGGACCCACTGATGCGTACACACCCAGCCTCATGAGATGGTCTCAGACTTGCTGCACTCTTACAGTGGGACAGATTTTGCCTCACTCAAAAGACACAATAACACAATAGGCTCAGGAAGACTGACTGCCAGCTAAGACCAAGGCAAAGAACTTAATGAGTACTTCAGCTTTCTCTACATCCACTGTAGCCAGTTCTTCCTTCTCATTAATCAAAGGGGGTGTACTCTCCTTGGCCTGCCTCTTCTGATCAATATACCTAAAGAATTCCTTTTTCATATTCCTCACCAAGCATAGTTCCATCTGTGCCATACCTGGATGTCTGTGTCCAGATTCATCCCCTGTATTCTATCCAGCCACCCATTCATGCTTCTGCTGCCTGTACTGTTCCTTCTTTTCCCTTCAGTAAGTCCTTATTCAGGCACACCAGTTTCCTTCCTCCTCCACACAATTTCCTGTGCTGAGGGTTGAATAGCTCTTGTGCTCTCAGAAAGGCTTCCTTAAAAAGTTGTCAGCTCCTCTCCTTTGCCCCCAAGCTTCCCAGGAGATCACATCCAATAATTCCTTAGTCAGCCTGAAGTTCACCTTCCCAAAGTTCAGCGTCCTGACTTTGCTTTTGACCAGGCCCATATTACTAGAGCTCACTAACTTGACCAAGGCATGATTGCTACAGCCTAAACTGCCTCCAACCTTAACTTCTTTAACAATCTCCTCCATGCTGGCAAGCACCAGATTGAGTAACACTCCTCCTCTGGCTGGTCTATCCAATACCTGGACCAGGAAGTTATCTTCAACTGACTCTGGGAATCTCCTGGATTACTTGAAGTGTGAGGTTGACACAAACATATTTTTTGTGTAGGAAAAGCTCTACAGTTTAAAGCAGTTTGAATCATGAAGCTAAGTTGCAGAGGGTTAACAGTGTACTAAGCATCTGATACACTTAACAAACACCATAATGTCAAGGCAAGTTTCCAGTATCTGAAACCTATTTTATTAACCCAAGTATTAAAATAAATGCTTTTTCCAAGTACAGTTGATTTTAATACCATGCCCAAGGATAAGTACTGCACGTTGGGTATTTTCAATCAACAGTTCTGATGCATGACAACCAGTGCAAAAGGTAGAGCAGAACCAAGAATACATAAATGGTGAAGAAAAAAGCCTACCAATTTCTCATTTCCAATGAGGTCGCCAAGTCCTGAATCCAGATTCTTCTCTTGAATTTGAGCATTCCTACTCTCCCAAAATAGGATGGGAAGACAGGAAGTGCGAATCCTTGATATAATCAAGAGAAGCTTCATTTGTGCTCCAAAGACAGCTAATAGAAGAGGCAGTGCTTACCCTATTGGGAGCATCCACACAAAGAACTGCTCAAAACGCAGGAGGAAAAAAAGGCACAGTGCTCCAGGATTTCCTCTGTAGCACAATATCCCTGTTACTCTTGGTACAATAAGAAATACAACTGAACTTATATAAAACTGTATTGTCTAACCAGTTTACAATAAACATTGAACTGTTTTCCAAGTACATACATAATACAAGCCAAATCCAACTTCCTAAGAGCTAAGAACTTTAAGAAAAATACATGAATACTACCCTAATCTTCCCCCCTACCAGCATTCATTCATCAATGAAACCACAAAGCCTGTCAGTGTGCAATTATACAAAGGTAGTAAGACACTCAAAATGTAAGATATACATAGCCTTGCACTGCAAACATCCCAATTTCAATCTTTTTACATGGGTAGTTTTTAAAGGATTTAGGCCTTGTGAATTATCAGCAGTAGGTGTGCACTCTGCTTATTCTCCTGCATAAGGACAGGAAATATTATCTTTATCAGTACAAAAATTAGTGCAAAAAAACAAACTCTTGACACAACAACATAGATCAACTCTCGGGACTGCAAGAACTCTGAAGAGGTACACTACATGATTAAAATATTGCCTAATATTTTGAAAATTAATCACTTGATCTTTCTGGTTAGATCAATGATTATCTATTATTCAATTAGGCAACTGCCCAGACCTGTTGGGAAAAAGATGCTAAACCTTCATATCAAAGTTCAAATAGAAAAGGCTCCAAATAAAAAACTCTAATGTAATAACAAACTAGGAAAAAAAAGTCAATTTTGAAGAATTATTCTGGTTAAGGAATATAAATAAAGCACTATTCATTATCATTATGTAGTCTGTCTTAAAAAGAACATAAGCTTAGCACTTTTATGGCAACCTCATGCTTGGTGGTATTAAGACTTCTTCCAGTGTCTCAATGAATTTTGATCTTCTGCCATCCCATAATTAAAAGTAAGGGATTAAAAGTACTTGAAAATAATGACAGTGTGTCTTTGCAGACTTATTCCTATAGAAATGTGATGTACCAGGACTCCATACCAGCACTGATTCAACACCTAATAATCATCCAGTTTCCACATCTGATGCTTGCTCACTATCAGTTCATAGCCATCATTAGCTCAATAAATTTAAAGGAATGTAGCCAAGGATAGAGTGATTTATTCGAATAGAACAGAAGGAAAGCAATACGTGGATTTGCTGGGAGAACTGGCATTGTTTTTTCCAATTTCCATTTCTTCAAATGGGAGAAACAGCAGTAATTCAATCACTATGAGGGTTAGTTAAGAAATAAAAAAAAAAAAAAACCTAACCACAAAACCAAAAGAACTTCTTGAATCAGCAAGAATACTGGATTGCACATGAAAAATACTACCGTACTATACATTTCTGTTGGTTCAAAAAAGAACACTATGACTGAATCCTGGGAGAAAGCATTTGGAGAGCCACAGACTCAAATAATGCTTATGCATCACACTACTGAAATGATTAGCTAAGCAGGTTATGAAATACTACTGAACAGCTTTGAAAGCTAAACTGTAAGAAATGCCCTTCCTCTGCAAATGAAAGGGGAGCCTGAATACTTGAGAAAAAAGGCACTGCAGTAAGCCTTGTGCTCTGGAAAGAATAAAAGATCATCAGGAAAACATCACAGCAGACACTTAAGTGCCACAACAACACAATATGATGACAGCCATCTTCTGTAACAGGGAAAAGAATGGACAAACGAACACACCCCAGCTTTACTTATTTTAAAATTCTCTTCTCAGTCTAAGATAACTGTCTGTCACACAGTTAAAATTTCAGTCAAACAGCATTTGGAAAAGTTTTTTCTCAGCACGCCCCCACAGAATACTGTCTAGTAATTTAAGCAAAACACAAGGAAAAGTAATAAAATATGAATCTGCCATTTGAGATGCCTCAAACAAATGGAGCGAACTCCCGTAGGAAATCTGAACTGGCGTTACCATGTATAAACAAAATTCATGCTCCAAGCAAGCTGGTTTTCTTCAAAGTACAAGCAAGTTATGCAGCCTCGGAAAACACAGCAGAGCATTTATTAACTACACCCAAATCCAAAGTCTGCACTCTTTCACCATGTGCGACTTTCATGCAACTCAAAACACAATCTCACATTTAATACACATTTGCCTTCAGAGTAACTACTGGTGTTGCAAGTTACAAGCTAAATACAGTTGAGCCTCCCACCTCAAAGTCTTCTTTTAGGGATTTTCTCAAGCAAACAGTTGCTACAGATGGGCTAGACAAGCACTTGAATACTTGTGAAATCAAATACTATTACAAGAGTCACAGGTTTCAGATTAAGTTAACATAAACATGTAATATGGAAAGAAGTTACCTTTCTATGCTTCATACCACGATAGTGTGACTGAAGACTTATAGAACTCATACATGGAACTTTACAAACCTAAAAAAATAAATTGAAAGTACATCTTCAGTTACACTGTGGATATTTTGCAGTTGGCAATGTGTAAGAAGTGGAAATACAATTTTACATTAAGATGCTGGAAGTCTTTTATGACTTAAACAGAGCAGTTTAAATCACATCAGGAGCACGCCACCAAAGTGACCAGAAACAGTGTGCAAATCTGTTCAAATAATAGTTCAATATATATTTAAGTATACTAGGTGGCATGAATCTTTGCTGGATTCTGAGTTCTCCAAAATTCTCCAGCCAATAAGAAGTGACCATACAGCAATTATAAAGGAACGGAGACCAAAAAATATATCCCAGAATAACTGGAACTCCATTTATCATTTTACCAAAGGGATCAGAAAAACAGCATAGGAAACCATCTGCGCTAGGATCCACAGAACATCATAACAAATACAGGATATAGCTTGATAATTATTTCCTTCAATGGTTAACAATAAGAAATAATGACCAATATACAATAGCATTACCTATCACCTTGACATGCTGGCATATACCTTCAATATGCCAGAAAAAAAGTTACTGGAACAATATGCAATACACAGAAACTTAACACACTCTGATCCAGAGCAGCATCCTTCAAGACAAAAGACACTTTCTGAGGTCCTGTAAGAATAACAAACAGAAATCCAAAGGACAGCCTTTAAGGGCCACTATACTATACCTGTAACTACTCAAGAACAAACCAAATTCACAAAACCAGACAAGCAGCTCTTCAAGGGACCGGCCAAATTATCCTCCAACATTAACAGCCTCTCCCACCAGCCACAATGCAGCTCGGTCAGTTCTGTCTGACTTCTGTGGTTTTTAATACCTTAAGCCTGCATTCTGGCATGTATTCCAAAAAGCCATTGAGAAAGGCACTCACTTCACAATAGTATATTTTTTTTTCAGATTCTGGTTTGACATCTTCTGGCTTAGCATCTTCAGCGACGGTGCTCATCCTGCAGAACTGTTTCAAGGTACACAATTAAGGAAAGAAATCATAATAAAAAATAATATTCCTGTTCACACACCACCCCTTAAGCGAATAACTGCGGGGAGGGAGCAAAGCATCCATCGGGTGAATAAAGATTAATTCCTTTCTAGAGCAAACCACGTCTTTCACCGCCAGGACACCGCCGCAGCCTCAAGCCGTCCGTTAGGGCAGCTTCCCGCTTAGCTTCACACGAAACGCTTCACACAGAAGACAGAAAAAAAAAAAGAAAAGAAAAGAAAACACACCGACCCCGGGCTGCCCCTTCCATTCCCACCCCCCCTCACCCCGCCCTCCCACCGCACACACCCCCCGGCCCCCGCCAGTCCCCTCACGGCGCTGAAGAGGCGGCGGTACCTCCGAGCCGCTCCCACCCCCGGCGCTGGGCTCGCGCGCCGCCGGCACGTCCCCAGGCGGCTCGGTAACGACAGCAACCGCCGCCAGCCTTCTCGCGGCGCGCCCAGCGGCACCGTCACTTCCGCTTCCTGCCGGCGGAGAGAGCGCCCCAGCCCCGCGCGGCCGGCGCGCGCCCTTTCCGTTAGACGGACGCGGTCCGCGAGGCGCGAGGCCGCGCGGCTCAGCCAATCGGAGCGCGGCCCCCCTCAGGCGCGGGAGAGGCGGGAGGAACAGGCGGCAGGGCGAGGCTTTAAATGCAAATATTTATTATTTCTTTTAAAATGTCTTAACTTTACATTTCGGACTGGTAATAAATGTAAAATATAATTTAAGAAATACACATGAAAGTTCCCTCTAAAAGCAGACTGAGAAAACAGTACAATTAAAAAAAAAAAACAACAAAAAAAAAACAAAAAAAGAAACACCCACAAAACAGAAAAGTGCACCTGTTATAACAAAATTGCAAAATACAAAATCCACGTGTTTAATTAGCCTGCTGCCGATACACCGGGGGGTCTATTACAACTGTATAAGAAGCAGCATAGTTGCTACTGGTTGGATTACACAGAGTTAGCAGAGGATCCCGGCTTTGCTGATGCCCATCCCCGCCATTCCATGAGTGCATCAGGCTCATGCCTGCTCCATGCACCCACTGGTGTGTGCTCACGCAGTGCTCAGCACGGGGCTTGGTCCTTCCAGAGCTGTGCCCGTAACACTGGGCTCAAGTAATACCCATCTGATGGGGAGAAGCAGTCAGGCCAAGTGTTGCTCGGTCTCTGTGCTCTTTTTATTTTGTCTTGTCCTCCACTGTTCGGACTTAGGAGGAACAAGAATGGCACTTTTAATATTTATTTATTTGTTTGTTTGTTTGTTTGTTTGTTTTATGGTTAACAGCAGATTTTGATACAATATTGTATTATTTCTACGTTTCTGTAACAGTTACCGGCCTTAGGATGGGGTCACGTTAAAGCCCTCAATAATTCTTTGCAGTTCTGATCCCAAAACCTAAAATGGACTAATAGGAAACACTGCTCTGTATACTCTAAACAACACTTCCATACTCATCTTTTAGAAAATTACATATTAAAAGTGCAACTGCACAGTGAAAGGATGAAGGTATATAGAGAAAGAATGAAGGATCCGAAAAGGAGAAAGTGGGCTCCTTCATTTCTGTGAAGAGAGAGCAGGTCTGAACGCAAAAGCGTTTGGCAGTGTATACTTGAAGAATTAAACTCCTGCTGGCAGCTCAAGTGTTTCTTGGCAATACAGCTGCCTAAATAGGGTATGCTTCCCCAGCAAAGGGACTCTTTAATGTTTTATGAGCTGTAATTACTCCAAGACTTCTGTCAGTACCTCTGTCTTGTTCAAAGGGGACAGGGAAGGAAATGGGGCATTGCACTTCTGCATAATATTGTTCTTTTGGCAAAGCTTTAAAGTGTGCCTGAAGTAGATAATAAAGTTATGGAGGCACAAAACAGAAAGGGTGAAGGCTGCAAAGTACCATCCTATAAAATCACAAAGGTAGAAAACTTTGAGGGAGAAAAAGCAGAAGTTTTTCGGTAGATACAGACACCTGTAAGGAAGAAAGGGTTCTTTGGTTTCGTTAGGAATCTGTGAAGAGGTGAAGGAGTGTGAAGAAGAGCCCTTTCAGAAGAGGGAACGCTGTTAGCCATGTAGAGGAAGAATCTTCCAGAGTATCCAATCCTGCCCACAGCAGGGAGGTTGGAACTATATAATCATTAAGATCCCTTCCAACCGAAGCCTTTCTATGATTCTATGACTATCATGAGAGTAGAGCAAAAAAAAAACACACATAGTGTTTCTGCTTTCCTCTCATTGCCTCAGATTTTAAGTAAACACAGGAAGAAAATGATGCAAAAGTTAAAAAAAAAAAAAAAAAAGACGAAGAAGAAGAAGAAAGAAAAAAAAAATCAGAAGAGACAGTAATGGGATAAGGAAGGGAGAGACCAAGGTGTGACCTAAAAAAAAGCAGAACAGTGGTGACACACCTGTGACACTCTCCTGTGCAAAATGAAGAGTTCTAAACCAGAACCTCGTCTGATTTTGTTACATAGTCTTTTAATTAATTGACTGAAATTACTGAGATTAGCTATGCAACTGATGCTCTTTACATTGTCTTCTGCCACGTGTTTGTGTTTTCCTCATACTTAGGCACTGGAAAACCGTAATTCTACCAATACAAGTGTGAAAAGGTAGTTTTGAATGTTGTACAGCTGTCACTGCAACCGTGTCACAACAAGGAAATTCTGGGATTCCAATTCAGGCTGCACAACCAGAGCACCAAGTGACAGTTCAGTGGCAATGACTGGCTGCAAGGGTGTTAATGCAGACACTGAATTTGTCGTAGTTCCAAAGAGTAACTTCATTCAAGGAAGAGGAGCACTGCGTGCCTCCTAGAATGATGCTTTCAGTCTGATGGAGAAACACAGTCTAGCACTGAATGACCTCAGTCCTTGTTTTCAAGGAACACAGAATTGCTGGCAGTGAATTAATACTGTAGTCACAAAACCCCCTGACAGCAGTGTGTCACTCAAGGTGATAATTCTTCACTCTCAGATTTATCTTAGTAATGTTTTGCTCTTTCCCCTCAAACACTGTCATTGATGATCTTGTTCAGCGCTGTTAACTGAAATATGTACTTCAAACTACACTTGAATTTCTATCTAAATTCAAACTAAATTTAAAGAAATTGGAATCTATCTCAATTTACATCTCAACACAACTTGTAATGTGATAAAACTTGTAATTCAGTTAAATTTTATCAATGCATACTCCACAATTCCAGAAACACTGTTGGTCATATTTGGCTTGCTTCAGATTTCAGAGTATCTGAGAGCAGTTAGTTACAAGCAAGGACAAATCTAAACACTAAGAATATCAATTTTGAGAAAATGTCACTCAAGCCAGTGTATAGAACACAGTTCTCTACAGGTAGAAAAACAATGTGATAGGTGAGAGAAGAAGGAAAAGAAAAGGACATGGTATGTTTGCAGGGGGAGGGAAGTAATTATGATAGCATTATGGGGAAATGTGTGAATATGTGCCACCTGTATTCAAAGGTGTTCTTGTCAGGATGGTGGCATCTATGAACATAAGCTACTGTTAGCCTTCGTCTATGAGTCATGTTAGGCTAAATGAGAGACTTGTGGCTAAATCCTGAGCATGGCCACCTGCAGAACCTCTAATGCACGTTACAGAAGTCTGCTTCAGTTATGACACGAGATTTCATAGAGGATTTTACAAGACTTAAGAGAGGAAGAAAATCCAGGGGAAGAAACTTATTTTCTAGTGAGTGAACAAAAGGAAAAGACAAGCAATAAAGTAAGAAAGCTCTATACATCTATCACTGAGCTGGGGTTTTAGCTACATGACACTCCAATGAAAGAAAATGAGTAAGGGTTTATTTTGTGACTACCTGAGGCAATAAATGTATTTATAGATAGAAGAAATTATATCTTTTTCTTGTTTCAATTAAAATATCCTATTTAATTTATTTTTTTTTAGATAAATTAATGGCTTTTATGAAATAAATACCCTGGGTGGGGTTGTTCTACTTACATTCCAATATTGCTTCAACAGAAAGAGTTAAGCGGGGCTTCCAGGCAGCAGAAGCTGATTCTATCCCACAGAATATTCCTTGCCTCAAGCTGGATGCTTTCCACATAAGTATTTTAAGCATTGGAAATTTCCAGGAGAATTGCACATGCCCTGTCAATGTTAATACTATATCGAGAATCATAACAAGAAGTCATTCTGAACTGGCTGACACACAAATGTCAGACCTCCCTAAGCCATCCAGAAGACATTGAGACTCAGTTCTAAGGATTTCAAGAATATATCAGTGTCATCTAATTAAGGGCAATGAAAGCATTAATACATTATAATCAAGTACTAGGAAGTCATCTGTCCTACAAAGAATTTAGATATAGCTGTTTGCTCTTCTGTTTCACTAGTTAAATCTCCAGACTGTGGACCAACTGAAACCAGGTCATCCCTTCCACACACATTGCTCCCTCTTTAGATTCTCAAAACAAAGTTCTATTTTGGTATCCCAAGAGTCTGGATTTAATATAAATTATCGATAGTAAATACCTTTACCTACAGTAAAGGTCTGCCCCAGTTTCCACCTGGTCTTAACTGCATCCTGGAAAACCTTAGAATAGCCCCAAAAATCCACTCTATGGTACACTCTTAGCCTAGCTCAAATCAGGATGGTTTTTAGGTAAAAACAAGGGGTTTAAGTGGTATGGTTTAATTGGACCAGTATTTGTAAGGTTCTGTGCAGCTGTCCACTAACAGCTAAATGAGGCCAAATTCACAGTGAAGGCAACAGCTTTAGCACTGATAATGATCTCTGGTGTCTGTGAGCTAAGTAATATCTCAGAGGCAGATGCACTCTCAGATAACTACAAAAAACACACACAAAATAAAAATCACACACACAAATCCAAGAAAACAAATCACCAAACCTCTGAATACCAGAATTAAGAAGTTTGTTCTGCCTCTGAAGAATTTACAGCTGAGGAAGTTTGAATACTATTGTCAGTCAGGTCTTAGAAAGCATCGCGTCCACGCTGGAAAAAGAAAAGCATTTCTTTCAGCCTGAATACTCCATGTTTGTAGCACACAAGCATTTTACTGGGCATTTCTTCTATGAGAGGAATTTTTTTCTTGTTACAATAAATACACTGGGAGGCTCCTAAAACAGATCTTAGGGCTGTGTTTGGAGGATATAAATAGCAACTTACTATGGATAAAAGCCAAACATCACTGACTGAAAGCATCTTAAACTCTTCTTTTCTAAGCGGCAGTTTTTAAAGTATTACCGATAATACCAAAGCAGCGACTACTACAAAGAGAAAGTAACAATTTAAAGCAACTGCCCTGTCTTTTTCCTCTGTCATGGGATCATTAATGCCTGGATACAAAAAGGTTTTATAACATTAAATCACTGGTAATTTAACAGGGTACAATGCAATGTCAGATTTTAGTCCAGAGGGGATGAATGACGGATACCTGCTCTTGAAAAACAGATATGAAGAGATTGGTTTTCAGCATTTATTTTCCCAAATAGTGCAGTATGCAGTAGGCAAATGCAATATGGCCTATGTGTAAACTACCCTGTATTTTTAATGGATTTAGACTTTATGGAACAATAAGGAAGGAAATCTGATCATGTTTGCACAGGGAGGAGTTAGGAGGTGACATCTCATTTGAAGTGACACCTTAATTCATCCTCTTGGAAGAAGGCCATCCTTGTATCAAATTAGATTTTCCTACATGCAGAAGTTTAACCAACTCTATATATATATATCTGTATATATATATATCTGTATATATATGTATATACATATATATATGTATATACATATATATATGTATATACATATATATATATATGTATATATATATATCTGTTAAGATGGCTAAGATATTACTGGATTTGTTGGGAACCTGAGAAATGTCTTCTCTGCTGAAATAGCCCAGAAGAGCTTTAGATTAAGATAAGTCAACAGAATAGACTTCATTCTGTATCAGAAGAACTTTAGAGAACTTCTGCTGGGATGGTATAATTCTGCTTCTGTAGTTATGCCATGAAATATTTGTAAGCACAGACAAGGCACTCGGCACAGTGCTCTGCAACATTGCCCCCATTGTGACCATTTACATCTGTGCAAAATGGCATCAGCATTTCCAGATGAGGATAGTAGTGTTTTATGGTCACATTGCACTAATCCAAATGATAAGAGAAGATGTAAGGTAGTGCCGAATCAGGCAGGCCTGGGTAGTCTTATTTGGAGGAGTATCACGGTGAGTCCAAGAGTAGAGTTAAACAAACAGCTTTCTGGCAGTCATGCCAACATGTCCTCCACTTGCTCCACATTGCCCTCTCTCTACAATACCCCATTTCTGCGCTTCTTTTTGTAGATAGTGAATCAATGGGGCAGACTTTGTGCAGCTCTGCTGATTTCTCACAGTCTCACTCGAATACCAAGATCAATTTGCTTGACTGGGCCTAGCTTTATGTGAGACAAACAATGATATATACTAGATTATGGAGTAAATTCCACCATTAGAGTTTCATCTCTGAATTGGGTCTGATGTTGCATTGTACCCACTGATGAAAGTGTTATAGCAAAGATATCAAGACTGCCTCAAGTAAGGGACAGTATGTAGTTAGCAGGGAACTGATACATCTCAGATGCCAAAAAAAGGAGATGTTCTATTGCTTGAGTTAGGTTAGCTGGACTATGGTAGAATTAACTTGAGCTGCAGAAGGACATTGTTGCCCTTCTTATCCATTCCTGTCTTTCTGTGGGGAACACGTCCTTATGCAGGACAATCATAAGTTTTATTTTGTGTAAAGTGCAGCATTTTACATCAAACCATTGTTCATAAGCTGAACTGACATGCAGAGAATGCATGCGTTTACTTCTGCCAACTCTAATGTGCAGGCAGTAACTTCTACCAGACTCGGAGAAGAGCAGCCTCCCAGGCGCCACTCCCTGTGCAAAACTATTCCCCTACCTGAAAACTGCACTTACAGCATTAGGGAGAAATTTATGCCACTTCACTGGCATGTGTACAGCCATGCCCACAGTGGCTAGAAGGAATGAAGACAGCAGAATTATTTATAACATTTTGAAAAAGAAAACATTCACTATAGGACTTCTTTAAAAAAAGCACATATACATCTAGTTGTGTTTTTTTTTAATGATATGGGTTTTCTATAGTTGAAGGTGATATAAAGTTGAAATAGTGCAATTTTAAAACAAAACTAGTGCAGGAGTCAAACTACAACAACCAAAACTGAAGTTGTAGATTGTTTTTTAAAGTGGAAATTCGTGACTATTTGGCTTCAAAAGAAAGCATATGGATCTGTTTTCAAAAGCACAGAAGTGCACCAAAGTGCTTTTGAAAGTCAGAAATCTAGTCGTCTCTCAGTGAGATTAAAATTTTCTTTAGAAGATGAAATGAGGATGCTTTTTAAAAAAAATGTTTCTAAGCGTGGGATTTGAGTTTTGCTGTCAGATGACAATGACCAACAGGCTGCTATCAATCAAAGAGATACCATCACATTTAAAAGTGCATTTCTTTTGTTAATGTTACAAGAGCAGGGAAGATAAGTGGTGAAACCTTCTCATGTACATTTAAAAGCCTTTTGTAACTCACTTAAAGAAGTGGATAACATCCTATTGTTCAATCTTTCAAACAGCAACATGCAAGGCGAATGGCTTTAAAATGGAAAATATGTATTAAAGCATTATTATTGTCTAGAAAACACGGGAAAAAAAACTATTTGGAGTGCAATAACTTGTAATGCATTTTGTGAATGTTATTTGCTTTAAATTAATGCTGTCCATTTGAATCAGGAATACTCTGTGTGTTTGGGAAGCCCTTGCCTGTTTTCATTAACTCAATGTTGAGAAAAAGGAATAGCTGATACTTATTAGAGTGGCCCAAAATAGAAATGAATAACTCCAAAGGTAAACTCCTGGCCACAGTGAACACCATAAACATTTTGTCTTTTCACAGAGGCATCACATCAACATGAGGAAAAAAAAAAAAAAAGGCAAAAATCAGAAATAGCTACACCTTGTTACAGAACTGCAGACATGAGAGGAAAAATGATGAAGACACATTAGCAGGTACACCTGTGCAATAATTACTGATTATTTTTCTGTATCTGAGGTTTTTGTCTTTCATTCTTTCCAAAGATCACTAAGTGAATGGCTGTGTTTAAAGGCATGTGTGGGAGTGAGCGTGCATCTGTGTCTGTTTTGTTCCACACACAGAAGTACACGCGCACACACACACTTAACATCTTTCCACTGTTTTTTAATTTTAGTAACTCATTTAACCCAACTGGAAGTGAAGCTACAATTTCTTCTTGTTTTCGACATTATAAATATTCCCAATGCTATAAAATCTATTGTAAGAATGTACATTCAGTGGCTTTATGAGGCACGGGACCTGCTATTGTATTTTCAGGGAAGCTCATGTGTGCTCTGTTCTGTCCAATGTTGGACAATGGTGGGGAATCCAGGGGCTCGCGCTTGATTGCTTGAACCAAGCAAGGGTTTTTAAATTCACATGGCATTTTAAACACCTCATTACCCTGCTCTTTCTCCCCTGAAGCAGGGCTGTAGAACTGGCCATAGCCTTCAGCGTGCGGCAGGTCGGTCAGGCTTTCCAAGCAGGCGGAGTTCTGGGGGCAAAATGGGGCCACCTCTCTGTTACGCAAACCTTTGCAAGATCTGTTCAGATTGAGGTTGCTAGGATGATTTGCTACAATGCACTGCCAGTTATGTGGTGTGTAAAGGCAGTGCCTTGGCTTCTGGCACGGTGAAGCTTGCTGACAGAGGTCCGGTTCTGCTTTAAGGTGCACCCTATTGGGATAGCTGAACAACTGCTTCCTCATGGTGCCATTGTCATCCAGCCAGGCTCGGTTTTGTGGCATTGGGTAGTTATCAGCAATGTTTTCAGAATCAGAATCATATTCTGTTTTGATAGGCATATCCAAGGGAAACGATGCATCATAGAGAGACTCTGAGGATATTAATGATCTCTGCAGTTTCAGGTGATCTGTAGTATAGTTCTCCACAGTACGTTGTTGTAAGCCTGAGTAAGACTGACAATTTTCTGCACTACCCCAGTGGGAAGGACAAGTTGATGCTAAATTTAAGAAACTTTGGTCTCTGTGGTCTCTGTTGTAGAATGATCCAGCTCTTCTGTTTGAACAAGCATTCATTCGCTGATTTATAGAACAAGAGCTTGAGTTTCTGAATGTCCAGCTACTGTTCGTGGTGCAGTTGTTTTGAATGCCTAAAATTGGTGTATTAGAACTGAGAGATTCCTCCTGCACGAAACACTCGCCATTTGTATGAGGCTCAAACTTCACTTTTACGTTATCTTGCTCATTTTTTACTGCTGTCCAGTTGAAATGCTTCAGTTGGCCCAGAGTTTCAATGGCACTGTTGTAGGAAAGTCCTTCCAGGTTTCCCTTCAAGCTGGCAAAACTGTTTGGTATCTTCAGTTGTTCATCTTCTTCCCTTTCAGTAACAGTAGGAAAAAAGAAAACATTCAGTAAGAGGTTCCTAAATGGACCTTTTCTGTGATACAAATGGAGTAATTTCATATATATTACGAGCAATGTTTTTTCCTTAGTTTAGTACCTCATAGTACCCCTTTTCCACATAAACATATATGTATTTGTCCAAGGTAGAAAAAAAGAGTTTCCATGCATGTGAGCATCACTTTGTGCAAGACTACCTTTATGTGGCACTCTTACATTTAAGTTATGATACACATTTTGTTAAGGCACACAGTTCATAAAGACTTTAAAGATCATAATATTTTATGTACTGTATGGTAACTAACTTACACTGTCACTCTTCTGTTAAAACATATCATAGCAGAGAGTTATTAAGATGCCTAAGAACTTTCTCATCATAGCAATCTGAGTATGAAACATGGGGGTCTTATATTTTGAGACTGCATAATTAGAAAGAGGAAACAAAATACCCAAATTAAGTGTCCAGAATACTCACAGATGTTCATATTGGACGCAGGGTTATTTTACATGTCCAGCTTAATTTGTTTTGTCTTTAATTTTCCAAGAAGATCAGTGAATTAATTTTCCATGACCTAACGCTGAAGAACTCAACACTTTTTAAGAGTCCAGACAAAGAAAATTGCCTGAGCATTTTCGTACTCAGTGCAGCAGGTTTTTTTAAATCCAAACTCCAATTTTGCTGGAATTTGCAAATGAGCAGTTTTGCGATCATGCACAGTCTGTGCTATGAACCTGCACCCTCCTTGTCAGAATGAGAAGTGGACATTGCAATAAGGAGCCAGGCATGAAAAACTGGAGAGATTTTCAGAAGACTTTTTTATTGACTCGCCATCAGAAACATTTTCCTTGGGTATGGACTTAATGCGCAAGTATTGGAATTTCCAGTAGGGGGAGTTCATGCTATTATAAAGAGAGAACTTCCCACTAACGAACATACAGCCAGGAACAGAGAGCATTTTCTTTCTTCTTCTTTTTAAGTACTCTAGGATGCAAGTTAGCTGCAGAATTACCTCTTGGGAAACGGTCTAATTGGGAAAATAGAGTGGAAAATATGCAAATAGTAATAAAAGTTTAGATCACCAAATCAAGGATTTTAAAGCAAAACAGTGTAGTTTCTCAAAAGAAGGTATGTTTCCAGGAAGATAGCATATATTTTAACCAAATAAATAAATAAATAAATAAATAAATAAAAATCACAAGACAAAAAAAAGTAGTGAGGGTAGAAAGAACAGGTGGAATCTACTGAACACTAGCAGGAGGACAGAACTGAGTATCATCTGTGAAGCCAACTCTAGTAAAGCTTCAGCTTGTAGGAACTATTAAACAAAATGGTAGATTTAAATGGCTCAGAATGTAAAAATGTAACTAAGGAAGCATCAAAGAGCATGTTAAATTGCACAGAAAACAATATAAAATGGAGACTTGAGTACAAGGAACAGCCACTCTTTATCTGTTTTATAGAAGTTCATTACTTTGCATAGCAAGATGATGTTTATGCCATCCCAGTAAAAGAGGTGAGAGGCCCTCTCCTATTAAAAAAAATTCTGGAAGGTATGCTGCCTGCAAGGGGGATCTACTCTAGAAGTTCAAAGATTATTTTTCATTTATTTTTCCACCTGCAAGGCATCAGAATAGAGGGCAAAGATATTGGTCTCATGTTTTCCTCAGGACCAGGTGGTGGCTATGTAAATCTTCTGGACCCTGCACTTCCCTCAGACAGGTATGCACTGGGATAGTCCCATGGAGGAAGGAGGAAAAGCCTATGCAGGAGGAAAGGGCAAAATTCAATGGAGAATTCCTTTCCGAACACACATCTGCTGGGTATAGTTTCCACTCCAAAGCTGAGCCTACAGCCAGCTATGTATAAGATCTACAAACATACAATAAATACAAACATTCCTGTTTCAATTGTGCTGAACATCCACAACTAAACACATAAGCTCAACTGTCATCCACAAAGACAAAAAAAAAAATAGCTGAACATATATCAAATATTAGGAAAAGACATGGCACTAAATCAACAAAGAGTTTCAGCTGTAATGTAAAACCAAACCCCAAAATACATTTTTGTGCAAGAAAGCCAAAACATATTAAAACGAAACAGTCTGAAGTACTTTTTTAATATGTATGTACACTCAACTTCAGAAGAAAGAAGACTGAAGAATGCAAACATATTTTTTAGGATTATAACAGCCTTTTCACATGATCTGGGGCATAAATGGATTTTTATTTGTTAAATAACCTATGTCCTCCTTATGCACGTATTTTCTTAGGATGCAACACTCATTTAAAGATCTCAGACATTAGGAATTCTAAAATATGGGTTTTTTTTGTATTGGAAAATATACTTACTTTAGCATTTGCTGTTGGGCAACAACGTATTCTGAACAACCACTTCGATACAGAAGTTGAGTGTTAGCTTGAACCCAGACCCAGTGATCTTCATTTGTTTGTACTTTGACTAGAGAAATGCCGTTTTCTCCATTATTCTTCGCTATGCAATTCAAAAGAAAGTATATTTTAATCCAAGCAGTTTTTAATATTTTTTTCTTAGCTTTTAAAAATTATTTTTATTTTTTACTGGTGAATGCCAACAGGTTTGCTGCCTTGGAATCATCAGCAAAGTATGCGCTAAAATATGTCACAGAACTAGGAAAACTACATGAAGAATAAAATTTGAAAAATCTAAGGTGGTGATTAATTATACTTAAGCTGTAATGAAAGGTATTTCAGCATTATTTCATTACCAGTTTCTCCCTCTCAATAGTATTCCTATATCAATGATAAAACATTAATGAAAAACGGGGCTATAACAATGGTGTTAAAGAAGTTACAGGCTTTTGCAGGTACAATCAAAGCCTGAGTACAATTCTATGGAAGAAGTTGCTCTTTGGAGAAGACTCACCATGAAAATTCAATCCATTGCAAAAATCTGAAATACAGCATAGATTTTCATAGTGTTGCCACACCCAAACACTGAGAAAGCATAAGTCGAAATCACAAGCAAATCACGAGTTCACAAGACAATATTTTTTTTCATTTTTCTTCTATTTTCTGATCTTCTGGGGAAACTAGCATCAATAATATATTTTCTAGTTTTCTTCACATAGGAATAGATATGATTGTTGTAAAGAAAAGAAAAAAAGGGGAGAAATGCAGTTGAAACCTGGAAAGCCTACCAGGTGAAAAGTAAAGGCAAGATTCTTTCTCCACAGGCCGCATATAAACTAAAAATACTTAGCATATATACCTTTGAATTGGTTTTCAGTAATCTGTAATACATTAGCAAAAGTTGCACCTTCATGATGACTATTTCTTCCATATAATTCTGTTGCTTCACACAGACCTGAATTACCTTTGGAACTGGAGCTGTAAGGGTCAGAAAATGGGAAAAATTCCTTGTCAGCAAATAACAACAAAGCAAAACTACAAATTCTGAAAGATGTGATTTTCAAGCTGTTGACCATTCTCAAAGATTGATGCTTTAAATATATAATAACCAACACTAAATAATCATCAATGTTTCATCATACAGTTGCTCAAACTGGAGCATGACTGGAATTTTGCATCCAATTAAAAGGAATATTTAGGAGTATTCTGCTCATGGCTAACTATATTTGCAATAGTAAGTTTCCGCTTGAATTCAGACAAGCATGTTCATTCTGCTTTGCCTGTCGTTCTGGTACTTACTCACCAGCAGTGCACAAGATTACCATGACTTCAGTCTGCAACAATCATGTGATTTAAATGGATTTCTTCAAATCTTTAGTTTGAAATATGTATCAAAGTTTGTAATTTCTTTCCAAACTTTTCCTTCATTAAGACCATCAGACTAGAAATAGCTATAGACATTTTCCAATCATCCTTGGTAGCATGCTTTAAACCTGAACCAAATGAAACACTTCAGTGTTAGTTCTTTTTAAATATAAATAAAATAATAATACAAATGAGAAATGAGATAGGAAACATATGAAGCACATCTTTTTTTGTTTGTTTTTGTTTTGTTTTTTGAAATACTTCTTTGATAACTTCCAAAGATTAGGAAGAAGAATCCAGATAAATTATGCATATTTACTTTCTAAGAAAGAGTTAATATAGAGATTTTTTAGCATCAGTTGTACATTTAATAAACTGGAAGCTCACAGTACATTTTACTAGATGCTATACGATTAATTTGAAAATACTTTGTGTTCACTGCTGCATCATCAGCTTTGTGTTTTGTTTTCATAAGTAGGCTTTTCATCTTCATCTCTGTCACAGAAGGGAGAAGTAGTGGTACCACTATGCAGAATAAGGACAGCTGAGGTGGTAATACTGCTCCTGATGAGGACTTCTTCCTTTGTCCAAAAAGAAACTTCAGTTTGCCTTGAAACTGCATTGTCTGTTATATAAAAACACAACAGAATTACCTTAAGCATTTAATGTATAATCATTTTAAAAATGCTAATAAGAACTATGCCACCTATTGATAAAGTAACAACAAAGCCAGTTTTCAAACAGGGAGGAAAAAGAAAAAAAAATTCTATCTCTCACTATTCCTCATTTTCTTTGCACATCTGTCTTTATTAGAAGAAAAAAACAAGATTGGTCTTTACTAAGCAAACAAGGAAGTGATTTCTAGAAATAAGGCACTCTTAGCAAGAATATTAAATATGAAAAAAACTTTTTTTTTTTTAAATTATTAAAGCACCCTTTGCAGAAGTGAAAAAGGAATCACTTTTATTCCTGTTCCTTTAAGTAACACTTCATGAATAAATGTAAAGGCTAAAACTTTGTTTTGCCATCCTTGTGCTAGGGCCAGTGCAAACAGTGGACAGATACTGTCCAAGAGAACTTAAAACATAAACATTTATCAGTTCTTTCAACTTGAAATATTACAGCCTTTTCTTCCATCATTTTTTACACGTATTAATAAATGTATTTAGTTGTTTCTTGTTAGAGTACAAGTGAAAATCATATTCTATCCATGGCTGCAAGCTATCTATGCATGTTCCAGTATTTTTCATATGAAGTAATTTAAATCTAGTGCATCATGACTACTGTTGTTTAAAATTATACTTACAAGGAAGCCAGAAGTACTGTCCAACAAGCAGCGAACTCGACAGATGAAACAACGAGTTAAGAACGAAGAATAATCTGTTGTTGTGGTGTCATTCTCTTGTGCTTTAAACAATTTACTGAGAATATATTCTTCTCCTGTCAACAACAATATATATCAGATCACACTAGGAAAGAATGGAGATGTTCTGTGCCTACTTGAAAAGGAAATTGCTAAATGCTATTTTATAGAGGGGTATATATTTAACTGCATCATGTACAGGCATATCTGGAGATGCTCTACCAAAAGAAAAAAGAAGGGCTTTACGATGGGATTTAGGTGACTCTCTTCAAAAACTATGCTTTATTTCCTGAATTCTTGTCGGTTTTAATGATGCAGAGTAGGGTAACAGATGTTACAGATTTTAATATCAGAGACTAGAGATTGTACATTAGAAAAAGCAACAAAATAAGGAAAAAAATGCTAATGCAAAAAAAAACATAAACAAAAACAAAACAAATGAACAGTGGCTGATTAGCTAACGTTCAGCTGTTGCCTTCTTGGTTTTTAATGAAGCATTTGCCATTTTTGGATTACAGGTGCATAGCTTTTCAAACATTTATTTCCCAAAAGACACACACAAGTATTTGTACAGAAGAATGAACTCAGGAATTAAGATTCTCCACTGTGTATACTCAGGACAAAAAAATCAAATGTTTATAACTTTTATAGTTTGAAATACTCATGAACAATTGTTCCATTTGTTTTCTGCATATTGCATATAAAATTTTGCAAAGTTCTTGTGATCTGCAAATTTCCTGCAAAACACATTCTATCCAACTTTGGAATTCTACGAAAGTACATGAGTCTGTTCTTAAAGAGAGACTTCATAAAAGCTGCTGAGGGATTTCTTCCAATTTCCCCCCTGCTCATCTGAAAAACTATTCCCTTACCTTCTGGTGAAATGCATATATTTAACTGGGATCCATTCATAAAGTTAACAATTTCAACCCCATTTTCTGTAGATGCGATTTCTGGTTTACACATCATGTGGGAGAAACCTTGAGCATACATGTCCACTTCTCATTCTAGGTAAATACAGCCTCACAGGAAAAAAAATGTTGCCAAACCTACTTGTTCTTCTAAACACTCTGATTTATATAGCTTCACATGGGAAAACAAATGGCAGAAAGTCATGTAGCCACTGTAGTATTGCACAGAACAATTTTGCATGTTTTTTATCTTTTCTTGTTATTGAGAGAAATATTCATGTTCTGATTAATATGAAGAAAAGACTGGTAGGATGAACACTGATGTTGTTTATGCTGTCTTGATAAGAATATTCATAAGCATATTAGTCAGAGGAAAATAAAAGAAACATCAATGTTCTAGCCTCAACAGTACACGCTAGCATGAAAAATCCAAAATCAGGGAGAAACATCATTTTGGGCATATTAACACTATAAGTGGTCACTATGCAGCTTTGCAGTGAAGAATCTAACTTGACAAGGAACAGGGAATAGGTGGAGGGCAGTTCTAACTGTACAGTGATGTGTACATTTCCAATTAACACTATATAATCCTACCTGTTTCTGTCTGTAGTTGCTGTCCAGACATCTGAGGTGGATTCATGGCCCAGTGCAGTTGTCTACAGAAATCCTGGCGATCGTCAACATGAATGTAATCATATATGTTTTGGTGCATTACATCAGTCTGAAAGAATTACAACAAGCAACATTTAATATGCAGGTTTGATGGGGCAGAGACTCTTGCATTTATTAGAATCATGGAATACTTGGGGTTGGAAGGACCCCTGCTATGGGCAGTGACACCTTTTTCTAGACCAGGTTGCCTAAAGCCCCATCCAACCTAGACTCAAACACCACCAGGTATGGGGCATCCACAGCCCCTCATCAGCAGCCTCCTCATTTTCACAGTAAAGAATTTGGGTTGCTATCTTCCAAATAATAATGACTGATGTAGAGAATTTTGAAAGCAAAGACTCACTGAGGAAAGTTACTTCAGAGGCCCCTGTTTTTCACATCTCCTTTTTTACTTAATATCCTCAGAAGTTTATTTTTAATAGCATATTGCAAATGTGAATCATAAAAGTCCAACTGGCAGCCAACTAGTAGTGTCCCACAGGAATTGATGCTGGGTGCAGCAATGTTTAATTTCTTGAGAAATGGGTGATGGGATAGAGCACAGCCTCCAAAGGCCTGCTAAGGGTACCAATCAGGGAGAGCTGGACAGACCTTGACAGGCCGTAAAAATGGGTTGGCAGGAACCTCAGGAAGTTCAACAAAGGCAAAAGCCTCTCTAATTTTGGGTTCTTCAGGAAAAGAAACTGAGGCTTGATAAAAGAAATTGCAGTAAGGGTGGTAAAGGGTAAAGTAGAAAAAAATATATATATAGTAAGGGTAGAACAGACGGGCTGTAGGATCTCAAAACTTGACTAGATGAGTCCTGGAGCAACCTGATCCAACGGGACCAGATCTGAGCAGGAGGTTGGAGCAGACAAACTTCGAAGGGCCTTTCCAATTACATGATTATATTTACTGTGTGCAAGCAACCAGTCTAGAATAGCAGCACCTTGTACAAAAGGATGAAATTGATTTTACTAGTAAATCCTGTTTCTGTCAACAAAAACTTTACAAAGGAAATTGCATCCTATGACATTACAAAAAATTCCTCTTCAACTCTCCGATTAAAAAAAAAAGTCTAAAATGGCATAGTAAAATAGTAATGCTCTATATCTAATTAGCAGTAGAAGAAAAGGATAAAAGAACAGTGTTCTATGTTTTAGAAAGCCAGTTGGCAGGAATGATTGCAGGAAAGTTGTTAGAAAGGCTGTAATATTAAGCATTCTATATATTTGCTAATATAGTTACCTGATGAAACCCTAGGTAGTCCACAATCGTTGATGATGCATAAAATATCATTCCATCTGCACTCACGACCAATGCAAAACCGTTCAGAGACTAAAGAAAGGAAAATAATGATCATCAGAAAATAAAGGGAAAAATGGGTGTAATAATTTAAATAACATTCTAGTTTAGTCTCCTTTTGATTTCAAATATGAACAAACATGAACATACACTCTTTGTGACTGTAAAACTATAGAATATTACCTTTTAAGTGCAGAAGAAAAATAATAGCATAAATACAGCATGTTTTTGCTGTTGTTTGTTTGTTTGTTTGTTTTATTTTGTTTTTTTTTTGTTTTGTTTTGCTTTTTGGTTGTTTTTTTTGGGGTTTTTTTGTTGTTTTTTTTTTTGTCTGGTTTGGTTTGGTTTGGTTTTGGGGTTGTTTTTTTCATTTTTGTTTTTGCAATTCAGAAAAAATTTCTGGGATTTAATGGTGGAAATGTTTTCAGTTTCACAGATTCATATAGATTCACATATGTTTTGCCTGAAACGCACAGCCAGACTAGGCTGTCAAAAATCTACCCAATCCTGGGATCCTGACTCCAGTAGCAAAAGAGTGCTACTGCTATTGCTTCCTAGAGCAGCCTTCCTGCCACCCACAGTTCAAGTGCTTCCCTTGTCTTCAATAACTTTTGAAATAACCTTTGAATATTCCTGTCACAGCCCTAACTATTTTAAAATCTTGATGACTTTGTTCAACTGCATTTTGAAACCATATGAACTTTTTTTATACTCCTAAGCTCTTGCAGCAGAGGTCCACAGCTTAGTTTAATGTAGAAAAACTTGAAAGTGAAGAATTCTCTATCTCATTTTGTTTCATTGAGCCTGCTACTTTCTGCTATTGTTTTACATCCTCTAGCTCTGTCACAAGAAGGGGCAGTGAAAAATTCTTTTCCCCTTACCTTTGCAATATGCAATGGATGTGAAAAAAATCACTCTGTAAAGAAGTTGGACACCACATTTTTCTGTAGGCAGATAGGGATTTTGTGCAAATTTAGTAAAGTAAGCTACTTTACTCATAAGTTTAACAGTTACATGCTATATGTTGACTCACATTTTCAAACAGAAATGTTTTGAATTTCATATATTTTTTGCTTGAAATATGCCTTATCTTTTTAAAAGTCTGATAATAGGACAAAGTTCTAATCCAGTGTCGTGTACTAAAATTGTTACTGATTGCCTAATAAGATATTCACTGATCATACTGATATTCTTAATATAATGAATAGAAGGAACTACAAAAAAATTTGGTTCCTTAAAAACATTGCTGTAGTTTCCATACCTTTTCAGAAAGCTCTCTCTGAAATGAAATAATGAATAACAACCTGGAACATGCTTTTTGCAAAAGTTAGGGGGGCTAACTGCAGTATAACTACAGTATTACATTACAATATTATTATCTCTGTTGAATTTGAAATTGACATTAATTCACGTGATTAAAAGTTTAAAAGCATCTATCAAATACTTCTTTTTGGTTTTGTTTTTGTTTTATTTAAAACATTCCATTCCATGATGCTTTCCATTTATATGCATTGAAATATACAGATAATGTAATAATTTCCAACAAGAAAATTAAACACATGTGCTCTTATAGCTATGGCTTAAAGATTTGATGTGCATTTTGAAGTATGGTTATTTTCTTAAGCTTTTGTAAAAACACAAACACAGAAAAACTGCAAAAAAATGCAATTATTAAAATCAGGCAACAAATATTTCATTGATGGAGAACAATATTTAGTCTAGAAAAATGTTTAATCAATGAATTCAGTGATGTAAGGAAAGCAACAAGAAAATAATTGAAATTAAAAGTAAGAATTAAATGAAATACATGACACGAACATTAACAATCATCATGCTTCCTGCAGTCTGACTAATTTTGCCTCTCCATCCCTGATAAAGATTCACTGACATATTTTCATTCCAGCAGATTCACATTCCAAGGCAGATGAGATGTTCCTATCCTGAGATAGTTTTCAGGTCTTTTGAGATTGCAGTTCAAACAGCTTCTGATGAAGTACTGCTCTGTTTTTATTATCCTTACTTCACCTTTCTCAATTTACAGTTGCTGTGATGTGTGTCTTAATCCTGATCTAATCCTGAAGCCTGAAGCACAATGGGAGCAAATTTTCAACTGCTCAGTTAGTAGATACACTAACATATTTTTTCTGAGTTTGGTTCTCTTTTGAGTTCCTAAATAAGGACCAGATTTCCAAGACAGCTTAAAGCCTGTTCCCACTATGACAATGGTGGGCAGAATTTCAAGAGTTCAGCATACAATAGGCTGACCTCCTCAGAAGATTTGACCCCAACCATAAATGTGGAGCACCTTTGGAAACTTGGCCCAGTGGGGCCACATATGGCCAAAAGCTCTGGGCTTTGAAAAAGCTGTGAAATGGTGACTAGAAAAAGATAGCAATCGGACTGCAATGGCTTACCTACATTTGGAAAAAGCAGTAACAGCATCCCTTTTGATCAAATGGATGTCAAGTGTGAGTCAGCTGTAAGAACAGCCAAGGGCGAATCATGCTCATCTCCAGGACTGCTCCATCAATCTAGATCCCTTTCAGAATAAGCGATATCTTTGGCTAGTGGATTCACAAGTTATCCGTGTCTGCTCTTCAACCACAAGCTCTTGCTGGGTTGGTGCTATTTTCTACTTTAAAAAAAAATGTCCAAATTCATTGCAGGACATCACCATACAGAAGAATTATGCCAAGATTTCTACATATTTACATTTGTGCCTTTCAGTGTACTGAGTGAAGCCTCCAAAGACGGTATCTGTCATACCCATTTCCAATATTAAGTGGAGACAAAAAAGCATTTTTGGCATCTTGTCTCTTTGGACTCATCTTCACAGCAATGAAACCATCAGTGTGATGTTAGGAATTTTATTACATTTTGAACATCTGGCAGGCCTTTTAATTTGGGCAGACTAAAAATTTCCATAAAGATAACCATAGGACAATTAAGGGACCTCCTTTGTGCAGATGCCTGTAGCTGTTACCATGCATTTTCCAAAAGACCTCCAGTTTAGCCTGCATAGCTAGAAATTAAGAACACATAGAACATATGCACCCTAAGAGACTTGCTTTCAAATGTTAAACTTGTTTCCCTCCAGTGGAATGTGGGCAGGTTATTCTTTTTACAAGTCTTTATTTCATTAAGCCAGAATTAGGCTGGACCAGGTTTGTAAATATGGGAACGGGAAATGGGATTATGTGTATTTCTAAGGGTTCAGAACAACGGAGTGGGAACTGCATCTGGAGAGGTATTAAGGAAGGGTGGGAATGAGTAAAAGGAAAGAAGTGGAAGAAAGGTTCAAGGAGCCATGTATCAAGGTTAAGTCAAAAATGAGTATGGATTTGAGGAAGGATGTAAATTAAGAAAGTTATAGATTTTCCCCTCATTTTTGTTTTGCTTCTCAAAATGCTGATGTCTTTTTCTGAGTAAAGATCTCTCAACTACGCATCTCCTGGTTTCTGGTTTCCATGGCCCAAACACAGACATCAGATGCTCTGCCTTGCAGGCAGGAAAAGCATAACCCACTCTGGTGCAAAAACAACTTTTATGAAGCCACATGAAGCTATTGAGGATTAACACAAATTCCATGTGCCTAAATCTCATTTTAGCTGGGAAACCTGCTGCTTCAACCACAATAAATAAATAAAAAAAAGTTTAAAAAAAAAGCTGGACATGGAGTAGAACTTCATATCCAGTGAGTTACCCGTGACTCCAAATGTTTTCTTAAAATTACCTTGAAGTGCTGTTCAGTGTGAAATCTGGCATCTGTAGCACAGACAGACTGGAATGGAATGAGAACTGGGCTGAGATTTATACTTTTCTTACCTACTGACTGTGGCTGTGGAAAAGGAGCTAGCATTTGCTAGCACAGGTCTACCCAGATGTGGGTCGTAATAACTGCAAATTAGTGGGAAAATACCTGTTCTCATCTCTCAAAGAAATCTCTTAGGTATGATATAGAAGTTCATACTCATGCTCTTTACAGGAACACCACATGGAGATTTTGCATTATTCTGGACAGAATGATGATGGTTTGTTGAACTGATTGCAAGACATAGACAGCTTCAATGCATGATAATGAACAGAAACTATTCATAGCTTTTGGGGTGTAAGTTATCAGGTCTCATAATTAACGGGACAATTAAATGTACAGCTCTGATCATGGTTTTAAACATTCTCGGTTTCTGAACTGAAGTTCTGGGCCTTGGCAATAGCTTTTCCCCATTTCTGCTGCATGGGGGACTGCACTGAGGTGTTGTGTCAAAAACACAGCAGATATCTACCTGAATTATCAGTAACCTGGGAGAAGGAAAAGGGATGGAAAGAGGACTTGGATCAGCCTCACACTGCAGTTCACTCTGCCTAACATGCAAAGACCTGGCCAGGCAGCCAGAAATCTGCCTACTGAAGTGCTTCTTAATGCTCTGTGAAGAGCATCTGCCTGTCCAAAACACAGACAGGACAGCACAGAGAAGTCAAAAGAAGATCTCCCCACCTTGGCTTATTCCTTTGAGCATAAATAATGGAAAACCTAAAGTAGGGCTCATGGATTTTAGGGGAGAAAATAACCTAGCTCCCTACTTCAATGTCAATGTTATTTTCATTGCGTGCAACTGGTGTGTTTTAATTAGTAAGGTTCACTTGCATCCTCCAGTAATTGGTAGCCATTTGCATATATTTGTGCACATGAACACAAGCATGCACGCACACACAAAGATATTAGTGTGGACAGTGGAACTCCTGCAACAGAAACCAACTAACTTCTAATCTGCAAAAAGGCATAGCTGTAAACTGCCATTTGGTAAACCATATGGATCCAATGACAGATGGAATTTCTAATCCAGAATAATAGCTGAAACATGTGAGACAGACTTAAATATGCATTGTGAACATTTGTTTGTTTGTATTTGGCTTTTTAAAAACACTTACATGAGTTTTCTACATTGTGCTTAGAAATGAAATCACTCTTTTTCCAAGTGGGAAAAAAAAAAAAAAAAAAAAAAAGAGAGCTTGGCACCAGACAGAGGCCTGTGTTCTTTTGAAAACATGTACATCAAATTATGTACTCACGAAAAGCCGCACCTGCTACTGAAACAAAAAACAATGAATCTGTCAGTTCAAAGAAAGTACAACATTATTCTGCTGCCCTCGGTAGCTGTGAGATGAAAGTTATCAGTTCCTTCCATTAAGAAGTTTTAGGAACATTATTAGTAAAGAGGTTCTCTTTGGGAATGAAGGCAAATATTTTGAGGAAGATAGGACTTCCTTTGGCAACAGCCTTTATATATCCTGATATTTTTTTCTGGTCCCATAGCAGAAAATCAGCCAGTAAATACTTCAAAGATATTTTGGTCAAGGTCATGGCATAGTAAAAATAAGAAAAGAAAAAAAAAAAGAAGAAAAAAAAAAGAAGTTCCAAGCCACATTTCTCTTATTACTCTTCCTTGGAATAAAGGAAAACTCACTAGCATTCGGTCTCCAGAGACCATGTTGCTATGGTTACTAAAGTACAACAGTCAAGGCCTGCAGCCATGCCTTGCTTTGAACAGATTTTCAAGTCACGCAACTTGGGTACTAAATTTCCAGGGTCAGTTGGCTTGCAGTTTATCTGGAACGGTTTCATTTAATAGTGTGTTGCTGGGTTTTGCGTCCTATGCAGGATGGGGCCATTTTCTGATGATCTAAATAAGAAGCTATTTAAAAACTCTGGAAATGATATACTCACCCTTGTCTTTCATGCTGAAGTCTTACCAGTATTAGGAGGAAAATGCAGGCAGTTAATGTGTCTTTAGCCATATTGCTGAATGAATCAGTTTTTCTTTCCACTGGTGTCTCTAGGATGCACTATTACTCTTCTAAAAGTCACAAAAGAATTCCTAAGCTTCTCTTTATAAACCAAAGAGAAAGGAACACTTACAGACTCCTGCAATAAAACCCAGCATAAAAAACTATTCAGAAATACTGTATCTAATGACATCAGAAGATGGCCTTTGCTCGGTATGTACAGTATCTCCTAGCCCTTGGGATGCTTATGTATTTCTTTGTATCTACAAAGCAACTTCAAAAGGAGCATTTGGGTGACTAAGCACTAGTCAATGCAATGGGGGAGTGGCAGAATTGTTTTCAGCATTCAGTTTTGATCAAAGACTTGCATGTACTGGTTAGTTTTCAGGCTAACGAAACAGAACAAAATATAAATTTCCATCATTGGAGCCAAGGGAGGAAACAGATCCTACAGGCTGAAGCCTACAGCTCTGGATTTATATGGGAAGGCTTTCAGATGGGCTGCTGGGTCTGACTGGTTTTCATAGGCAGATGTGTGCATGGCAGTGGAACCAAGTGAAAATATTCAAGAGTGAATCTGCAGCATAAATGTTTCTTTTCAAACAGAAAGAAATACACACATACGATCAATTATACTCCTTTCATTCTTCTTGTCTTCCCACATAAAACCACATTCACATTCCTTCCTACCTCCTTGAGCCCAGATATCATTTCAGGCTCCTTAATGACAGAATGGAAATTCAACATCTAGTGCCGCACTGCTCAAAGCAGAGCTTGGCCAAAGTTTCAGAGATCGTCCACGTAAGCCCTTGAGCCCTGGACCTCATGTTTACTGTTGGGCGGAATAGCTTTGCCATCCAAAATGCACACCATTTTTCACTATCATATCACTTCCACCAAAGAATTAGATCAACTTGGAGATACTTATTTACATATGTGCCTTCAGTCTAAAGAGGGAGCTGGAATGCTGCAGCTTGTCAGGAGGCAGCAGACAAAACTGGCCTGCTGGAAATCAGTTAGGAAAATGTAAGTCATTGGGCTCTGGTAATTGTGAGCTATAAACTTTCAAAAAAACATAGTAGTTCTCTGGAGAGTGAGACTGTAATGTGTGCACACATGTAAACGCACTTTAAACCATGGTGATAATGTTTTTGATATGCTCGATGCGTAATAAGTATTGCACACAACCAAAAACAACTTTGCCTTTAAAGTTGTTTTGATTACATGATGTAGAAATGCAAATGTAGCTTTTCTTCCTTTATACTTTATTCCCAAGCTAAGCTTTTGTAACAAAGCTCGTTAAGCCTGCATCACGTCCTTGGGGTAGAGACTGCCTTTGTTCCTATAGGCATAAACTACTGGCCTCTGCTGAGCACAGGGCCTCAAAACGAGCCACTCTGCCAAAGACAGTATTGAGAAACAAGAGCTATATGCAGGCTGAACTGAAGCATCATTTGATTTTGTATTTGCAAAAAGTTGATATGGTGCTCTCTAGAAAGAGATGCATGCCAACTGAATCCAATTGTTTTCATAGGAACTAATCGCTGGACATTAGAATGTAAGTTGTGCTACAAGTTTCTAGAGTTGAGCAATCCTAAGCAATAGCTTAAATAAAGATGAGGGAAAGTTTTCTCTGCAAAAGTGAATTGAAGGGTGACACCAAGTACTTCAGTACAGATTTGTTACACAACATATTTGTTTGGAAGCACCAACAATGTTTACTATTGCTGGCAAAGTTTTATCGATTTTTCATGCCTAATTGTAAACAACACCAATTCTTTTCTTTGCATTCACAATGAGGATTTCAAATGAGAAGCAAGTATATGAAGTATGTGAATACCACCTGAGATTGTACAAATAATGTGGACTACACATAGAGATCTAAAGATGAAGAATATTCATAAGTATGAATTCTAGAATTGTCAGGAAAAATATTTTGTTTATTAATACATACAAATATTTACCCTGATTAGTAGTATGCTAACAAGTACCTGGGTGAGTAATATGTCATTTACTTAAGCAATTATCATGAAAGGATACAGAAGTTTGACATAATCTTGCTATCCTTCTTTAGCCTCCTAATGAATCATAGATGTTGAATTTAAAACTGTGCTCTACCAGTAATGGAACCCTACTGTCAATGCTCTTTCATAAACAATGTGCCCTGGACTACACTTGGAAATAGAAATAGTCTTTATAGTGATTTATGCAGTTTCTCATTCCATTTTCTCAAAACCAGATGTTCTATTCACAGATGGAAGTAAAGATGGGACAATATCATATCTTCAGTGCAAGTTCAGCTCATCATTCTTTCTAAGTCCTGCAGCTGCTCTGGGCTTTTCAGGCTTCTCTTCAACAATTTCAATATAGAAAATGCCAGTCTGATTAATTCTATTTGAGAAGACTCAAAATGAAGCATTGATTGCTCACTACTTTGCACTTCTAATAACAAATTTAGTTAGGTAGCCTTTGCAATAACAAATGTGGTAAGATTACCTATTATCTTCCACAGAAACAACTTACTGAAAAGGGTCTTGAGTAATATTTATCCAACATATTGGACAATTAGACATATGTAAGTACTAAATGTCTGGAATTTTTTTTTAGTGTTATTTATATGTAACTGCATCAAGTCTTGAAGAGAAGAAGCCACCATAATATTCCATCCACAGCTGACTTTTATTCACACTTGCAAGTTGTTAACTAGCATGAAGAGCAGACATCTCTTACTGCAAGAAATCAAAATCTAAAAGAGCCAATGCTGACGCCAATGCACTGAACACTGAATGCAATGTCCTGATTTCAGAGTATAATTTTTCTGTTCATTTAACACTATATATTGCATTTTCTAATTCAGACATATTTTTGAAAGGGAAAAAAATAAATAAATAAAAATAAAAGAAAAACAACCTGTACTCCACATTCTCTCCAGAAATAGATGCTAAAACAGCTTTTTAAAGCACTGTTTCAGGTCAGCAAAGTTTTTAAGGGAGTGTGATGTTTCAGAATTTGTCTCTGGGAAGAGTCTTGTTGCTTTAGCTTTCACCTTACGTATTTTTTGTAACCTGTAAAAAAAACTTGCATAAATGTAAGTGGTCCCCCACTGGCAGCAGGCACTGATTCTGCTATGATTATCCGAAATATGATGGAGATGGAAAATTACGAGACACAGCTCCTGCAAGCACCAGTAACAAGTGCAAATCCTAAGCTGAATTTTAGACTAGGTGAAGACCTCACCCAGGCTTTTCTGTGAGTCTCTGGTTTAGTCTGAGCAGACAATGGTTTTCTCATTGTTTAAAAAAAATAAGCAACAGTCTCAGTTACTGGAGAATCCTGAGGACATTGTAGTATTGGGAGGAGGGTATGAAATACAGTGGAGAAAATGTCTCTTTGCTGGGCATCATCAACTTTTACATCTAGGAATTTCTGGAAGAACTTGAACTATAGCAACATATTAAAAGTATCTTTTTTTCTTTTTCTTTTTTTCTACTCATAAAATGCCAAGGACAGCTAAAATCAGAATGATGGCCATTTCTCATGAAGTTCCTAAAAAAGGCAACCGGACTATCTGAAAGGTCATTCTCTGTCCTCTTTTCTCCTTATCAGTACTATATCCTCGATAATAGAAAACAATATATTTAATGATCAACAGCATGCTTTGCAATATCAGTTTTCTTTTCCATTCAAACCTATCAAAAAGTATTTCACTTTTATTAAATAAGCTAGGCAAACAAAAAAGAAAGACACTCTATTTCTGGAAAAGCATCTATTTGTTTCTTTTGAAAACCACGCAACCACACATAAAAAAAAAAACATCAAATTTGCAAAATTCTTAAGACAGCACACATTCTTGCCTAGATCTGCTTTCTTGATTGCAATTTCACCTTCCTGGGAGGATACCTAAGCTGAATCTCACTACCTTCTGTGACTTGAGAATTGAGGAACAGACTAGGAGTAAGCTGCAAATACAGATTAGGCTATTGGTTTATAATTTTTCTAGCTTAAGACCAGCTAAATAATGTAAAATTGTGAAAATGTAAGTTATCTATGAATGCAAGAGCTATTTAAGGTGGTTTCTATTTCTTGCTTTCTTTTATTAAACAATGCATGACTTTGCCATCTTCAGAAAATGGACACTTCCCCAAAAGCAAACAGTCATAAAGAAACGTGTAAGGACACAACAATGTGTTATGACTTCCTTAGCTACCTGGAAGTGAGTAGTCCAGTTCTAGCAACAGACTAAATCCCAGCACACGGATACGACACAGCGCTTGCATACAGACACTGAACCTACTGATTGGTAAGAACAGGTGCCAGTGATTAGTTCTGGAGTCAGGGAGAGAAAAAACCTAATTGAGTTGAAACAAGAGAATATGTTTTGCTGTGGAGGTCACGTGGCTGTGGGACTGCCTCCAGAGGCACTGAAATAGCCTGAGCAGAAACAGAGGAAATGGTTGTGAAAAGCGAGCTTGGGTGGAGTTTGCTGTGATGAGAAGCTTGAAGACAGTAAGGGATCTTTAGTCTGGATTCACATCTGGTCTATGTCCAAAGCTGATGGACAGCTTCTCTGCTCCCCAGTGCAGATACAGTTTCGCAGCCAGGCCGCCTCTTACCACAGCTGAAACACTGCAGTATGTTTTCTGTGCCCTGACACATGGAAATTGACTCTTCTGATGCCAATGCAAATTGACACAATGGCTGCCTTCCCTTCTGCATACCTGTGCTGGCTGCTGACTCCTCTTTCTCTATCACATTAAATATCAGCTGCTTGACCTGATTTTGAGATCAGCTCACAGCTTACTACCTCTCCGTCTGTAATCTTCCATTCCATGTTGGAGAAGTGAAATGATAAGTGTCACCATTCCAATATGTTGTTCTCTCTCATGCATGGGCAAGAATTGAAGACCAGCACTTAGTGGTGTTTCCTCTGTTGCTAAAAGTTCCACACAAGCATCTGCAAAGATGCTTTCTCCTTCAAATTATTCCTCAATACTTTTTCAGAAGTCAGGATTGTTCAGTCCAGGTGGCTTGTACACAATGATGCCTGGCTATTATGGTTACAGTTTTGCTGCATTGTTGTCATGTTGTCCATTGGAAAGCATCTGTCATCTCTTTTCTCACATTTAGACTGTGAATCTGAAGGAAAGGGTTCATATCTTTTTCTTCAGTTCCAGCAGCCTGTCAAGCGGAATGATGCTGCAGCCTAAATTTCAGAACCCTATGCATTATGGTAGTATTGTGATTGCTGCAGTAGTAAGAGTAACACTAAGAACTGGAGTAGAGATCTAACAGTATTCAGAAGTCACAGGCTTTTCAGTCCAGATTTGTTTGAGAGGGGAAAAAAAAAAGAAATAAGTGAAGACATTAGTTGTTTGTTTAAAGGGCAACAGAAAGGATATTTTTTGCAGAATGTTGTTCCCATGCCAAATTTCAAGTCTGGATTTTAGAAATATGCCCATTTGTAAAGAAAAGGAAAAAAAAAAAAAAAGAGGGACCAAGAACTCTGAAATGTTCCTTTGTATTCCGCCTGTGCCTGCCAAGCAGAAAGTGAATGTACGCATGTGATAAAGATGGCAAGTTACTCCTGACCCCATTTATGGCTCTTCTTTTGTGGATATATTCTCTGCTAATCATCCCAAGAGACTAATGTCAGCTTAAATCATGTCATCTGAATTACTGGGAGAAGGTTCATGTTTGAAAACAAAGAAAAGCAAAAAGGGTTATTTGGGTAACTTGTAAAACTTATTAACTGAGAAAGAAAATGCACCAAGACCAAGAACGCTTTGTAAGAACTTCCTATTTTGGTGGCTGCATTTTAAGCCTGCAAATTAAAAGGTGAAGCTGTGTATCATAACCTAACAGCTTTATTTTAGAAGGACTGTGGTAAGAAAGAAAGCGCCGTCGAAAGCTGAAAAGGAATTCAAGAGCAGAATAAATCAAAAAGTTCCTCTCTACCAGCTTCCGACTTCTGAAGTCTGTGCCTTGGTCACAGCCCTGTGTAACAGCCGTGCACTTTTGTCTGACTCCCAATCTTCCTTTTCAAGTTTAAATTAAAAAATAACAGGAAGAGTCAAATCTTTTGCTCTCAGACTGAAATTCAACCTAGTGTACCTTTTTCAAGAGCATAGTTTTATCAAGTACTGATTACATAAATCAGCTTGGAAGGAGGAAGTGGAATTACACTAACAAGTTTAAAAAAATTACAGGAAACCAAGTGGGAAAAGGTTTCCTATGTTATTTCCTTAAGCAGGGTGAAGAACAGCACCAATAGGATGTTGTCTAATGCATCATTTTCCAACTCCCTTGGAATGAAACTTGAACTCCAGTTCAAGCTGTCAGTAGAGGCCACCTGGAAGTACCTTTCTGTGCCAAATGTGTACATACACCTCGCTCTTGAAAGTAACTCACAGAAATCTTACTATTTGCAGCCACTTCTGATGTAACTACAGATTGTTTAATAATAGGATTCCATTGCATTAAATCCTGAATCCTCTACTTAGATAAAAACTCCAACTGGCCTTCCATTGGTTTTGGTCAAGACTGCAGCTCTACACCTGACTATGCTTTCTGTTTTACATCAACAGCCCACTGCAAGCACAAATGGTGCTGGTTACAAAGCAAGACATCTCATTTGCCCCACTAGTTGTGTTAATTGCAACTCAAGTCAGCAAAATTCATCTACCAAGTGTTGAAACAAAAGCATACCAATAGAACATGAAAACTCCATTTGCCATAGAGACTTTGTTAGTTAATATACAAAAGGTCAGTAATTTCTTTTTTCTGCCACTGGTGAAAACTGAGAGGTCTTTTCTGTGCTTGCACAGAACAACAGAAGTCTCCTTCATAGGCATAATGACATCTAAGAGTACCCAGCAGCAACATGGGTCTCCTGAGCTTTGTGTCCCAGCAAGCTAACATGAATAAAGATCAAAGTAGTTATTCACCACCAGCTGCTCCAGAACAGTAGAGAGGAGTGCAGGAAGGTTCAGCTGAAAGAGCAGGTGATTTTTGGCATCAGTGGATGCCAGGCAGCCTTTTGTAAGGGAGCCTGTTATCACTCTATGTAGAGAAATATAGGCTATGGGCTCTTTCTCTTCAGCACACAGATATGCTAAACCCTTTCAGGTTGAAATTCAGATTATTCCTGAAAGACCTTTGCGTTTCTTCTCCCACACTAGGATTCTGTGGCAAAACAACAATCAAATTCACTACTTCCTTATTCACCTATGTCAATATTTGTTTTTAGCGGGGAAATGGTAACTGAAATAAACATAGCTAAATCTCTGCTCAACATGGGTAAATGTATGGTATCACTGAATAAGAAATACTATTATAGTATGATGCCTCTTTGGTACAGCTATAAACCAGATCATGAGACAAAATCACTGAAATTTGGTTTCTGTACTCAGAAGGCTTAAAAGTTGAAGATTCACAGTGGAAATCAAAATGGGTCTTCCCTAAAAGAGCATGACTTGCCAGTGAACATGTTTAGCCATGAAATGGCTAAACAGGACAGCTCTGGCCTTTATCAGTATTCATCAGTGAGATAATGCATGACAGACCCAGGCAGTCTTATTCCATTAACATCTACTTAGGAGCTGGACAGATCATCCAGATTTTATTTTAATACTCGTGATGTTTTGGGCATAAAGTACTATTTTCACACCTGTAAGGAATTATGTCCGTATGTCTGGAGACAGAGACACCATAAATCCTACGCTGCAGAAGGAAGCACCACAAAGATTGCTCCCTCGGTAGCAAATACTTTTATAAAGAGCATGAATGCTGCAGAAGCAGCATTGAGGTGGTCCATAAAAGCAATGTAACAATTTTCATCAGGTGCAGCTCAGCAGATGGGTGATGTTTAAGCAAGAAGGGGGCCACTGCCTGACTGTATGATGGAGAAAGAAAGCCCAGAGAGGGCCATCCTCTCAACAGTGTGTGTTTAGTTCCTTAGATAGGATAGTACATAATATGTGGAAATTAGAGATGTTCTTGGGATGAGATATTACCTACACAACAGCCTGAACTCTGAGCCTGGACTTGAGAGCAGCATAGCTGGGGGGAAGAGTATGAGATGGCTAACAGCCACAGGATGAGTACTGCAGTCAAGGCTAGTGATTAAATAACTATTGGTGATTCATTTTCATTTTTCCAAGTAACAATTTTACTGCGTTTCTCCACCCCATCACCGCACCCTGTAAATTCTATCTGGATTTACTGACTGCCAATACAACTTATTCTCCCACTTTTCTGGTTACAGGTCTGGCCCAGTGTTCTTTAAACATTCGGTAATGGGCTTCAGAAATAGCATGAAGCCTTTTTTGCAGGAAGGCATGTGGAACAAGAGCTGCAGTACCACTTGTCTTGGAAAACATTACAACAGTGCAAAATTAATAATCATTACTGTAGTTAAGCTGTTGGTGTCTGAAGTCTCCAAGGAGAGAAAAGATTGAAAGAATGGAATATATTGAAAAAGACCATTAATAAAATTGGATTTTGGTCATTAAGGTTTTCTTTGTCTTCTTTCGAACGAAAACTAAATTATGGCAAAAAGGACTCTTTTACTCAGAAGAACTGATCCTTAAACTTAAAACTCTGGAAGAAATTACTTATTTAGATACCTGCTGTGCTCCACTAAAAAGTCTTTGATAAACTGGTATCATTGTTTATTCTATTATTGCTGATGAAAGCTATTTGATTTTAGCTGTAAAAATATCTCTATAAAATCTTAAATAAAAACACATGTTGTGGCACAGGCCTTTAGAAATAAAAAGCATTTTAAACATACTTTGAAGACAGCCTAATTTCATTATTTTCTTTTAAGCTGAATGGGGAAGTACTGCATTGTTCCAAGGCTGGAGAGGCACAGATAAATTGTGTACCAGTAATTAGCATTCTTGTTCTTCCATATTTCTATCTATACATAGAGCAAGCGTGACGCTCCACACCATGAAAAAAAAAAAATGCAATTATCTCTGTTTCTCCATTATTGTTTCAGCTAGGAGCAGTATCATTCACATGTATTTTGGTGATTCGGACTATTCTGGTTTATTTAAATAAAGTATCCAGGAGAGGTTATCCAGCAAAGTGCGGTGTCATGAAAGGAAAGCAGTATTTTACAGTGGCAAAGCATCTTCTGAGAACAGGTAAAGTGGCCAGATTCACAAGTCAGTAGCAACCACCAGCAAGGCTGTTTGCTTCTTTTCAGAAGGAATCACAAATGCAACCACTCAGTGAAAAGTGCACAGCCCCCAATAACTAATGTAGCAAATTTGATGAAACAACACAGACCCACTCTTCATCACATTCCATGGTATCTGGATGAGTGAAACTCAGGCTCCAAAGAACATTCTCAACAAGCCCTAAGGAAAACTCAGCCTTTTATTCTAGGTCAAACATTCCTGGCTAACACATTCATATCAACACACACTTAATCATTAAGATAGTGGTCCATATTAAGTATGATCTAGGACAAAAATCTCCCATGTATTAAAATAGAGTGTGATTCATATACCCTATAGAAATCAGACCATAAGCATAGTCAGTAAAATTTGGCACTATATGAAATTACTGACAGTGTTCTCTCCATTTGTTTGAAGATCCTTAATGATTATAAATTGTCAGTATGTAATATATACCAAACAAAGCATAGTCTAAAGATATGAGAACATCATGAAAAATTATATACTCACCATATTTATCATTTATTGTTTGCCTTGTACTTCCTACTCCAGAGAGTGGAAATTGTTGCAAATACCTGACAGTCAAATATCTATTTTTGGCACTCATGCTGACTAACCAAATGCCTCTATGATACTTGCTTTGAAATGCAAAATCTTCTAAAGTATGAGGAGGAACAAAAGCAGTATGCCAGCTTTGATTCCACAGATTTGTACAAGTTATCACGTTGGCTCTCATGCTAAAGAGGTTTTCTTTTTTTTTTTCTCTAATAGTATACAGTATCTGTTTACTGAAGGTTATTATTTAATTTACATTTAAGTGTATCTCAAGGATGCCACTGAAACATGATTTTTATTCCATGAATATTATTCTATTCAATACAACTATACATATGTAGTCTTAATCAAATAGGAATTTCCAAGTATCTAAATGTATAAAAGGCACAATTACATCACATGTTTAAAACACAGATGCATCTGTGATGAACCATTGGTTCAGTAGTTAATGGCTGTATTAATTCTTCATCCAGTTAAATGGATCCAATTCTCAGTAGCAGTATCATACCACCCTGCCAACACAAAGTCATCTTAAAGGGGATACAAGCACATAGAAAGAATAACTTCTGCACACACTGCTTCATTCAGAGCACAGAGTTCAGGAAGTAGAATAAATTAAAACATCCCAGAATAATCTCAGGTCGGATCAGAAATGTGGCAAGCTGTTGTTGGTACCCTCAAAATGTGTGCCAACTACAAGATATCTCGGCTCTCACCCCAAGTGATTAAGAACTGTGAACTGGCCCATAAGGATTGAGGGACAGCCCAGAAGATGGAGGGCTGCAAAAGCCCAGCAGATTGAGCAAGACAACCACAACTGCCAGCATCACTCCCGCAAGAAGCTCTCACAAGCGTGATGGATTCCTCAGTGATTCACTCCAAGACAGATGGTCTGTTCCAAAATGCCACAAGAGATTAACCCACAGAGTCTACCAAACAGTAAAAGTTACTAAGAGCTCAAAATAACAGCATTTGTCACTCACCTCTAGTAGAAGTCCACCTTCCTGGACAGCAGTCTTGTTAGATACATTGTCTTCTTTTATTGTCTGACCAACTTGTTTCTTAAAGTGCTTTTCTTGAATGGCTGTTGGAAAGAGTTATTACGAGTTTAGAGATCATATAGACTAGGGCCACTAAACTAAAAATCTTATTTAGGCACTTAACATGCATTGGACTAATTGGGAGTTAGTGTCTTCATGGTCTGGATCTCAGTTACTGACAAGTTGCTTTTGTTGCGAGAGAGATGGATACATACATATTCGGCAGTCCAGATGTTTTTTATATGAAATATCTATCACACTTTTTATTGAACATATTTTTTCCATTACTGTACTCTACAGAAAGCAATAGCAAAAGCCCACAGAAAAGAAACAAAGGATAGTAAGTCGTTTTGTTTATAAGAATATGTATTGTGAAAATGTAAATGCTTATGTAGCTCAGAAGACAAGGGGCTGAAATACATTTCTTGTTTTCAGTGCACCTCAGTAATATGGTGCACTCCTTGGCACCATATTATTTTCTGTCTCACCATACCCTACTCTATTCTATGAGTCTGAGACTGATTGCTAGATTCACAGGAACCTTTTTAAACTATTTCATTTCCAAAGAAAAGTTTGTTTGATTTCTGCAGGTCTGTTACTACATGAAATCCGTGAAAATCACTCACTGTAGATTGAAATCACATACATTTGTCCTAATAATAATGAAAACGTTCATGGGAATCAAAATACCTTGTGGCTGCTTTTCCTGCACGTGGGTTACCACTACTTGATCCGAAATATTTTTGAATACTCAGACTGAGATCTTCAATTCAATTCAGAAAAATCCCAGAAATACAATCTCATTTTTGAGGATAATGAGAGCATTTCTGAGAACTCCGATGCTACTTAACATACTGGGTTTTTGCATCCTCTAGGGAGCATGGTTATCATTTGTTTAGTAAAAAATAAGGAGTCAACTTCATGTTTACTGCCCCATTACAGTGACACAACTGTCCCAGGCAGTAAGTGATGATTCAGTTTTAAGGTTTTTTATTTTTCCGTAGAGAGTGAGAGGAGAAAACACAGCAGTGGAACATACAGTATATATAGTCTATTCCAGCTAAAAGAGAGCTGGTGCAGCCACACTAAAGGTGGTTAATAATCCCAAAAATGGTTGAGAAAAACAGAAGACATTTTTATAAAATCAGAGTAAAAAGGGAAGACAGCCAGCAAGGCTCTTCCTGAGCATACACTCCTGAGTATCAAGATAAAAGTCATGGCAATAGGTCTTAGATTTTTAGTAGGATTTCAAACAGAAAAAAATCAAAAGTCTACATTTTCTAATGGCTTGAATTATATTTGTTACAAATGAACATGGCTATGACCTAAATGGAGCCACTTCCTTTCCAAAAGGCTGTACAACAGCCGTTCTGTCAGACTGCCCCTGTGCTGCCATCTGTCACATGGCAACAAAATGTAACGGGATGTTGGTGGGAAGGTTCAACTTCTACTGCCATACCACCAACATCTGCCTCTGATGTCATGGGCCAACATAACAAAATAGGAGGCATCACTTTCGGAGCAACCCTCCTAATTACAAAAGATCATTTTCTTTGTCCTGCCTTCTGCTACATCTACCCATAAGAACACACCTACAGCTATCACAGCAGAGTGTTAGGCAAATGTGGCAGTCATTTTCAAAAGCACAACCCCTATTCCAATGGTATCTTCCAGAATTTTCTCCCTCAGAAAAGATGTTTTTGTAGCTACTTCCACAGTGTTTTGCCATCTTTGCAAAGGTTAAATGACAGTAAGGGAGGGGTAAGAGGAAACCGAGGTTTATTTTTTTGATCTGTTCTTTTGGCTTTGTGAAAATTCCACCAGTTCTAGCTTCATCGTTAGTGGAAACTATTATTGTACCTAACCGAGCAGGCCAGAGCTCCCTGCCTGTTTGTTAGCCTTCAGGCTCACACAAACATAGCAGCAAAAGCACAAGAGATGTTTGTTCCGCAGCTTGTCTGGCTAGTATAAATTCCATCTCCAAATGGAAAGTATTTTAATGCTATTTTACCGGCTAGAGTTACCCTTATGTTAGGCCACACACATCCGTTTCATAACATACTCTACTCACTGGCCTCAACTGCAAAGAGAACTATTGCACCATCAAAAGCAAATGGCGCCCTCCAGGCCAAGAAGTAGGAGCCCCTTTGACGCAGGCATGTCTCCCTTGTGCACCTGAGGCCTTGCTTAATAGTCATTGTCCGTCTGCCTCCCTGCACTGGAAATACTCTGCTACCCACCCATCGGGGCAGCAAGGCTTGGCTAGTTCAGCATTAACTGCTCAGAAGAAACTGCTGCCAGTGGTAGAACATCATCTGGGGAGGGCAAAGAGAGAAAGGCAGAGCACTCCGCAGATCTCCAGTATGAGAGAGAAGGAAGAAAGGAAAAGTATGGCATGGTGAGAAAAGAAAACTGCAAGATGTTATCTCACTAAGCAGAAGATCAGGGGAAAGAAAGCAGAGCAGCCTCATGGTGTTCCTGTCAGCACCAAGTCTCAAATGGGAGAACTGGAGGAATGTAGTTGTTACGACTGGTGGCTCAGCAAGGCAGATGTGACCAGGATGAAATATTACATAAAGCTGCAGGCCTTCTGAGCAAAAATTAAGCCCACTATGATGGAAACCAACCAAACCACCACCACCATCACCACCACCACCAACAACAACAAACAGAGAACGAAGGAATACTGTCTCCATAGGCAGGGAGGAGCAAGTTGTGGAAAATTAAAAAAACAAAAAAACAAAAAACAAACAAACAATAAAAAAACAGCTAATGATGACACAGTGACCTGAGGGGAAATATTCTGGCTTTTGGAGTCCCATATATCAAGAATGGGGCAAGAAAATACTGATATCGCAGGCAGTCTGATGAATGCTGCTGGCTGTAAAAAAAAAAAAAAAAAAATAGAAAGTTTCAGCTTTATAGAGCTTTGGACTGCTTTCTGTGGCAGAGGCAACATTTTGGGCTGGACTGCCAGCAGTTAACATAGAGAGCTCACCTGCCAGGTTCAAAACCAGCAAACAGAATGGGTAGGAAGCAGGAGTATGAGAGACCTTGTTCTGAGCACAAATCATCTAGCCTGCATTTCCAGAATACAAAATAAAACAGAAGATGGAGCTGTTCTGCCAAAGAAGATGAATGAGTATGTTGATACCATAAGGACGATAAACTCAAGATACTCAAAAACTGGGGCTGACAGTTTTGCAGGATCATGCAATTGTGAGCATGGTACTATCACAGGCAACACTGAAAAGCCAAAACTTTGGAAATGCTGGGTCCTACAGAAGGACAACACTATGGAAATGCTCCGGACAGAGGAACAGGGGGGAGGCTAGGAGGAGGAAGAAAAAGAAGGAAAATGGCCAGAGCAATTTTCCTGAAGATAGATTGAAGACCTAAGGATTTTGTTCCAATTTCTGATGTAAATGTGATTAAGTAGTGGAAGCTGAAAAAATAAAGTTGAGTTAGAACTGATAGCTAATTAACTGGGGAAGCAGGACAGGGAGTCACAAAATCACAGAAAGGGTGCTAAGTTTGAGTAAATGGAGTATTGGATTGTCTTACACAGTGCTGCTGAGTCTTTCACAGCCGCACTGTCTCGCTGTAAAAGCTGAATTCTTTCTGAGCCTCCAATTCTGACAGGGGCAATGCTATTTGCATTTATCAAGCAGTTGGCTTCAATACTGTAATACTGTAAAAACCAGAAAAGCTGCCTGACACTTCCAAGTGTAAGGAAGTATCATGAAAGCAGCCTTCCCCTTTCCCCCAGAAATATCAGTTGTGGAATATGCTTTCATTAGGAGGGATCGAAATTCCAGGACTCTCATAAAACCCCACTTTTTAAACCAAAGGGAATACATTCTCTGAAGTGTTTCTGCATCCCTTCCTGCACAAGCACAGCCTTCTTTCTTCAAAAAATCATCAGATGAACTACCCGCCAAGCTAAGGCCTGTAACAACCTTAGGTGTGCTCAAGCTGCACCACAGCCATCCCACGGCTCCCCGTGCTGAGGCTTCCTGCATCCCACAGCAGCACAGGAAGGGCAGTGGAGGGATGCTGTGTCTGATGTGGGCATCATGCCTGGGTTCATCGGAAGTGGGAGAACGGGACAGTGCTATTTAGGCTCAGAAGGGTGCAGGTGCATCAGCTTCAGTTCTATCTAGGAGGAGTACTTGTGAGACCTGTGGTGTCCCAGGGACACATTATTTCTTTTAATGGGCAGATATAAATACTTGAATCGAGCCTGCAATTTCAGAGACCCCGCTTTACTAACACATGCCTTATTTGCGGTTACTGTTACTTGAAAGGAAGTGAAAACCGGGTCTTTCTTCCTGGATCGCAGAGACACAGGAAGAATTAGCTATGCATGCTACCCGACTGCTAAGAAAACAAAACAACACACCACAACTAGGAAACACTCTGTCTGAGAAACTTTGTTAAGCAAACCTACAGACATGAACCAAAACTGTCTGTTTCCTCTTGCTGTGCTGCAGAGGACAGTGAGTGACAGTAAGGACAGAGCTCTTTCAATACACACCAAAATTAAAAAATGCCTAACATAGAGAAGGTTTCTGATGCATTGCTGAGACATACGAGAGGGACATCGCATTCTGCAGTGCTGCAGGTTGCATAAATGCACTGGGAGGGGATCTAGAAGGAAACTGCCCCCTCTGAATGCGGTGCTCAGTCCTGGTACAGAGGCTACCGGAGCACCAGATGCAATTGCACTAGCAACAATACAAAGTTTCTCTTCCCAACTCGGTGGTTTTCTCAGTCTGCTTCTTCTTAAGAGATGCTTTGAAATCCAACTGCCCTTTGAAGTTTCTCAAGTACAGCATGACATTTATTTAAGGTACAACCCAAACTGTTTTCTTTCCAGATCCCATCCCCTCTCTCTTCTCTCGTTTTCCTGCAAGCCTCCCACGTGCGAGGAGCACCGAAATGGGCCCCCCTCTGGGCCGCCCGGCCACAGCCTTGCGTGACGGGAGCCTGCGGCACGTGGGCGTCCGCCGGGCAGGCCGCCATGGCGGCAGGCTGACACCCCAGCCCGGCCGGAGGATCCCGTTTGAAGGGGAGGCGCGGGGGGGGGGGGGAGGGGGGGGGAGAGAAGGCACTGGCGCGGAGGCCAGCTGCTGACTAACCCGTCCGCGCTCTCACGCAACCCCACTGCCTGTCAATCTCCCCTCGCCTCTGACAGAGGTCTGGCGCCCGTTCAAACCCTTGCGTGCAAGCAGGCGGGCCGCCTTACCCTGTGAAGTATTTCATAATAACAACAGCTGTTAAATATTGATGACTCCTGGCAGGCTCTGAATGCTTTTCGTGAAGGTTAAGCCTTCGTGTAATGGAACCTAATTCCTCATTATGCACTGTATCGGATATCTGGAAGTTGCCTAAAAAAAGCAAGAGGGCTTAAAGTACAGAATCAGAACATAACTCGCCAGCACCAGGGAGCGGGGCAAAAAGCAGCGATGTGAAAGGCAAGGAGGGTTCCTGTGAAGTACGATCCTTTCACAAACACCACAAAACGCTACAGCAGCAACAACCGGAGCAGTGGATTTAGCTATATTCCCCTGGGTCGTTTTGTGTTTCTATAAATAGCTGCAGATGAAATAAACTTCATAAGGCGGCAATCTGACTGTCACTGCAGTCTGTATATGAAAGTACACATGGTAATTATTTCTACAGAAAAAGAAAAGGAGGAGAAAACGCAATCCCATAGCCTCTCCTCCAGCATCAGTCCAGAGAAGTCTGACTTGCGAGAAGGATTTGTGGCCATCAGGCTCTGAGATGTTGCCCTGGGAAGCACTCAAGGCTGGGCTGGATGGGGCCCTGGGCGGCCTGAGGTGGCTGGGGGCATCTCTGACCACAGCAGTTTAAGAAATGCTGAGAGCTGTTAGGTGGTTGCCATGAAAAGTACGTGCATATGAAGAGTGTGCAGAGTATTAGCTAGTCTTATGATAGTTTTTTTAGTGTTTTTTTTTTTATTATTTTTATCTCACAAAACTCGTTCACAATAAACCACACTTTTACTTCATGTTTTTCTGTACTCTGGGACCGTAACATCTTTCTTATCCCACAGCTTCTGAGCAACCAGAGGTCCACAGAAAAACTTTGCCTCTATGTGAAACCTATTTGAGTGATGCAAGCAACAAACTCAAAATACCTTGTCTAGAAAGCACATCTCCTCCCTGTGGCTCACTGTTGCAACCTTTCTCTTTTCATATGACTCAAGAGATATCTCACCAAGAGAAAACCCCACACTATACATTGGTAAAGATATTTTAGATATCTGCTTGCACTGCCCTAACTAAATATTAAATTAATCACTTGGTCTGGTAAACTATATTGGATATAAGACTGCCAAAGAGACTCATTCCTCCTAGATTATCCCCAAATATAAGATTTATTCCAAGTAATTTTTTTCCATTTCATCTTTGTAATTCTATTTGATTATCTACTGCTTGAAATATGATAAATTGGAACCTGCTAATTTATAGATTTGGTCCTGGGGCCTTAAATTTATCTCTTTATTATTTCATTCTAAGCATGATTAAGCTGTAATACATTAGCTTGTCCTAGAGTAAATTTGCTTGCACACGCTTTTACATGCATACAGAGTAAATACAATTGGAATATTCTGTTAAATTACAAAATGGGTCACAAGCCTGAGTCCTAGGCAATCTTAGGTAAGAAATCTGCAATCCACTTAGATAGCTTTCACATCAACAGACACAATCTTTATACAAATTAAGATGGTTCCAACAAATTACTTGCCATTAAAGCTCAAGCTTGTAAGTTACTGGTTCACTAATCTGAATCAAGTTGTGAAGTGTAAGTTTAATAAAGAAAAAAAATTTAAGAGAATTCTGATGTATTTAGAGACGATGCTTAACAATAATTAGTTACAGTGGGAATGGCCTTAGAATGTACAAAAAATGTAATTTTTTATTTGTTTTGCTTTAGTCTCAATTTTCCTCTATATTGCACTATGAAACACTGCATGTTAAGCCAATGTAGACATGTTCACAGTTCAGCAAATTCAAATAGGCTACAGTGTGTTCTGACCTGACACATCCTGACTGTTTGAGAAGGATCCCAGCAAATCTCACTGATCATGGCATACATGCATACTCAGAGGTACAATACTTCAGGACACATTTACACTATTATCTACGGAACAGTTAGTCTACCAAAACGACTTGTGTAGTTTCCCAATTGTTCTCAGTGTCTTTAATTAGAGTTTTGTTGAATAGCTGTTCATCTTTTTCTTTCTCTACATATTAAAAAAAAAAAAAAAGTACAGGGAAAAATAAAAACTTTTCTATATCCTTTGAATCATTTTCTGTCTTTACGGTGAAATAACTCTTTTTATATGGATCATATTATTTCATAAACCCAAGGCCATTTTTTTTACTAGTTTGATTCTTCCAATTAAAATAATTAAGTGATGGACTTTGGGGTACACAGCAGAGACAGCTCCCTTTGAAGTGAGACTGAAATGCCTACAACTGTTCACTGTGCAAGACTAATTACTGCATTAAACAAACAAACAAACAAAAAATAAGTCTTCTTTTACAGGAAACAATTTGTTGAAATAAATTTGAGTCTGAAGTACATTTCAGAAATATGAGACTAGAATTCTTTTGTGTTTGGTTTTTTTTTTTTTCCTGAATAGACAGCTAAAAGAAAAGTTATGGGTGGTAAGAAGCAAGAAACTACAATCTACTGGAATCTTCTCTACTTTAAAAAATGAAGACTCTTAAGTGTTGCATCTTATGGAAGAAATGCAATAAAGTCCTCGTAAAATATTTATCTTGAGAATATCAGAACATTCTTAGTCTTTATCAGCTGCAGAAGATGTGCACCAGTTTACCCTCTTCAACTTAGGCCTACAGTTCAGAACATTTAGTAAATCAGTCCCTGAAGAACAAAATCAAATCAAAGGCCAAGCATGAAAATAAACGCAACTAGGAAAGTGTATGAGAAAGTCTCTCTCACCCTTCCTGATTAAATCAATCTGACAATGACTGACTTATGTGAAATTTACATTATCTTTGCTTTCCTTTTTGGATTTGATAACCTCTTTCCAGCCCTGTGTTTGAAACAGGCTATCTCCTGAGCTTTCACTCCTCAATTTGTGCTGCTTTTATAACATTCTTGTCCCTTTATAATTTCATTTCCACCACTCTGCATGGAAAGGCACAGTCTAAATTCATACCTGCTATCTCCAAGAGGGAATTTAAGTCAGTATCTCTTAGAAGAGAGTTGAAAGAGCATATGTCAGTAGGCCAGTATATCACCCAAGAGACAGTTTAAAAATAGCCAAAGCACAAGATCTGGAGAGGATAAAGGAAACCTTTAAGATGAAATAAACATTGCATCTAAAATATTCACGCTGAGACCTTAGTGCACAGGATGTGCATATGTTACCCAGAAAACCAAATCTGGCTTCATCAGATTCAGAGCTAGAAGTATCATAAGAACAATTCCAGTCTGCCTTATACAGCAGCCATGCTGTATCCAATATTAAAGGCAAAGGCACATTTGCTTTCCAGTGGACTTAAAATAAGCAAACACATTTGAGAATCTCCACCTTTAAATCAGATGGAGATTGCAGCACTCTGCTGCACAAACACTGATAAATATATATCAGAGAATATGGCACTACCTGTCTAAGGCAGAGCTTCTTTGCTTTGGTGATTGTAATAAAGAGCTGCCTTGAGAGGTTAAATGGACCTAACAGGTGGGAAAAATATGCCTGAGTGGTGCTCCTCAACCCTTGGCTTTTCTCCTCAAATACATAATAGAAGATGCTGAGACAAGATAAAGGAAAAAGAAATATCAGGAACGGTATCTGAAAGTTCTAGAAATTATTTTAGAATCAGTTTTCAGGATAGCTTTCAAACACTGAACAGTACCCCAGGGGTTTTTAGAATACTGAAAAAAAACTACTAGCATGAGAATCTCACCTAGAAAGTTAAGAATGAAGTAAAAGCCAACAACTGAAGTCAAAAATTGAAGTACCAGAATATTAAATTGGTAATGCTACAATCCCTAGATAAGTTTAATGTGTTTTTATACACATTAATATTTTAAGACAGGCATTTAAAGTCTAGTCCTGTAAAGCTATCCAAACAGATGGACCTTGCTCCCAACTGGAATCACTTGCAAGTCAGAGAGACGGTTAGGGAAAGCATTTCAGTTTGTCCAAAAAGAAATTGCTTTGCAGAACAGGAACCTTCTGCAGAAGTAGAAAATACATGTGCATCATGTGTTTGATTGCTACAAGAATCTTCATCTTTCACTTCCTCACCACTGATTTTCTTTGTCTCTTTTCACAGGCAGGTTCCATGCTCAGAAAGAAGATCCTCAACAGACCCTAAAGATCTGAAGCAGGCAAGGAATGGGCTGACATATTTTCTGTGTTAACACTAGAGAAATTAAATAAATAAAAAGCCAGAGTCCCTAAATCAGTGGCCAAAATTAGAACCTTCAACATTTCTAAAGCATAATGAAAAATACTACCTTCAAAAAAGACAGAGGGGGCAAGATTTGAAAGCCATAGAAATGTAAAATGTAGCCCTGCTTTGATTTTCTATTTTATTTTAAAAAACTTAATTCTTAGATATAGAGATGAAATTAAAACCAGCCACACAGTTCTTATCAGACCTGTCCCAGAGAAGGCAAGCAACAGCCGAACAATGTTCTGTTTTTCAGAAACAAAGTGCTAGCTAATACAATACAACCCTTTCTCCAGTTTCAATTCTTCTGCACATTTGTCATTGACTTGAACAGACAAGTTGGAGTCCAGTGAAGGTGTTTGCTGCTTCAACTCACAGCAAGAAACAGAAGAAATGATCACTGTTCCTTATGGGAATAAGGAAACCTGTGTTCCTCTCATGAAGTATAAGAGACTGTGGCCTCAACTTTCAAGAAAATGATATTTAAGTACAACTTTCACCATGCGATCAATGATAGATGAATAGTACACATAAAGAGAATTATGATACGTATGTTACTTCTCACGTTCCTTCTTCTTATTCTGTCAAAGTCTTCTGAATGAAATTGGTAATATCCTACATACTGACTCATCTGATCTGTTTTACACTCATTATCTAACACAAATATCACCTTATACTGGTTTTCATCAGTTACAATGTGATTTCCACAGGATGTACACAGACTCTCTGACAGAATCAGTCCAATAACTCAGAGACATAAGTTATCAGCACTATGCTGAGAAAAATATGAAGTGGTTTAAGACAGAAAACAAACACTACAAATTGCAAAGAGCAAAATCAAAGGTGCTTTTGCACATACTCTTTAATGCTATGAAAATTAACTGAAGAAAATCTGTACACCCAAATTTGTTTTTGAGCTGCATAGTTTTATGAGGAATTGTGAAAGCCGAGGTGTCTGAACACTGCATCTCAAAGAGACTCAGCAGCAAGAAAGCCTTTTTCCTCCTGCCGGGGCAGAGCTGCAGGGAGGAGGCTCATTTGTGCATTGCCGGTCTCACAGGCAGCAGAGCTCTATTCCTCTGATCAAGAGATCACTTTCATAACCACTTTTCTGAGGTCACAAATGAGTCTGCTGCAGTCACGCAATCCCTTGCCTACCAGAGTTTACTATAACAATACAGGTTCATGAAGACCTTTTAAAGAGGCAGCACGTCCTTTTTACCAACGCAAGTGTACGGCACACACATGGTATTATATGGGCTGAACCAAAATGTTGTGGGGCTGTTGTATTTCTGTTCAAGCAAGGGGAAAAATGTGTGGTTTGGAGTTTTATCTGGGTGGAATACCGTCCCCTAGTAAGGGGGTAAAATGAAAAAATAATAATAAATTCAGATAAGTAGTTTTAGAATTCTTTTAAAGTATATGGGCACCTTTTTCAAATATTTATTCAGCCTGTTCCTTTTTTATTATCTTAAGGTCCGTGTCTGCCAACCATGTGCTACCGTGAATTATGCTAATTAAGATATTTAAAAGCCATGGTAAACAGTGAAACAAACATTACATTAAATAAACAACAGATATGATTGGTCTGAATTAAACATTTGCTGCTGCAGAGTCAGAAGCAGCAATGACACAGAAACGTATCATCAGGAAATGGGCTTACTATCAAAAATTTGTTCAGAAGAAATACTATGAGAATACAATGAATACTAGTTAGAGCTTGTTTCTAGGACAAAAAGCCTATTTTATATTTTAACTGGGAGTGTCCCACAAATGGCCAACATACTGATCTGTTTTACGGAAAAGCCACGTTGCTGTTAGTCGGACTGGTCTTTGGCAACGGTGGTGGGGGGGACATAAATCTAAAAAATTAAAACTCTTTTTCCTGCTATGGTAAGTCATTTCTACCCAGTGAATGGGGGTCAGCCTATTTTCACAACCTGTTTGCACTACGGAAACAACAGTTGTTCCATCATGAAATATTTCCATTAATGTACTCCATTTAACTGAAATAAAGTTTTCAAAATCTTCTAAATTACTTCAGAGCCTGTGATATGAGAAATGAAGTTGGACATATCTCTTATTGACTTTTGTGAGGATTAGTATAGGCACACATTTCATCTACAGATAGCATGGGCTTGCCCAAACCAGCTTTGTAATCCAGCTTAAATAAGTAACAATAGCGATGAGGGCACGGCGCTGAGCCCACGAAAGACTCGTGTATGGGCTGAGATGAGCTGTGTGCACACTGCATTGCAAGCTCTTCGCTATAATTAGCCATGTCAGACAGATTAAAGTCTGTTCAGATATACGTATACGTTCTACAGCCAGCTTCAGGGGCTGCAGAGATGTGCCCATGGCTGGTGTAGGGCCCTTTGCTTCTTCCATAGAGATTCAGGCTTGACCCTGATACCTATCTTCATTCAGCACTGGGAGAAGTCCCCTCCTATCGGCACTACAATTTGCAGATTACACAAATGATGACCTTATGGTGTAGTTTTGATATGCCTGCTCAAAATCATCCTCACCTGTGCTCCAGGCCTTGCCTATGCTTACAGGCGGGAATTAGGCTGAAAACTGGACAGGGAACAGTGGGGCTGCTGTTTATGGACCCCACTGTCAGGAGGCTGGTGCACTCCAGAAGAGGAAAGTCAGGGCATGAGGCAGGCTCAGACATGTGTCATCACAGCTTCTAGGCTTGGACAAAGTGCTGCTGGAGGTGGTGAGATCTATAAACAGAATGTGATCTATGAACGGAGGGCGTTGACAGACTCAAGAATGACCTGAAGGGTGACAGGATCGGTGCAGACAACGTTAAAGGCATTTCTGGAAACAGACCACGGCTTCAAAACTTTCTGAAACTTTTGAAGAAGTTGCCCTAAGTCTTGCATTACTTATTTGTTCTAATTCAGTATTACAACTTCCCAGGGAAAGGAAAATCATATAAGGTCAACTTGCGCCTAAACAAAGAGATGAGACTTTGCCTCTCTTTATAAAATTTGGCTAAACTACAAGTTAATGCAAGATGAAATAGCCCTGGATAATAATGCTAAGTATTTAATTAACAGCAGTTTTTCCTTTGTAGCTGTGGAAAGAGATACGTGAGAATACTGTTGTTTTACTTTACCTTTACAAACAAATTATACTGTTCTTCTGGAGGCAGATGGCAAAGAAATCCTTCATAACAGCAGCAGTGAGCATCTGTAAGAGTATTTCAGGGAAAACAGCTGCTAGAATTCTTGCTGCTCAGCACCACTTTGTATGGCAGTCTGCTGGTACCAGACAGTTTTGTGCTATTGACAGTCCTTTTTTGATTCCTCAGTACATGAAAATAAAATATTTTCAATCTTTATTCAAGAACACGACTTTTTATTTTCAACTTCAGTGTGGAAATTGCTCTAATTCCCAAGGAGATGTAAGAAGGAGTCTAATGCATATCCTTCAATTCAATTGGATCTACGATTCTAGAGAAAGAATTGGTCAATAATTTCAGTGTAGTAAAACCGGGAAAAACAACTATTATGTCAGTTCCCAAATAATTACTGCAACCTTCCCTTGTTCCCTTCATAGCTCTGAAAAGTTGCATCCAACAGCCAAAGATCTGTACATCACCTCTATACATAAGAGAAAATGAAGACAGTGTTTTGAAATGGCTGCAAATCTGTCTTTTAAATTTCCCTTTTTCAGTCCTTCTGTGAAATTTATTTCATTTGAAAATCATCCAAAGAAATGTAATCCAACTCCCTTAAACTTCAGCTAATAAACTAAAATTGAACGATTTCAGATTAGTGTAATACACATCATTATTTAATACATAAATTGACTTTAAATGGATACTAAGAGATATTCTTTCATTAGAAATAAGTTTAAGCATTGTGAGAAATTACAGTAATTACAATCAAGCTTCAGGGATTTCTGAGTAACTCAGTTACCAAAATTACATCAAGCATGCTCAGGAGAGAGCTGCTACTCTTGTCCCCTTCCTGCAGCCTTGATATCCTATACATATATGGTGCACAGCTACTTTTCTCCCATAGCCCAGTGCTTTTCAGACATCTTTTTTTTTCTAACAGTGGAAATAAAGGTGTTCTTCTGCAACAACATAAAAGAAGATCTACCTTAGGACTGCTGAAAAATATCTTCAGTATCTAAGTAGTAGGCATATTCAAGAGGGCAGCAAATAGTGCTGAAAGAAGTTTAAGGCAAGTTAACACTTTGCTGCAACTGAGCCTTTTGCACGTGGCTGGGCATACACCACGTTTTAGCACTGCCTTTGCTTGGTGCATAAAACAGGAGAAGAATCTGGAGTGCCTGACTGCGGCACTTTGCAACAGTCAAGGCAACGCAGCTGGGAGTCAGTGGAGTCAAGGCTGCATTGAAGGGCAGGCTGGGAACGGAGCAGCTGGAGCATTCATTCTTATGTCTAAGGCATTTCCCAGATGTTCCACAGTTGCCGCTAGTTGTGAGACACTGGACAGTCCCTGAGGGTGTTCTGATTCCTGGCAAGCACTAAGGAGGCCCAGGCCTCTCCAGCATCAAGAAGACACAAAGGTAGTTTGAGGCGCTGATCATCTATTTCCCCATGTGGTCGCTCTGCCAAGTTTAGCTGTGGTGCAAGATTCATTTTGTACTTTAACCCAATGAGCCAAAAATACCATCTGAGACCAACATGTAGTTAATTGCTGTGAGAACAAAACTTTGAATTTTCTGATCTATTCAAAGTTTGAATTTCCCATTATTTCCACATTTCCATCCTAACAGATGGTATACAGGACGTAGTTTCAAAATTCCCTGCATTGGAGCATATGCAAAGAGAATGAGATGAACTGAACTGCGCAGGCCTGGAAACCTGCTCTTTACTCACAGAATGGTAAGCTTCTAAAGAAACCGACTAACGTGCCCATGCAACCCCCCTTTCATGAAGCTAATCCTTCTGATGGAAACTCTTGCACCAAATCTACCACTGCATGGGGAGCTGGAAAAGCACTGGTTAGCAGAGCTGACTCATCAGCTGACTAGCCCACAGCATGAGCCACAAAGGACCAAGAATGCTGGTGGTGGCATGAAGCGTGTGGGTGGGAGCAAGGAATAAGCAATCATCTGGCAGCCTAATGTAGTAGGGAGGGTTGACAACACTCATTATTTATTCCCCCCTCCCGCCCTAAGGCTTCATCCCTCTGCTGCAGTGATTCTCATCATCCGGACGCTGTGGTAGGGCTCTATGCAAGGGAGGGAATGAAAGGTACATCCCCTGTAGCCCATGCGATGAAAGCATCAGCTGGCTATCTGAGCTCACCACACCCGGACCACATATGGTAAAAGGCCCTCATGGAGGAGGATGGGAAAGAGGTTTGCCTGCTCCTTCTCTCACCCAACAGGAGATGAGAACAATGTATTACTAGCAAAAAAAAAAAAAGAGAGCACTGCTTTCTCACCAAAGTCATCTGTCAGTTGAGAGAATAGATGGAGATCTAGTGTTGGAATGGCAGAGGGCAGATGTAAGAAAAAGAGCTTAGAGAAGAGAGGAACACAGAGAAGGAAAATGCTGTAGCAGTTATAGGAAGAGGGGGAAAGAAAACTATGGAGAAAACAAGAGAATCTACAGGTGAGGAAGATACAAAAAAAAGGAACATTTAAAAAGAGGCATGATGATTTATGTCTAGGAAAGGCTGCTACAGTTAAATAGGTGGAAAATATTTCTTGACATTTCAGAAGAAAACAGATTAACAAACCGCAGACAATGAAACAGAGAAGGAAAGTCACCAAGGTAAATAGTAAAAGCTAACACAGGAAAAATAAAATTGGCAGATTTAATTAAAAGCTTGATATGAAAATACACTGATAAAATCCTCCAAATTGACCACATGTGTCCCATTACTTCTGCGTTAATCTGAGATCACTTTTCAGAGCTCTTCCCCTCCAGCATCTTGTTAATCTGGCAGCAGTACAACTAGCTGATGCCCAATTTGACTAGCAAAAAGCCTTTACAGTCTAATTACTGAAGTTGTGAAGGTGCGAGCTTACTCACTTCTCTAATGCTTCACTGTTCTCAGTGCTGTCTTTCTTTGATTTGCAAAAATATATTTAAATTCCATTTTCAAAACACTAAGCCAGATTCTGAAGGCCTGAATTGTGTCATCCACTAATGGCAATCAGGTAAAATAACAAGGAATTAAAGACTTGATCAACTGTCTTTATGTTTCCTTCCCAGTTAAACCTGATGTTTTCTGTGAATCCGCTTTTTGCCCAAATTTTGATTACAGATGGACTTTCCCACAAGATTGCCTCAGTGGTAAGGAGGTTATAGGTTTCTCACTGTCTTCTTCCTCCTTGGAAAATTTCCATTCTATTTCCCAGTCTCCACTGCAGGCATTTCAGGTCAGATGAATATATAACTTAAAAGTCTTCCCCAATATGTTTCTCACTTGCTGCCGTACCTACACCATTTCGCAAGGGAGCAATAGAGACTTCCCATTTCACCTTACTTCCTGAAGTGAATTTAAGCTTGTTGAATATTTTGTTCAGAAATTCAGAAGCTGAAATATTTGCTAAGCTAGAATATTTCAAGTAAGCACATCAATCCCAGTCTGGACAGTGTAACTTGACCTGACTAGAGAGAGAAAATAGAGAAACAATAAAGCAACTTCTTTACCCAGTGTATTCCTGAAATTTTATGCCACTGCAGTTCTAATCTCCCCTCTGGCCTTGTTCTGCCAGAGATGACTATCTGAGTCACACTACTGCTGTTAAAGACATTCTCAATTACCGGTGAGATCTCAATTAAAAGGTGAGATTGCAAAGCAAAACTTTGAATTGACATTACCTCTGTTTTCCAAGCTGTAAGTTTTCAGGAAGAAACGTAGGATCACTGTACCCAAACAATATGGTACTTATTACCAAATTTATTAAATATCTCTTAAGTGCTTGTTAGCATCAATAAGAATGAAGATTGAATATCACATTGTGTAATACCTTCAAACTCTCTGCCATGTCACTAAGTGTGTATTTGGCTCACAAGAAAGATCTCTTCCCTTAAAATGATATGTAGAGCTGCATTAGTAGCATTTAAGTATCATAATATTATTCTGATGGTTCCAAGGAAGTGTTGAAAACAACCAATTCCTGTTGAACAGTTACTTTAAAGCACTCGGCACTTTGCATGGCTGAGCCTTCAATAACTAATTCATAACTAATTAATTCCTGTAATTTTAAACACCTTTGGTTTCCTCATACAAATATATATATTTTTTTCCGGATATACAACCTTTTTCTACATGGAGCAATGTTTATTAAGACATAAAAAGGAGAAATGTAGGTTCGTTTTTTTCCACTATTGTCTTAGCCATCATCATAAAACACTGGCATATTTTCCTCATAAATCCTTACATTCATCAGTTCAAGATCTATCTAGCTACATTACTTGTCCCCTGAAGAAATGTTTCCATAAAATATTATTTATTGGGCTGTTTCCCCTCACTACGTTTATAGGGGCCATCTGATGGCAAAGTATCATTTAAAAAAATTATTTGGAACAAAATACTGAGTCTTTGTGACAAGCTTTCAGTAACACTGATATGCAACATAATGCTAACATGTGGAAGATGACATTTCTGGTACAGATATTGAAACCTTATTTAAGATTCATGTAAGGGCCATATATGTTCTCCAGGTATACAATTAGTAAAGTGATTATGTAGTCATGAATGGATCAGAAAAGGAAAATGTAAAATATATTGGGGTTTGATTTAGATCTGATCTTTCCTTGCTTTCAGTCCTCTTCTCTTTGCTTATTTCAGCTGTTTCCAGTATGAAAGTAGCCAATTCACTGCAGGTTCAGAGGTAAATGGGAATAGTTGAAACTTTAATTATTGTAATAAAAGCTATAGCCAGAAATTTACTTCCAGTACATACTTTCAATTTTATATATTCCATACAGATTTTAAAAGGGAATGCATTGAGGATATTTCAATGGAATCTTAGAAACACAGTAAATCCACGTGATCCGTTTTCAGCAAGACTATTATATAGCATCAAACCCTCATGAAAGAAATTGTGAGCTCATTTGAAGGAAGTTTTAAAGTCTATTTGCATCTTCTCTTAGGAAACATTTAATTCAGTTTACAGATATGCATTCTGCCTCCACTTCTACAGATGTAAAGATTTTTTTAAAAATCATCACTTGTGTTCCCTACACGATTGTACTGAAATTCCAATCAAATTAATACTGGATTTATAAAGGAAAAACTGCTGTGCCTTATCTAAAAAGTATTTAATTTAATGGTGGTGAATGTTCAGAGCACAAATATGTTACTGCTACATTAGATAGAGAGGAAAAGCATCTGTGTCAGTCAGCTGGGATTTTCTTTCAAAAATATAAAAAAGAGACTAGACCAAATATAATTAAAGAAAAACAAATACTTTCTAGTAATCTAGTGAGTCAAACCATAGGTCCAGTTACACAGCAAAATGAGGTAAGATTTGCAGAAATTGAGGTTGTTTTTGTTTTTTGTCCAAACCAGGCGCCATCTGATGTTTTAAGATTTCCAAGCATCTAGATAAGATATAGTCATAGCCTAGAAAGACAGCTGTCTTACACAGAAACAGCCCTATAAACCATGTTATAAATTATTAACTTCTGAGTTTGACTAAACCATTAATTTATTTATTTACTTTTGTACTTCTATAAATCTGCCAGCCATCTGCAACTTTGCTCATAACAAGACTGCTGTGCTATAAGAACTAGTGAGTAATCCAGGCATTATTTCAGGAAGGGTATTTCATCCTTAAAGGGCAACACAAAGAAGGTGAAGAATGGCTGTAGGAGACCGAATCAAAGACACAAAAAGAGGAGAGAAGGTTGTTTAGTAGGCATGGTTATTTACAATTACATGTAATAGCCAAGGATTACTGTGACTACATGGCCTTAATGGGAAAAAGCTGGACACAGAGTTGCCCACAAAGGTAGAAGAGAGTTGTTCATCAGAGAAATGGGCAAGAAAGAGAAGTTACTAAGCTATGAATTCTGTGGAGCACCAGCAATATCAGGAAGACCTGTGATACAGAGGCTACAAACCAAATAGAACACAAGATTTAGACAAGTCTCCATGTTGTGTTCAGAAATGAAGTTACAGTCAGAGATGGTGGAGGTGGGCAAGATGTCTATAAGGTATGGAGTCAAGATGAATAGAAGGCAAAGCAGAGGTGCTGCAGGGACCCTGAGAGTGTCCCCTGGAGGCTGGACTTGAGCTCCAGTCCTCATCTCCTTACAGCGGTGCTTGGGCCTGGTCATGGATACCACTGAGCTCTGGGTTCTGACCTGTGGGCCAATGTTGGGTCTCAGCCCATCCTCAAGTAGGTGGCTGTGGCCATGGCTGGCTGCCCTCCTCCTGGCCGCCCTGCTCCTGCCTGGTCTAGTAGGACACTGAGTGGCTGACAGTCCCTGTGCTGATTGGTCTCCTGGACACTCTCATCCCTTTGGGAGCAACCAGCCCTCCCAGCACCTTTGCTTGGGGTTTCCGAAAGCAGGTGTTTGAGCAGTAGCGGTGCCAGCCACCATATGAACAGGGATTTAGAACAAAAGAAAGGAAGAACCAATCTTGCCCATAAGAAGCCCTCAAAGGTACAGTAGACTACTTTGGAAATTGTATGAAGAAGAGGACTGAAAGGCATGAACTGCTGAGACTTGAGTCATCTCCAAGACTGTGGAGACTAGTAAGTATGTGCAAAATCAATTATTAAAACAACCCTGAGAAAAAGAGCCTTCCTTCCGCATCAACACTGAGCAAGTATCTCAAATTGCTATTCAGAGGCATCACCACTGAGCATTACATGACATTACAGTTCTCAGTCATTGACACACATGTTCTAAAGTAGTAACTGGGTTAACCAGGGCTATCTACCTGAATTCTGGTGAGGTGTTTTGCTTATTGCTCGTGTTAAATTTAATTTCATTTGCTCATTTTAAACTCCAAGCAGAGAATACAAATAAAAACATATACCCTTATTACATTCAAAAAAGTCAATAAAATACTATCAGTTAACAAAACTTAAATTGAATTTATCAGAGACTAAATAAAATCTTGAAAAGACAGAATTTATTAAAACAAAACAAAAAACAACTAAGAGCACTTAGCCTTGCTCTCTTTCATGTCTTGGTACCCTCTTGTCTTTGGCTTGAGTCATTCCAGTAGATTCTCAGGGCTATTAGAGATGGAAATACATTTAGCACCACAGAATAAAAAGCCAGTCACTCACTGACAAAGCATGCACATACCCAGTGTAAGTTAGAAAACAGCAGATACAGACAACACAAAGAATTGGGGGAAAATACAGAAGAAAAAAAAAACAATGTCTCAAAGCTTCAACAGCCTAAGAATTAGGAATTTGGGGGAGCAGAAAAAGAAAGAAGTTTCTTTAAATAAAGCTCTGGAAAGTAGATCATAAGACTTATCTATGTGTGCTTAAGGGGGAGATGCAACGTAGCATTTATTTCAAAACCTAGTAAGTAGAAGATGGAAGCCACTTAAGGAATTAACTATCAATCTTTGTCCTATTCCCTCTTGCTAAAGCTCTACCTTCCTTATCTCCCTAACCTCCCAGGTTTAAGACCATCAGTAAACCTCTCTTTATATATAACTTGGTCTTTATTAGATATGAAGTCCAGCTGAAAGGATAGGGAAAAGTGTTGGTAAGTACAGCTTAAAACTTTTTGTCTACTCTTGACATATTATGCTTCCTCCACATTTTCCCTGCTACTATGCCTATGTCTCATTTAGAGATTGTATCTCATGAACTTCTCAGGGTCTCAGCAATCAGCCATCGTGAATTAATTGCTAGTGAGACACAGAATCACAAATCTTAAAATCACTCTCATTGGAAAAGACCTTAAAGATCATCAAGTCCTCAACTGCAACCTAACCATACTACCCTAACTCTAGCAACACTTCACTAAATCATGTCCCTGAGCACCACATCCAAATGGTTTTTAAACGCATACAGGGATGGTGACTCAACCACCTCCCTGGGGAGCCTATTTCAGTGCTATTCCAGAATTCACCCAGTGCTGCAAAAAAAGGCTTGTAAGACAACATTTAGAACTGACTGTATAAAGGCACTACAAAGTCAAGAAGCTGAATGACAGTTTTGAAATGCAAGATTTTTTTTTTAAGTCTTAGAAAGGAAGTGTTGCTTCAGATTTACATCTGAGTGGCAGGCTCTTAATTCAAGATATTAGTGGATTTGTCTTCTCAGAAGTCTCATTAGTTTTTGAATATGCTTTATGCTACTTTTGAAGAGCGGTCTCCAAAGCAGTTATGACAATAACCAAGATGCAGTTCTCACCCTCCTTTATCCACAAATATCTAGCAAATGGTCTTAGGATAGCTTGCTGTATTTTGCTTAATAATGTGATAAATGACAAGGAGCACTAAGGCAGAGAGGGACCTATATGCAATGGAACATGAACTCTAGCTGAACATCTGCTTCGTATGCTTCCAGCTTTTTATCTCCATGAATCACAAGTGTCATCTTGAACTCTGCCTTGGCATAGCCAATATATCTATACAGACACAAAAGAGTAAAGTTATCTGATCAGGCAAGAACCAGAGAGAGTATATTGGCACCAGACATGCACAAAGATCTCTGAGCTAGATTTAAGGGTGTGGGCACACAGCATTTTATGCTGCTACAAAAAGCTTGAAAAAAGTATAGCTATGGGATGGTAAGGCACGTACTGGGAGTAAGATGTGCCTCTCAGGAAAGTTCATCCATGTGCACGTATCTCCAAAGCCATTCTGCTTCTTGCTGAAGGACCAGCTCTGACATCTGCATTATTTCAGAGTTCTCTGCAGAGAGCTTCACCTTGTACTGTAAACCAACAATGACGCAGTAGCAGAGTAAGGAGAAAAACCAAGAAGGCAGTCTGCCGCACTGTTCTCTAGCCTGAAACTATTTGTCCTATTCATCTTCAAAGCTCTTTGGAATTATATTACGCCAAGATAAATTCCTTATTCAGTTGGACAAGAGGTATTGTCTTTCCTTTAAAACATATCTGCATTTAAAATTAGAAACAAAGTAAATCATTTTCTTGACAGTAAAGAAACATTTCCTCTTAGAAACAGTAATCACTCATGAAACTGAGAACAAGGGTAAATCAAGCCAAAGTTCATGCCCGAGGGAATGCTTTCCTACCTCCCATCCACTGCAGCAGCAACGAGGGCAAAGTTATTGTTAGTACCTTCTACCACTGCAATTGCTAGCACCTTCTGTTCTGAAAGCACAGTCCTTACTATAGTAAAGCCCAATCTTGTTTCCAAATCCAAAGAAAACCTGGGCTGCAATAGAACTGAACTTATACTAGGTTCTTAGTCTTTAACATCAAAACACAATTTAACTCACGAAAATGAGGTCACAAGAAGTCCATTCATTATAATGTAGGATAAAAGAATTTGATTCACAGGACCAATGTATTTCAGTGGTTGGTTGCACGTTTGGCCAAGGAAGATCTTAGCTGCAGAGGACAGATTGAGCAAGAACAGTGCTCAAGCAAAATCAAATTTCTGAATATAAAAAAGCACATAAATCAGTCTACTGGTTTAGGTGGGCCCATTTTTATCGTTGTTATATGCATCTATTTATTTATACCAGTGCTATATGAGATTCATAGTGTGAGCTAACCAAATGGAACCAAGCATAAAAGCCTATCAAATCAGAGTGGTTAAAAATGACTAACCAAGCTGGAAAAAGATAAAGACCTGCACTTAACAGCTCAAACTACTTGGGGGATTTCCCTTCACATTGCACCAATATAGCAGCTGTGGTTTGTGGGAACACCTATAAAACCAGCTATTCTATGTTTCAGTGACCATGTCGTCTGTTTCTAAGTGTACTACTTCTACTGCTAGAAACAGTGGAACTGTTCCAGTGCCAAATATCCTTAAGTGAAATCTCACAGTCAAAGATGCTTCTCCTGTCACTTGTCATTTCCAGTTTCCTGGTTTTATCATTAGTCTTACCAGTACCAGCAGAAAAACTGAAGCCCACAGGAATATTCACTTGAATGGCATTAGAAAGGTGGTATAAGATATAGATCCAGAACTGCAAAAGGAAGTTCTACACAAACAATCGCAACCTTGTTGTATTTCCTAAAGATAACACAATCTCTATAAAGTCCAGCCCTGTTTGCAAGATGACTAACACAGCCTAACAACTCTGAGCTTCAGACGCCTGACAATATAAAAAATCCACAACACATGACGCACAGGCACCGAAGGAGTACCAGAAAAGATCTTACAGTTATTTATTATTAACATTTTTCACTTGCCATTATACTAAAAAATAGGTATGTAATTTAGAGTTAGCCTGAGAACTTGACATTTAACGTACTAACTGGTGCCTTGATCTTCAAAGGTGATAGGAACTAAAGCAGCTTGAAGAATCCTCCTGTTCTTCTTGAATATAGGCTTATTCCAAATTAAATCCTGCTTGGACAATCCACTCAGCTTCTCCTCCAGAACGCATCTTGTTTGTAGGAAAAACAAACAGAAAACCAACTAGCAAGAAGAGGTATTAAAGCCTTCAGAATCTTAAAAAATGATAAAACGATGAGATAAGGCCCTCTTCCAAAAGTAAGCAAAAGGTCTTCCAAGGGTCAGAGAGGTCTTCAGGTTATCTAAGAAAACATGTAGTCCAAAGCAGCCTTGGGTATTCATTACATACAATGAGGGGTTTTCCCAAGAAATATGGGAAAAAGCAGAAGTGAAGCACTGATGTAAGCAACATGTTAATGTGATGCAATAGAATGGTTTTCTCTGGCATAAAAAATGTCAAAAGGTCTACTCAAAATAATCCATTGTTTGAAGAAAAGATTATGTGGCAGAGAGAAGTTGTGCAGCTGATTCTTCACAAATGAGTCCTTCTAGGTCTCAAGAATGCAGCCAGCCTTCTTAGTGTCTTGACGCTTCTACTAAGGTTTCACCAATGTAGCACTTCAGTTTTTGATTAGACATTGACTTGCAGAAGTAGGTCTTCAAAGATGTACTTCAAAGATGTACTTATGCACCACTTATGCAGCAGAACACTCTTTTCTTATTTCAATTCCTATATCATTATGAAGATGGTAAAATTCTAGAGCAGAAGAGAGTAAAAAATGTCTTTCTAAGATGTCCCTTTTTGCTGAAATATTCTGAATGTATTGGTCATTTGAATATGATGATTGAATACTACAGTCACTGGAATAACCTTATCAGTTACTAACCTTCCTTGGCCAGAGAGGTTCTTTTTCAGTGAAAGAAGTTAAATATCCTGCCAGAAATAACCTATACAACTTAAATATTATAGACAATCTAATAATCTATGTCTGTGGACTTCAGCAACAGATATCTTAAGGAAATTTTGAATGTGTCCAAAAAGTTAAGTCTTTATTTCCCTCAGAGTAAAGAAATCATTCAGGAATTCAGTTTCAGAGGACAGGACTATAAGTGCTTTAAATCAGTAGAGTGTGTCTTTAAAAAAACAAACTTGTAAATGTTAAACTATGCAAATATTTTGAAGACCTCTTGATACATGGTATCACATTCAGCCCTAGCTAAGCAGAGAACCATAAATGAAATCCTAGACTTGCAACTCAAAGTATACGTTTTGTTAAAAACTACATGCTTAAGGATAATCTGAAAGCCTCTCATTATTCCTGTAATTTAAATTAAACATGAACCATAATGGGAAAAGACTGGTGAGAGTGAAGAGGTGGAGTCAAGAAGGCATGATCCACTGATGTTGATGTAGGGCATTTTATCCTGTTCTCAACATGGCATCTCCTATTACATTTATTTAAATTTCACATCTTTTATTCTTTTACTGCATCTGTTCTAAGTATATCCAGTACAAAAGACCAGAAAAGTCCAGTGAATGGTCACAGTCCAGAGACTGGAGCATCTCTTGTATGATAAAAGGCTGAGAGAGATGGAATTCTTTGGTCTAGAGAAGAGGAGGCTCATGAGGGATCTTATCAGCATGTATACATATCTGAAGGGAGGGTGAAAAGACAGTGGACTGCACTCTTCAGCAGTGCCCAGTGTCAGGAACAGAGGCAATAGACACAAACTGGAACATGGGAGGTTCCATCTGAACACCAGGAAGCACTCTGTGCCATGTGGATGAAGTCAAAGGCTGCCCAGAAACTGCGGGATTTCCAAAAGCCACCTAAACATGAGCTTGGGCACCCTGCTCTGACTGGCCCTGCTGGAGCAGAGGACCAGATAGTACGAGAGGGCTCATGGCCAGCATCAGCCTTGCTGTGATTCTGAGATTCACTAAGACTACGATTCTACATTAAAGAGAACACTTTGGGCTAATCCAGCTAGCTAATAAAGAATTGTTTTTTCCACAAGAAATGTATTCAGTATGGGCAATAATTTTAGCAATACACTCTACCTTATGAGCTTAACTTCAAAACCATTTAAATCTTGCTACAGAAGAATCTTCCTTGGTGATACAAAGTAAAATCTATAAAGCATACCAAAAGAATAAAGCTTGGCAATCCAGAAACACACACACACACACACACACACACACAAAATCTTTAGCTGAGAGATTTTGGAAAAACAAAACAAACTAAAACACTTCCAGGAGAAACAGAAACACTAATGAGGGACAGTGGGAAGAAACTGGAAGCCTGATAATCCCTCTCCTTGCTTAGCAGTGGATCTTCAAAAGAGGAGCTTTCATTCAGCCAAGCAGCACTCATAAAGTAGAGCCGAATAGTATTACTGTGTGGATAATGCACTGAAAGCCAGATCATTCTTTGCTTCCCTACCCATCTCAAGTTCTTTTATAACTTTCTGAGTGTTACTGGAGTCACATACATCTCATCGGAGGTATACCTGCCAGCAATGGATTGAGGACTGTCGCACTGTGTACATGCTACAATAACTTAGAGTCTTGCAGTCTGTTCTTAGGACAGCCTGATGTAAAGAATCTAATTAATAAACCTAAGGAATCCAAATAAACGTAGGAAGAAGTAGATACAGGAGGAAGAGATGAAAGCTGGAACAGATTGCAAGTAATTGAGGATACTGAAAATCAGGCCAGCTGGGAGGAATCCTTTGTGCTTTCTTCTTAAAAGGAATAAATCCAATTTCCATTGAAGATAAACATCGTTGGGAATTGGATCACACCAAACACATAAATGAGTAAAAGGAAATGACCTGGTAATATAAGGTTAAGTCAGAAGAAAGACAGAAACCACACAGAACTGGGGAAAAAAAAAATATATATATATCTTAAAAAAAGATTGAATTGAAAGAGAGGAACGGGTAAGAAGGCGAGAGGGCATCTTGGTGAAAGGGACTAGGAAATCCTAGACCTAGACTCTTACAGTAGCAAAAATCAGAAAAACTGCAAAACGAAGACACCGGCTTTGGAGAAGAAACACTTAGGTGTACCTGGAGAAATGGAAGGTAGAATCTCATAGGTCAGATACCTAAGAAAAGTAAGTTAGAAGGTCTTTCAACAGACTAGAATGTAGGGAATAAGTATGAAGTATCTCAGTGTTAGTGAAGAGTAGGAAATACAGTAAAAGACCACATTAAAATCCTGAGTTGTTCAAGGACTAGGAGCTCATAAAATGTATTTAAAAATGAATCAAATAGAGCATGGTCACATAAGAAAAACCAGTGCCTGAAAGCCAAAAAAGGTGAGGTTATGAAAAGCATTCTGGAAGTTCTTAAATGATACAAAAGGACTGGGAAGAGGTTTCTGCTACTCAGAACTAGAAACTCAGAGAACTGCTCAGTAGTAGATAATGCACAAAAAGTTCTATGTGTTTACTTCCTGTTCTGCTTCCATCACTAAAGGTCAAGCAGATACTGCTAATATTAGCAACAAGGTTAGCACCTCGATGGATGAATTGAGTGCTTGCAAGTTGATCATGTCTAGCAAAATTGCAGCATTTTCTGTAAATGGGAAGAGCATTCTCAGAAATACTAGCTGTAAATTTACGAGAAATCATGATAAAAAGGGAAAAATTAGAAAAACTAGAAAAGGATAAACATGGAGCTTATCTTTAGAAAGCATGGGAAGAAGGAAGCAAAAAATAGTACGGCCACAGCAATCTCTAGTAAGCCAAGCTTCAATCCTTAGAAAAACTCTAGGAAAATATATTCAACAGCCCATCAGTAAAAGCTTGAAAAAAATAGAAGTTGTGATCAACAAATCTGCCAAAGATTTGTTGCTGCATTACACCAAATTAATTACTCTTTATAAAAGCACATGTGGATGGGATGAAAGAACAATAAATATTACATTATCTTCACAACTTCAAAATGCCAATTCCTACTGCCACACAGTATCTTCATAAGTAAAATGAAGAATCTTATTGTGAAGAGGGCCAAACTTACGCAAGAAAGCATAATCTGAGGAAAGTTAACAATAATTTCCTGCAATATGGTAGTATGCATTTTTCATGGTGTCCTGGGCTAATTTTGAAAAAAAAAGATAAAAGCAGAACAACAAAAATAATGATTAAATAAAATGTAGGTCTTGAGGGAAAAAGAAAAAAAAAAGGAAAGAAGGAGGAGAGAGGAAGGAAGGAAGGAAGGAAGGAAGGAAGGAAGGAAGGAAGGAAGG
>JAPSGF010000023.1:1055694-1087700 GCA_035772895.1 Perdix hodgsoniae | reverse complement strand
GAAGGAAGGAAGGAAGGAAGGAAGGAAGGAAGGAAGGAAGGAAGGAAATTGCTCTTCTGAAAAAAAAAGAGGGTTCAGCTGCAGTGGGAGATATCCAGACTGCTGTAGATCACTGAAATTGCAGACTCATAAAACATTACACAAATATCTCTCAGACACAGTTGATTCTTCACTGAGGATAGTCTCTTCCAGGCCTATTTCCTAAAATCTGCAATTTTACACAGAAGCAAATGAGCTAACATTACTGACAAATTTCTCACAGCCTATTACAATTCACTTTAAAATGATATATCAGTTCAAAATAAGGGAGGTCGAACAAAATGACCCTATGCTTGATTGTCAGTATTTTGGATAGATTTGGTTTACAATTTGAATGTAAAATTTACTGAAACCTTAAATACTTTTACTCTCACAGTTAATTCAGGACTCTCTGTTTCTTATTTAGTCATCAATAAATTTGTCAGTTTTTATATTTCACAATGAAATGAAGTCTGGAAGTAAGTAAACACAAAGAAGGCAGTGAATCCTGAAAGTAAATAAACACAGAAAGTAAAAATAATGGGAGATGTTTGTTGAGATGACACTGTTTTTGTCTGTGTGTGCATGTTTATATATTAGCATATGTGTATGTGCATATCAACAGGCAAAACACATGCATAAAATGTTCAGATGGACAAAATAAGGTAAACTACTGGATTAAATTTATCTAAATTATGCAGCAAACTATTTAAAATGTCCCCATCTCCTGAATACCCAAAGAATCACCCCTATTTAGGTCCATACTTTTGCCATCTAAGGCTGCACTCAGCAACATTAGCTATCATTTGTTAGAAATGCTTATGGTTAGAAGTATTAACATTAAGAAAAAAGTTTTTTACAATATGGGCAATGAGGTACTGGCACAGATTTGCCTAGAGATGTGGTGGACGCCTCAACCCTGAAGATAATCAAGGTCAGAAAGAACAAGGCTTTGAGCCATGTGAACAAGCTGTAGGTGTCCCTGTTCACTGCAGGGGGATGGGACTAGCTGGCCATTAAAGGTCCCTTACAACTCAAACGATTCTATGACTCCATTCAATGGCATGCTGAAGGAAAGTTTGAGTGGAACACCAATATAAAATTGGTTACACTAAAAACTGAAAAAAAACAGTAACTTTAAATTCCAGTTCTAATACATAGAATCATAGAATGATTCTAATTGCATTCTTATTTTTCCTATTGGTCTACCTACACCATATTTGCCTTACTTGTAAGCCTAAGTTAACTGCTCTTAGAACAGACTTGAGATGTTAGAAGAACAAGGTGCTATTCTTTCTATATTGATTTGCAAAATTAAAAGCTGTATTAGAAGGAAACAATTTAAACAAAAGGAGAGCCAGTCTTAAAGTGGAACAAGACCACCATTTTTCCTCCACAGGAAAATCTGAGAAATAAGAGCTACTGAAGGGTTTATCATCAGGAGTGGTAAAGGAGGGCAGAATACATTTAACCAGGACGGAATATGTCCAAGTCAGAGGTCCAGCAAGCTCAAGTGATCACAGACATTAAGTGCCACTCCATTCCCACAGCAGCCCTAGCCAAGACAAATTTTTGTCAGGCCAATGACCAGCACAGCTTCCTGTAGCTGCTGATGCCTCTCAGTCTAAGCACCAGTTCAGATCTGTGCTGCCTTATACGAGAGATCTGGTGAGATTTTAAGGTTATGGCTTCAAGCCATTTTGAAGTGCTTATCAGGAAAATGCAAAATGACTAAATGCGTATAGCTTGGGGGAGTGGGACTATTAATAGTGCCACTGCCAACTGATTACAGAGATCTGAGTACTGTAAGCCAAGAAGACAGAGGAATTGTTCTCAAGCCAAATGAAAATGTTTCTAAGAATGAGAGAGGGAATCCACCACAGTGACTGTTAAATTGACTACTAGGAAAATCTGTGTTAAGAACCAGATTCAAATTTCGGAAAGGAGCCAGAATTTTCGCTTGCATAACTTAACTAAAATGAACTGGCTTCAAGTTATTAACCTGTAATGGTCATCAAGAAGAGAACAGATGACTCATGAGTGTTTGCTATCTCCTGATTCCTAATTCTCTGAAAAGCAAAATCAATATGGTGAGGTCACTCCATGACCCCTGATTGGCTATTATTGATCTCTACAAATTGCAATATTTATGCTGCAGAGGGAGGATTCCAGCATAGCTACTGAAAGGACACCTAGTGGCAAGTCAATGAGTATGTCTGGAAGCTGCTGGGACTGTTGAAGGTCTGCAATAATAATTGTCACAGGAGTTGCTGAACAGTTACAGGTTGAACATGCAATGTTCTATGTGAACTTTCATATCAAATAGCTCAGCTGTTACGTTTTGTTGTTGTCTTTTTAACTGGAAACAGCATTCTTACAAACACTTTTTAAAAACATGGAATTTAAGATTCACTTCCTTCAAGTTGAAAGAGCAGAATTCTAAATGAAGGATGAACATGCCTACATATCAAATTGTGACTACAATTTTGAATCTCCTGAATCTCCACTACACTGATTTTAGGAATACTGGATAGCTGAACAGAACTTGCCACAGATATGTTTCACTGGATTCTCGAGCCAAATTTCAACATGCTCATCATCATTTCTCAGGTCTATCACTGTGCCACTCTAAACGCCTAACCAATTCCTTCTCTTCTTGCAGATCACCCTTCTCCCCTTGAAGATAAACAGTCACAGGATATAAATTCTAGATATTCAAGCTAACTTTACTCTTTTTTTCTGTCCATCCAGCTTTTCAGTCACTTCTTGCCTGTGTTTATTCCAAACCCCTTTATGTGTACTAATGCCCTTGTGACCAGGAGATGCCCACAATAAAAAGCTGTATTCCAGATGGAGTCATGCTGGTCTCATGCAGAGAGGGATTATAACCTTCCTGTTTAGCGACATGCTGCCTCTGGGCAAATAGACCAAAATCCACACTTGGCTTTCTTGTTTATGTCAACATATCATATTACAAACATGGAACAATTTGCTGACCACTATCCTTCCTCGATTATTGTTTTTATGTTCTATTTTCCAGGTTACTCTCTTCTGCCAAACACCAGTTCCTTTGGATTAATTGTCCCTGAGTGAATTAGTACAGATTTTCTAGGTCCGTTTTTCCAGAGATATACATATATGCATTTATCCAATGTTATAACATCTCTGCATACCACTGGTCTGTTCTCTGTCCTCGCAGCGTTTATAACAACTCTCAACTTAGTACCATCCTTAGATTTTAAAAGCCACAAATAAACCATTCCTGCTCCTCTATGCTTTTTCATCACAACAAAGAGCCAAGCACTGGGGATAATCTTTGTTTGCTTTTTCAGATGACCTCTTACCAAAGGTTTGGTTAAAAAATCCTGCTCTTCCACAACACAACCATGAAAACGTAGATCACAGTGTGACACTGAGCCAGGGCTGCAGCTCCTGCTCTTAGCAGACATTCGCATCCATTTCTTTTCCAGCTCTGTTTCAGGAGCTCACCTCTCCTTCACTCCTGAACCTCCACCCTGGCCTGCTCTCTATCTTAAAATGGCATGTAGTTTCCTTCCTTTACTATAAACAATGCTTTCTGTAACCTTAGTTTCACGATGCAAACATTTAAAAATAAGAATGAAGGGAACACAAGCTGTGTGTCTAATTAGACAAATTTAGGATTAAATTAAATGAAGTCTCTTGAAACACGGAACATTTCGAAGCAATGAAGTCTGACTTTAGTTGTCTTACTTTTATCCCATCACTTTAAAAAAAGAGGACAATCTGTCTTAGAAATTCAGGCAGAAGAGAAGTAAAGGCAGCTGAAGACAGCTTCTTCCTTGTGAATCCATGGGATATGAAAACACAGCTGAGAAGAAGGGGCAGTGACACCCAGGTATGAGTTCAAAGGGAAACAGAGGCACTCTGTAAACTCCCAGATGACAGAGGCTGGGCAGCCAGCTGTTGCCGTTAACATGGGAGGTTCCTGCTATCACTAACATCACCATCTGTAACATGATGCCAGCTTGCAAGATACTGTGCAATCTGGCATTATTTTTATATTAAAATGTAAAAAGATCAAGAGGCCAACAAATAAGTAACATTCTTCAGTAAAAAATAAAAAAAGAATAAAAAGAATAGGGGTCCTTTGTATACATTCTATATAATAAGGAATAGATGAGGAAAGAGTAGGAAAGAGTAGCAAATGAAAATAAAGTTAAAAAAAAGTACTGTTGTTTGTCTCCGCAGTCCACCTTTACATTTTGGTTGATTATACTCCACCAAAAAGGCTCTTGTTTTTCTTTTATTTAACAATTTTTGAGAGGATTTTCATTGCTGTATCCCTAATCCAGATTTTGCTGCAGTAACAGAAGAAATGAAAACTGTGTGCAGATTTGGAAGAATTCTTATTATGTACATCTGAACATGCACATTTGGCTTTTATTGTATGGTGTGCCAGACAGCTACAAAACAAAACATAGTCTATTACAGCTTAGGCAACACTTAGAACTTTAGATTACACGTATCCCAAACGAAAGTGATTCCTCTGACCTTTCAAGCAAGCCTATTTCCTGTTGGGCTTACAGCAAATACAGGTGGTACGGTTAGTTGCTTTACTTTCATGTTGTGTTTAAACAGACGTTGCAAACATGAACAATAATAGCCTCAAAAAGGGAGCACAACAAAGCTACAGGTATTAAAACTTTACATTTACCCCAAGCCTCTTTGCAGGTTTGATTTTTCAGCCATGTTTTCCCGTTTCCTGCAGTGCATTGAGGAAGGGCGAGGGTTACCCCATTATTTGGTAAAAACCACACAAAAAGCATAGGAGGAAAAGCAACATTTCCAAAGCAATATCTCATATGCAAAAGAAGTATGTTCAATAATAGAGGTTAGATCTTTCTTTTCTTACTTTACCAGTATAACACCACATTTTAATTTTACTCACGATTAGTAGAAAGCAGTCATAAACAAGAGGGAGAGTTTTAAAGGGATCCTGCTATCTTGAGGAGACCTACCTTGAAAGAAACTTTTGACTCGCAGGTAGCTGACACTAAGGCGCAGCACAGACAGCTTGTCCAGCTTGGATATTATGTCAGGTGGGAAAGGCAGGAGGCTGGCCAGATGATCTAGTTCTGCATTTAGACGGTCCCTGTGCCTCTTTGAAGGATTTGATTTTTCATTTCCAGCTGCAGGCCTTCTGTGGTGGAGAAGAGAGTCACATTTTCGATTACCTGTTTTACCTCCAAGCAGTGCAACCACACACCGAGATGCTTTTTGCCATCAGTTGATAACAGGCACAGTTAATCAAGCTCCTATGCAAATCTGTTAAGATTTTATCCTCTGCTTAAAATATATTCTGAAATTTACCATTCTGCATTGCACAAAGACGTGGACATTGGCCTCTTTTCTCATATCTGCCCGGTGGAAAATGTATGAAGAGATGATATCTCTTAGTTAGGGCCCTCTGACCTTAAAGGAATAGATGCTACCTTTGTGTCTTAGAGAACACCAGGAAAAATGATTCTTCATCTGTGTTGTACAAATTACAGTACAGTACAGTAAAGGAAAATTACCATGACTAATGCATGAACCCATTCAATACCAGTGTATTTATTCAAAGCATCTCAGTGCCCTCCATTTAATGACTCAGAATTAACTTGTAGGTCAGGAGATAATTCAGCCTTTCTTCAGACATGATTAAAAGAATACGGGAAGCAGCATGAAGAGACATTATTTTGCCAAACTCAAATATCTTGTGAACATCCTCAAATTTACCTTTCTGTATCACTAATAATAAAGGTAAAATTTTGGTTTCTCTCCTGAGAACATTCATACTCCTCTCAAAACATATAAAATAGTATTATTCAGATTTCAAAACTGAACACACCTACTCCAACTCCATTAGGCACCCCAGTGTGGAACAGATTCCACAGAAAACCTATTGCAAAGATTTTCAAGGTGAAATCAATCAACAGTCAAAAAGGAGACAGATTAAAGTTGTACACGCAAAATAGTGAATCTTATCACAGAATCACAGAATCATGGAACCATGGAATCACAGAATCATAGAATGCTTGGGGTTGGAATGAACCTTAAAGTTGACCCAGTCCCACTCCCTGCCATGGGCAGGGCTGCCCCCCACCAGTTCAGTCTGCCCAAGCCCCATCCAGCCCGACCTTGAGCATCCCCGGGAATGGGGCACCCACAGCTTCTTCTCTGAGCAGCCTCTTTTGCGCCTATCATGCAACCTTTTGGGATGACCAGCACAACAATAAGGAGTGTTCCACACCAAAGTACCAAGGCATTTGTGGCAAGGTTGAGAAAGTTGTTTTCCACAGCAGACAGCCATTGCTGTTGTCAAGTTGTCAGCAGTTGTCAATTTCTTCATCCAAAAATAGGCCACTGGAGATATAAATTAAATAATTTACATCTGAGTAAATGATCTGAGGGTGTACAGCAGCCCAGGACTGCAGCTGAACTGGATTTGACCAGGGCACTCAGTACTGTGTTTGCTGTTCTCACTCTCCTAACACCAGTCCAAGCTGATGTTGTAGTACATTGCTACATTCATCCTGAAGCCCTTTCTCTAGAAAAAGAGATATATAGAGAAAGATCAACAGGGAAATGAGGGGAAAAATTATATCAAGTTTGGAAAATGATAGACAAGGAAAATACGTGTGTTTTAGCAGTTTCAACTTCCACTAAACTAAATGCAAGGATCATAATCTTATCTAGCTTTGATAGTGCTCCAGTGGAGAATCAGAGTACATCAGGTCACTTGCAGCTCTTTTCTGCTGTACTTTCTACTCCATACATTGACTACATTTTTCAACTATAATTTAATTTTGAACATTAGTATTTCACCAGGTGCTCAAAGGGTTAAATTACAACATAATTTGAGTGTTCCTTTTTATAAATGCAATCGTAATTTAGCATTGTGAATAGTTTGGAAATAAATTCTATGTTTAGGAATTAGTCAAAAAAGATCGATGTCTCTTACATGTGATTGCTGGCTTTGCTGTTAAGTGAAAACTTCTTAAATCAAATCAGATTTGGAAAAAAAAAGAAAAATTGCTACCCTTGCAAGCCTTCACTTCAATTTAACACAACAACATCAACAGATAGAATGAGTGAAAAATCTCACTTTTTCATTCAAAATTATCCAAATTTGTATGTGGCCTTTCAGCAACATAAGTACTTTCAGAGACATGGGGGGGATTTTAGTGATTGGGGATCAATAAATGACTTTTCCCTATGAGAAAGAGCAAACATCCAACAAATAATACAATCAAAAACAAGGATACTCTTTGTACATAGTGGGTGCTAGTATTTTTGGAGTAAACCCTGACACTCAGCCATTCTCACAACATCAAAATGACGTCTGACCTCTGGAAAGCAACAACTCAAGCTAAGTAGAAGTTTAGGAACATAGGATATTACTATTTGCCCTTTGCATCTGACAAACCAGTCAAAGTAAGGAAACCATCTAGCACAGAAAAAAAAAAAAAAAAAAAAAAACAGTAAGAAAAATTAGACTGAGGAGCAAAAATGTAAAAATGTTCAAGACTCATATGGTATAGAAATTGTTAAAGCCTATTTGTCACATAAACTCACAACTGCTCTATGTCAGAGATGTATGGCAAATGCATGGGCTGCATCTGTACTGAGCAAAGTATCCATTTTCTGGAAGTTACAGGGAATGATGTAAAAAGACTGCAAGAGAATGGAGTCTTCCTGAAAACTCAAGGAAATGATTCAGTAAGTGAATAAATCCAAACAAATGTGAGTTTGATGCAAATGGTAATTAGGTGCCAAGTGGATAGGATTTAAAACAATGCAAGCTCCATGGAAAAGCTCCCTTAGCTATCCTTCAAGGAAAACAGCAGGCAGGAAGATTCTTCAAGGAGTTGTTTTGAGGCAAATGGAAATTCTAGCCCTTACTTTGAGCTGAAAGTAGCCATGCTTGTCGTGCTTACGTAAAAGCTGATTTTCAAACTACATAAATCAGGTCTTAATAGAGACACAGCACTCACTCCATGCCTTTTTCACTTTGCTTTTCATACAATCCTATTACAATAAAGTGGCACTTGTACCTAAAAGAGTAAAGCCAGCATTTCTTTCTTTGCTTGAACACAACCATCCAAATTCTGCTCTGCACTAACAAGGATGCATTCCTGCACAGGACCATACAAGCCATCCCTGGAAATGAGTGCAGGAGCTGACACACAGACATTTTCTCTGTTGTTGGTATATAAGACATTGAGCTGTTTGTGCTTCAGTGCTTCAGTTTGCCCAAGACCCACAGGTTGCCACTGTTGTAAACCAGTTTGGTAAGCTTGAAGGGGAATTTCCTGCACCGCAGATTTGTACACTGAGTGCTGTGTGTTCTCTCCAAGCCATACCTGCTGCCCACTGAGGCAGTCCACATCTTTTAACAAAAAGTTCACTCTGAAGAAGTTGTCCAAGTATGCTGAAGTGTGAAACACACTGATGATCTCAGCTGAGAAAATCTAACCATCTGATAGGACAAGAGGCTTCCAGTAAAAAGAGAAAGGGAAGAGAGACCGTGATATAGAGCACAAAGCAAATGGCTATCACCAACACACTGACCAGTACCCGCAGTGACTGAGCACTGCACAAGTGTGTCCCGGCAGAGCTGAGCCCCAGTGCCATCCACACATGTGAAGATGCTGACCATTTCTATGAATAAAAAGAACTGAGAGGAAGCTGTTTGGAGGAAAAGGTACCTTTTCAATGATATGCCTCTGCTAAGCCTTCACAGCAAGGAGAGGAGAAAGCAGAACTCTTGGTCATGAAGACATCACACCAACAGAGAAGATGAGAGGTTGGATAGTGTGATACCAAGTAAGAGGAAAGGCTATGCCTCAGAGGGCCTTGAAAGAGAACTAAGGAGAGAGCTGCTCCTAAGATCTCTGTTTACCCTGGCACTGATACAGTTCTGACTGAACTGGGCAGTTTGGAGCAGTTAAAGATACACTCAGAGCGAAGGCAGCTGAGTTTGCCTTTAAAGAGCTGTAAAACATTACAAGAAATGTTTTGTAGAGGGAGAGAGTTTTACAAGTTGCCAGGGTTTGAGATGAAGTGGATGAAGCTTTCAAACAGTAACTGTCCTGAAGCACTGCCCAAGCATTGCTAGTATGGGTATTAATTTCAGTGCAATGCTTTTAGTCTGAAGTTAAAAACAAGATCTCCTTATTTTTCAGATGCTTGAATTACTAGCAAAATATTAGATTTCCACAGGAAGCAAACACTTAGTAGAAAATATTTCCTTTACTCAAAAACTGCAGTTTTCTGGAAGAAAAACATATCTGATGGAAAATTTTCATTCACCCTGACCTCCAGGTGTTTGATCTGGTTCCATAAATGCCAAAATCCTTTAGTGCAGGCCACATATAATTGGTCTTGTTTGCAAGCTTTCCATGGTCAAAGGAGAACAGCTAGGATTTGTTATATACTGATATGGGTGAAGGTAGAACTTAAACCTGATACATTGTCTGAAGAATGACAATCTATCGAAGATGGTCTCTCTTACTTTCAGGTGGAGAAGAAGACAAAATATAGCAGCTCTTCCCAGTAATACAAATTTTCTCCTCATTTTTTCATTGTCAAATGGCTCTCATCATTCTGCCATGGAGCTTCTTCACATGTAAAGTTACTTCAGAATGCAATTTCTAATGACCTATGACTGCAAAAATGGGCAGTCATTCTGTGATATCTCCAATTAAAAGCCAGTTGCAGGATCATCATCTGGTTTGATAGCCTGATCACAAAATGTTAACAAAGGAGCAGAGAGTGGGCTTCCTGGGATGCGCATACATTGGGAAGATGTTAAAATACCAGCTGTTCTGCAGAGGGGAACACTGAACCTCTGTTTTTTTTTTTAATTCTGGCTTTTAAAAGGCCACAAATCCCTAGAGAAATCCACGTATCCTGCTTAGATGAGCACTTCTCTCACTTCAAAGAATCACAGAATTGTCAGGGTTGGAAGGGACCTCTGGGGGTCATGAAGTCTAACCCCTTGCTAAAGCAGGTTCTCTACAGCAGGTTGCCAAGGTAGGCATCCAGGCCTTTGGGGAAGGAGACTACTAACCTATCTGGGCAGCCTGTACCAGTGCTGTGTCACACTCACAGTAAAGAAGTTATTTCTTGGATCAGCACGAAACTTCCTGTGCCACAGTTTCTGCTCAGTGCCCCTTGTTCTATTGCTACACCTGAAAAGAACCTGGCCCCATGCATTTGACTCCCACACTTTAGATATTTATAAAAAGTGATGAGATCTTCTCTCAGCCTTCCCTTCTCCAGACTAAAGGGACATGGGTCTCTTAGCTTTTCCTTGTACAGATTAAGAGCTCCAGGCTCTTAATCTTCTTTGAGGTCCCACTGGACTCTGTCCAGGATATCCCTGTATTTTTGAACTGGGGAGCCCAAAACTATCAAGAGAAAGTTAAATTTCTAGAGGACATTAGGATGATAAAGAGACAAATAATAGTTTGGACTGAACGAAGAATTCCCATCAACTTATTTTCTCTGAAGAATTAGGTTTTCAGACTGAACAACCCCCTCGGAACAGGTGGCTGTATCTACTGTGATTCATTATCAGAACAAAAGGAAGAAAAGTAGAACAAGGCCATAGAGGAAAACGTGCTATGCTATCAAACAAGACAAAAAATGTTATAACTAAAACAGCACAACATGCATTAAAATCGTTAAATGTACTGTTCAATAATGTATACCCCTCCAAATTCAAGATAAACCATTTAAGACTATGTAACAGAAAGGATATCTTATAGTCCTGAAACATCAGTAAGGTCTGTTAGGACTGAAGAACACAGACCCTGACAGGAGCCCTGGACTCTGTAAAGTCATAGGCATTCAGAGCCTATTTAGAGCAATGTTAGGAAGTCTGTGAATGAGGAAAGGCTTACCAGAGACCAAGCCCACAAACAGATATGGTTTGAGGAAGAGACCATTGTTGCTAGGAAGTGAGAAATCATCCTCAGCAAGCAAGAAGTAATTATCCACAGAAAATAGAGGGTAGTCTTCAGTGCGGGAGCTACGTATTCTGGAAACTCAAAGCATCTGATTCCCTTTATTTTAACAAAAAACAAGTTTCTCCATCAAAATTGTCTATGTCTGAGTGGATAGGTGTGTTCAGGTACCTGCACCGCAATCTCACAGCAGAGCTATTTTCAAGGTACTTGCTACTTTGATGTTTTTGAAGGCAAAATTTCCTAATGGGCTCCTGAGGACATTTCCATCCTTAGATAGTAAGTGGCTTTCTTAGTTATTGATTTATCTAAAAGACATCTCAGAGAGAAGCTCTTCTAGCCAACATACGCACTACAAACATGAAGCTTAACATTCCTCAAAGCAACTGCGGCTCTCACTCCTTTCTCACAAAAGTTATGATACATAAACAGTTCTGCACAGAGGTAATTTCATACACTGGAGCAGTTCCATAGCTCATATAGGAATAAAGAAGCCGTGTGCATACCTGAACACTAGTGCAAAAATGTCATGTACATTTTGGATCTAATACTCAGGCATTGCAGGAAGACTTCTGACACTCTTCTTCATTATCTTTGCCTATTGAAATCGTCACCTGTTATACATTTTACATTAAATATGTATCTTTTTAAGTGGCAACAAGTGGTTCATGTGCAAATACTGTCCAAAATCCAAACAAAATGAACTGATTTCACCCAAACTTTCAGAGAAACTCTGTTTTGACTTTAGACCAAAATATACAATTTTAAACCAAGTGAGTTATTTTTGGAGCTCTGAGAAAATGCAAATAGAGAAATCTGTTTTAATTAACTTTTCGTCCTTAAATTGCAAATACCATGAATGCCAGTTCATAATTTTAACACACTATGAATGTGTTTCATAACTATGTAATCAAATATAACACAGAAGATGTCAGATAATTATATCAAAAGACTTCGTTTTCAAGTAGTGTATGACAAAATCTTTTTGCATTTGTATGATAACCTTTTTTTCCCTGCATTTCAAGTATCTTTTTCTTCCTGTTGTGGTTTTTTGTTTCTGCTTTGCCTTCACACATATAATTCTTCTCATTTTTTCTTCTAATAAAAGTGATTTTGTGGTAAATAGTGGCTCAAAAATGATGCCCTCTTTATGCAAAACATGAGTCACCAGTCTGCTTTTTCAGTTGGCTGAACTGACCCACTTTCCAGACTTACATCTACTGGATGTAGTGATGCCCCAAGCCAGGCAAAGCCAAGAAAGGGGGAAGGGGGGACATACCAGCACACTGGTGCCACTCAGCACACAGCTTCCCCAGAGGCTCTTTCAGTAAGAGACAGGGAACACAGACACACAGAGGTAGCAGCCACTCCATCCAGCCAACTGCCCAGCTGACAATTAATCCACCAATATCTTCTGCCTACAAACAACTGCTGCTCCTATCACTCCTCACAGCATTATGCTATGTAGTATGCTGTGGTGAGCACCATAGCCACTGGACTCCTCCTGGGTCATCAACTAGCAGTGGGTAAGGACAGTCTGACCCATGAACAGCATCCTCTCTGGAGTAGAAGAATCACAGAATACACTGAGTTGGAAGGGACCCATAAGGATCACTGAATCCATCTTCTGGCTCCATGCAAGACCACCCAAAAATCAGACCATATGACTGAAAGCATTCTGGCATAACAACAATTCTGCAAAGTCTTTGAAATAAGAGCAATGGTACAAGATGCTGACTGGAGCCAGCCCCCAGCCTGGGTTTTTCACCATGACAAAAGACCTTAGGTTCTTCTGGGATGGCAGAGTACAGGAGGATTGGATTCATCCTACCTTATTTCTAGCACGCACATTTGGAGGGAGGTGCAACTGCCTCCTGATGAATGTGATACTTAACTGTTTCTGAATGGGTTTCCTCCTTTTCCTCCCAGCATAGAGGCATTCCCCCGGAGGAATCATTGTTTTGATGCTGAAAAAGAAAAGGAATAGGTGTCTTAGTTCAGAGGTTTCTGCGTTTCGTACCACGGTACAAAATGACAGCACCAAGAAATTACAGCTGAAAAAATGCTTGTTGCCTGAGTGTGGCATTCAACAACACTAAAAAGAACACTGGCATTAGTTAAGATAGAAGCTTAGGGCTTATTCCAATTTCCTACCTTAATGTTATTAGAATATTGATGTTTATATTCAATTTTCATTTTTTCAAATTAAGCTCACTATACATGGTATAAAAATACATCCTGTTTACTCGATATGCAAAAATATGTTTTTTTCCCCCTAGGCTCATTTTTAGATTCAGCTAAGCAAATAAGAATGAATAATACTACTCATCATCTTTTGCAGGGAGGATTTCACAGCTTTTTAAATACACAGGAATATTGTCTTCTATTACTAAAACTGTGGTAAGTAGGAAGCAATTATTCAAATTAGCATTTGTCCAGGTCCTCACACCCTCGTTTTTAGAGACTGAGAGCATATGTGTTGGCAGCTCAAGAAGCAGCACGCAGCGCTGTGGTTAGCGCTAGGACCAGGAGGTGACAACTTTTAGACAGAACTGTTGCTCTGCTTGGGTATGTCAGACATTGCAAGGCCTAGAGCAAGTCTTTGTGTTCAGTCTGTTCAAATCTTTTGGAGTTTAGCCGAACAGCAAAGTCCCTTGGTTTTCTGCCTGAAGGAGTATTTTAGTCTCACTGTATGCTGTTTAACAATGGCTGTGCATTGCCTGAGAGATTAATACATCTCAAGAGTATATGCTGCTTTGTGCAAGATGAGAAATCAAGGGAATCTTCTATTCACTGAATCAAGTCCCATGCTATTGAAGATACCTACATCATATAAAGCAAATCGTGAGCATACTGAACCTCATTTAAAAAAACTACTTAGTGGAGTTTTCTTTTTCATTGAAAGACAGTTTTCTGATAACTAAAAACCTTTTGCTTTCCAGATTAAATTTGTTCATGGTCATTTTATGCCCATTTGTTCTTCTGCCAACATTGTCTTTTAGTTTAAATAGCTCTTCCTCCTCCATTGTGTTTACTCATTGGCTTATTTTTAAATATCAGTCATGTCTTCAGCCAGCCTTCATTTTTTCTATTCTAGGACAACCCAGACTGTTTCATTCCCCTCTCGTGTTACAAACTCCTTATTCTTGCTATCATCTTAGAATCCTTTTTCTTTACCATTTCAATTAATCTGTCCAAAACATGAATAAACAGAATCACTTGCAGCATATTAATTAAACCTACCTGTATTTCATACATATCCATAATACATATATACACATTCATATTAACAAACCACTAGTTCTTTATGGGAGCTATCTCACTTGATGTTAGTTTGACAGCATTCTCCTTTTTCACAGCCATTATTAAACTCACAGCTTGCTGTTACACTACGGTCACCTCATGCACAGTTCTCTGTCTTCATGCATAACTTCCACCAAATTCATGTACAGTTTGTGAAGGAAATCTAAGTTTCAGTCTGCAAGTGCCTGGCCATCTTGTTCATACAGTTAATCTGCAATTGGTTTTTATTACATGAGAATGGTGTACACTTCTGTATTGATGGTTTGAGCAACTGTGGTTAGTAGTACACTCCTGGTTTTATATGGAATCCTGTAGTAAAAATGAGATTGCCTACAACTGATAGTTGAGGAACAATGCTGGTAGCTTCCCTTCTGCTCAGTCATCTTCCTTCCAGTGTGTGTTGTTGATTCAGTTCCTTCCACCAACCCTTTCAATTCTTGTACTAGTCCTCAGCAGCACAGCATCCTTCATTAAAGTCAGATAAATTAGTTCTACTGTACTTCCTTCATCTGAAAATTTGGTTGTTTTATTAGCAGAAGACTTTCAAGACACTTTGTCAACATTATCTAAATCTACATTTCATTTTTACTTCACTACACAACTAACTCTGGCCATTAATTGCACTTGCCTCTAGAATTTGCTCTAAAATACTGCCAAGTAGAGATAGCAAACAAATGGGTCAGTAGCTGCCCTCTCCTAAGTACAGCTGATGCCGGTAACACCAGTCATTCTCCACTTGGTGCAGTAACAAGTATAGAATTCTTCTAAAACACATAACTGCTACAATAAGTTCATCTAAAATCAGATACATGAACTGCCTCACCAAATCTATTAAGGACTGGAAGAAGCGCAATAACTACTGCTGCAAGTTTGGAAAGTAAGTTTATCCAGCAGGTTTTGCTTACATAAAGCATTCTAATCATCTCGAGGATGTAGATTGGTTAAGCTTTTTCAAACTCCTATCTTCTGCAACAATCTGCCAGTTGTAATAAGCTTGTCTACACTGGTGGGTTTTCTGCTCCAGTGGGAAGCTGAAATGGTGTGAAGATGGTGAAAGAATTGCTGTAGCTTCTTGTGAGACATTAAAAGATATTTTCTTTATATTGTGATATTACTGTGTTTTGAATCCTTCCCGTTCATAGCATGAATCTATGAGTCATAATCCATGTTTCAAAACGGTGTCACATGCTAGACTTCCCTTCCCTTGCCTTTATGAGTAAAATTAAAAGGAGGAGGAAGACTTGGACACCATAATTCAACTGAAAACTGAAAGTTAGTACTTTATTCAATTTTCCCAAAGGACAATTTTGTTTTAAAACCCACTCTGGTCAGTTGGTAATATCTGACAGCAACTAGAAATAAATTAAAATGACCTCAAGTATGTAAACAACTGAGAAACAGGAAATAAATAACAAACAATGTAAACTAGAATTCATGAAGTATAAAGCATTGGTTGAGAAGGATAAAAGTCCAAAGGAAACTTCATATGTTGCAAGGCTAAAGAGAAAAGATAACACAAGCTTTTTGATGAATGTTATGAACAGAACTGTGCACAGTACTTACTAGATGGAGAAAAGTTAAATATGTTGGACAGATATATCACTAGTCTCTACTTTCTGAAAACATGGAGAATCAAATAAGAACAAACTATGCATTCTTCAGGCTTCCTATAGGATCTTTCCCCAGAATTAGGACAAGGGGTTACCACAGCAACATAGCATGAAGCACTGCCTCAGCAACTGAGCACGTCCTAGATAAGTACATATCAGTAATGACAATAGTGGTATGTAGATGAGTTTGAGAATGAATGCACTGGAATAAAGACCAGCTCAGAAGGTTTGTGTTTAAGAGTCCTAAAAATCCTAGGATCATATAATTGTATGGCAGAATATGGCTGAAAACAGCACTTGGAAGTTTCTGAGCTGCAGAGTCATAGACTAGTTTCTTCCAAAAGCAGAGGAAGAACATGTATTCATAGTCTTGCCTAGACTTTGTCCTCTTCTGATGGCTTGGGAACTCTTCACCATTGAAGCAGCACAGCGCATCTCCACCACACCTTCCCTGGAGCACAGCAGCCTCATAGTGAGAAACAGGAGAAGACTGGGGGTGGGAGGCGCAACACTCAGATGCTCAGCACAGTCATGTGCTTTCCTTTCTCTTCCTTTTCTCTTTCTGTCTTTACAACACTTGAGAGACCTCACGTGCTCCACCCACGTCTGAGAGAGGAAGGAGAAGCCACAGCCCCAACCTTCTGCTCCGCAGCAACAGGAAAGGAACTTGCACAACTGAGGAGCTCCAGGAGCAGGAGACCTAGGAGTGAAAGGAACCAAATAGCTAGGCTGGAAAAGAGTACATGTGGGCTATGATCACTCAGTTGCTTATGTCAGATGCTTTTAATTGGTGATGACATTAAGCTGTAATCAATCTCTGACCACTGAGGAATCCAAAGAACTGAAAGACAGCTGCTATACAACAATATTAGAGAAGTGAAACATCCAGCTTACCAACAGGTGATGAGACTGACATCTATCCCAAGAAAAAAAAGATCTGAAAAGTTGATGAGAAAGCCAAATAACATCACTTAGTAGAATTCTATAGAATTTCAGGCTCTTCGGAGTGAAACTTACTGACAAGTGACCAAATCTGTCTGATGCAGGAATTTACAATTTAGTTGTGGAGCACAATAAAAGCGGATAAAGAATACACTGAATGATAGATGTAGAAAAGAGTAATCACTGACAAACCACTGATAAACAAAAAGGTTTTTATAAAGACCTTACAGGCATTAAGGTTCAATGGAAAGCCATCAGTGCTAAAACCTGCAGTTATAAAAATTTAAAAGAGTGGACTTAAGCATTAAATAACACTTAAGACAGCACTTAAGTAGTCTGTTTCTGTGTATCTCCAACGTTTTTTAATATAGCCAAACACATCTCAAAACTGGGAATGCAAGTCATTGCTGCTGAGTGGGGACTACGTCCTGAAATGGCAGTGACTCGTGAAAGGAATTACAAATCAAGGTACAAAAAAAATGATTACAGACTATAAATTCTGAACTCACAGGAAAAAGCTGCTGCAAGGGCAGCTAGCGCAGTGGCTGACCCAAGTGAAGTGATTTTACCTCTGCTTACAGATACGATGAGACTGCTGCTGGAACAGTTCCCATGGAAGTGTTTTTCAAATACTGTCAAAAATGGGAAAGTGAAAGGAAAGAAGCTACAAAATATACTTGCAGGTTGAAGAAACTGCCTTGCATAGAACAAGTTCCGCCTGCTTACATACCGGAAAGAATTTGGTGACTTGAATAAAGCGAAGTACTTTCTTTCCTGGGGAAGACATCAGTGCTGAATTATTTTAATTTAGAATATAGCAAGCACTTATAAATAGAAGCTGAAGCCAGATATATCCAAATAAGAAATAAGGCAATAGTCTGTAACCTCATTTAAATACTGGAGCAAGGTATAAATCATTTAACAGATTCTCCATCCCCTGCTGCCTTGAAATCACCACTACATGCCTTCCTACAACAAACAGTTCACCCTAATAGAGGTTATCTTTTTAAGTGAAACACAAGTATGTGGGCTGTATGCAGGCATACTCAGGGAAAAACAAACAAACAAACAAAAAAGGTGGCTATAAGAGGTAACATTATCTAATGGCCTCTCCTTTCATTAGATGTTATGAATCATTTCCTGGTCTGAATGCAATGCCATACTATGTACTCAGTGTACAAAGTACATGAGAGGACTACACAGACCACAGGGCAGAAGCGCAGGTTAGGAAGAGACAGCCTGGGAACAGGGACGTTGTGCTTATCCCTGCTTCACCACACTACCGCAGAGTGGCTTCAAGAGCCAAGAGGGAGCAGCAGCTGCTGCAGGGCCTCGTGCTCATCCACAGCACCTCATGCTCATCCACAGGGCTTCCTGCTACCTGGGAGCAGCAGATCTGCCTAAAGACTTTCACTCGCAACAGCTCATCAAGAGTACAGGAGCCACTGTGGCAACTACAGACCTGCTGATACATGATCGAGAGGCTTCTGAATATGGGGGTTATATTTTAAATTAGCTAGGAAACTAGCTTTCTTTATTTCATTACTGTCTTCTATAGAACCCAAAGTAGTTGGTGCTGGGTTGCATACAAGCAGCAGGAATGACCACCCAGTGAAGGTCTGGAAAGCCTTGTCCTATCATTATCCACGCATGTAAAAAGTTGATTTCCCTCCTGGTTATAAGTGTCCTTTAAGTATTGAAAGGCTGCAGTGAGGTCTCCCTGGAGACTTCTCCAGACTGAACAGGCCCAGCTCTCTCAAACAGTCTTCATAGGAGAGGTGCTTCAGCCCCCTGAACATCTTCATGGCTTCCTCCAGACCCACTCCAAAAAGCTCCACAAGAGCAGACTCACAGCACGGCTGAGGCAAGCAGAGCCCTCTGGGCCCATCAGGCCCCAGCCCTACTCCAGCAGAGCCACTTAGAGTGGCCCATGGCCAAGCAACTTCTGGAGATCTCCAAGGAGAATCCACAGCCTCTGGGCAGCCTGCGCCAGTGTTCCATCACTTGCACAGCAAAGAAATGATGTCTGATAGTCAGAGGGAATCTCTGCACATGCAGAAATTCTGAAGTAACCTAGAACAGTCCTTCAGGTGCGCTGCTATGGATCCCAGTAGATCAGCAGGCAAAAAATTAAGCAGGCTGGTGATGGAAACTTGCCTGAGGGGCAGGTTTTGAAACCCGTATGACAGGCAGAGTAGAATTGTCGCTAAATTAATTGTGATTAGCACATTTCTGCCAAATGCACTGCTTCTGACTAACTGTCACATGTTACAAGACAATGGTAGAATGCCTTTGGATATACTATCTGTACAAATACTATGCAATACTGTGTCCAGTTGAAGCAGCCATACTTTAAGAGAAATGGAGAGTCACAAAAATGACTGAACGCTGAGAAAATAACCCCGCAGTTGGAGTCTGGGAGCAAACACTGCTTGAGTTGTCACGAAGAACAGCAATAGAGGACTTCCTCACAATAAGCAAATAGATTACATAAGAAACAAACATTTCGTGACAGAGATCAAGCTAATTCTAGCAAGATCCAATTTTCTGAATTTGAGGCTAATTAAATTCAAATTATAAATAAATGTGGATAACTATTAAAATAATTTAGCCAGAGCTGTAGAAAACTCTCCATCCCCAAACAATTTTTCTAATCAAGTTGTTGGGGTTTTTTTTGTTTTGTTTTGTTTTGTTTTTTGTTTTTTGTTGTTGTTTGTTTTTTGTTTTGGTTTTGTGTGTGTGTGTGTTGTTTTTTTCCCATAAGAAAACTATTAGCCCTTTGTGGTGAAGTGCTTGTTTAAGGATGTCTGATAGTCTGTGTCTGTGACAGGAGACTGAAATAGCTGATCACAGTGGCTCTTTCTGGCCCTAAAACCTACTCTTCTGCCTCAGTCTCCACTCTAGTGAAAGAGTAAGAAGGATAATTCACAAATCTGAGGAGCTGTTACAAATGTAAGTTCACTAATAAAAAGCTATGTTAACACCTGACAATGCTGTGCAAGTACAGATCATGCGTTGGGCTTACAGCACAGCAAATGTCATCTGTCACAGTATACATAAAATCTCTTTTCAATTTCCTTCAAAGAAAATACGTACATACTGGACTACAAGGTTCTGAAGACAAATAGTTTGTGTGCACTCGGGAGACATCTTGCAGTCTGACAGTTATCTATAGCTTCTGTCTGAGCCCAGCACGTGTCACTCCCGTCATTCCTCCTACAGTCATTCCCATCCTCATGCTCTTTATGTGTGTCCCCTTGGCACAGCACAGGCAGAGCCAGGCTTTCCCTATCACTGTTCCTCCCTTCTCCCAGCTGCTCACGCAGCCCAGAGAAAAGCACTGAAAATATGTCAAGTGCACATAAACGAGGAGGGCATCACCAGCACACAGGTGCAGACTCCTGCCCCACACAGCAGGAATGGGCAGGGTGTGCTGTCTGCCCCATGCTGGGCACATGACTAAATCCAATTATTGCAGAGGCGTCAATCCTCATTTTCTGGAAGCCTGGTCTCATTTCTAAAAGCAATGAGCGCTCAGTGCTGCAGCTGAAGGCATTGAGGACTGTGCTCTGAGCAGAAGAACACAAAGGACTGTGTTTTCTGAAAAATCAGGTCCTTAAGGCCTGGAATTGAGTAAATGGATATACATCTTTCAGATCTATCTGCTAATAAGACCATACATCTTGGCATTATTACAGATTGCAATTCAGTGGTTTTGATGTACTTAGCTATTTTAGTTGCAACTATCACAGGAAAGGCTGTGGCAGAATTAACAGCACTGTGTTCAGAACAGGATTTGAATGATACGTACTACAGAGCTGGGGCCATGAGGTGAATGAGGATAACAAGAGCAAAATATTGAACTTCTACCTCACCAAGCAACATTCATCATAGAGGCAGGTGTTCTGCAAAATAAATGACTTGAGATCATAAGACAGTCTGAGGTTAAGTGTAGTATGCGCCCAGATAGGTGAAAATTCACACCTCCTTTAACTCTCTTGTTTCCTAATTTGCCTTTTTTGAGATTTGAGGATGTAAAATATTAACTTTTTTAAAAAAAGCTTTGATGTATTTTTTTTAAGTGGTTTTAAAAAATTACGCTGTTTTTAGACCTTCAAACGTGCATTCCACTACTCCAGGAAGAATACGGCTGTAATACACTTAAAAGCACACACAAAAAGTCATATTGAGTATATGTCTGGTACAGTAATCCTACACAGCTAGTAGAGTGTCACCTCTTTCTATCAGGTCCTCCATTTGTCCTTGCCACAGGGCATCAGAGGAGTATACTGGGTTGCCACAGGAGCTGAAATACCCTTGGCATAATAAGGTACAAGCAGCAATGAACAATTTTGTTACTGCTGGGGCATTAAGATATTGTCTGATCCATACAGATTATTTCATGATTAACAACACACTCAATCTCACATTGCAGTCTTGCTCCTAGTAGGAATATTAATGTACCATTTTTTAACCTCTAAACTCTCAGGAATACAGTATCTTTGAAATCTCCATCCCTCTGTTATGTTTGGTGGAAACAGAAAAGCAGATACAGTGAAAGCTTATCTATCATTTCCAGAGCAAATTTGACCAAGACCAGTAAAGTATGTCAGTGAAATATTTCTGCCATGAATGTGTAGTGCAGCAGAACCTCAGTTTAGCTGTCTTTAAACTAGGGCTAGCTCAAATTCTCAGGGTAGCCTTAGACTGATGACACAGAGCTCCATACAAGCTAACAACAGCATCACCTTGAATGGGACCCATCACAACAGGCACACGTGGCCCTAAGTTGGCTGTTTTTTGCATTGTTTTTCTTCATGCCCAGTTCTCCTATTCACCCATAAGGTGGCACATGTTCCAGCATCCACATGTCACTGTGCTGAAGTCAATGAGACACATCCCTGTGAGCAACCTGGTCTACTGGGATGTGTCACTGCTTATGGTAGGGGGGTTGAAACTAGATGATCTTAAAGGTCCCTTCCAACCCAAATCATTCTATGATTCCATGCTGAACTAGTCACAAGTTGCAAGCCATGAACTCTGAAGATATGCCAGTCCTTCCAACTCTTCTGTAGGTTTACCGTTTTTCCTGGTGTTCCTTTCCCAGACACCCTTGCTTGTCATTTTGTTAGACTCTGTAAGCCTGGGTTTTAGGGTTCTCTTTGGAATAAATGAAAAATTATCTTTTATAAGGCTATTTATATTGTGCAGCCTGGCCATACTAGCAGCATGGTGCAATTTGGGAGCAAACACTAACGGTACAATGGGAAACACTGAGCTGTAGAAAGGAAGGCTACATACAGACTGACTACAGGACTGACCAGGTGAAACAAGGAGCAACGCTGGGAACAATTTTTAGGAGTATCCTACTGTAAAGCCAAAGTTGCACTGTTTTAAATGGCATTTTAATCAGGAAAGGACTGTTCATCAAAATCAGAGAGTCTAAAAGTAGCCAAAAAGCTGGTGATTATTCTTGCCCGTGGGCTAAGATCTATTCCCAAGTCCTTCAGAGAAAACTTCCATACACCATAACAATACTCTAACTTCTCTGACTCCTCCCTTCTTTTCCACAAAGGACTCCTTAGAGGTTTTAGTTGCACTCCAGCACAGCACAGAAGTCAGAATACAGGACAGCTCAAAACCTGGAAACCAGCAGATTTGACTGTAGACAGAGATACAGTGTGGAAACAGAAAGGAGCATCCCAGATTCAGAAAAGAGCACTGCCCAAACTCAAGGGAGCTCCTGTGACATAGGAAGAAAAAGCATAGTGGAAGGTCCCTAGGAGAAGAAGCAGAAGTGGACTGGACCTAATGCCGACAAAATGTGACATCTTTATCATTATCAAGTTATTATGAAATGTGCGTGTGTAGGAGCGTGAGAGCAGGGAGAAAGATGACTTATAAGCCTCGATGTAACATCAGCATGCTGGGGAGATGCAATCCCATTCTTTTCCTGGATTTGCTGTTCTTTGTTCCTCCTTCTCAGTCATTCAGTCTAACAAAAGGAGAAGCGGAGGATGAAGTGCCAAGCACCATGTAATAGAGGTTCAAAAGAGCTTACATACATGAAGATTTGTAGGAAAGAAAAAAAGCCTTGAACTTTCAGGAAGGAAAAAGAAAGTGTTTTTATCAAACCTGAATACAGAAAAAGGGAGTGCGGAGAAGAGTTGAAATGAAACACGAAGTATTTTCTCCCAGAACTGAGTGAATTGTATTAGCTTGATGCTTAAACTGGTATCACTACTATTGTTACGGCTACAATTCTGCCTTTTAAAACACCTTGCTAAGTGTTAGAAACAGTGAAGCATTTGAAAGAAGCAGGTCAGAGTTTAGACATACACACCGATAGCCAGGCTGGCATTTGAGTCATCGAGATTTTGCTCAGTTCTGCCTTTTGTTTAATGAAGTACACGAAAATCAGAATGAAAACTCAGAAGTTCCAGTTCTTTCTGATATAATTTCTGAAGACAAAAGTCAAAATAAAAACGGATGTAGCTTTTTTTTTTTTTTTTTTTTTTTTTAGATTATAAATGTAGCTAAACAAGTTATACTGGTTGAAAGGCTTGCTAGTTTGATCTGCTACAGCAAGACAGTAGTAGGCACCACGGTTCGGATACATACTCAAATTCACTGCAGGTCCTTAACTATGGATATATGAATGCAAGATTTCCTCTCCAGGAACACGTGTTTCTCTTTTCTTAGCAGAATAACATATCTGCTCTTATTCTCTTTCATATCTCTGAACATACCTGCCTTTCTTTGTAAGATTGCTGGCACTCTGTGGCACTCTCTGTTGCAAATACTTTTCCCATTTTAGAGATACATATTCACACAGAAAAAAAGTATGCTTAAATACATTCTGAAATTCTCTGCAGTACAACTTCATCCTCTAATACTATTTATTTTTTAATACTACTTTGAAGTAACCAATATAGACAAATTTGCTCTCATTAATATCTCCAGCAGAAGTATTTTCTACATGCTCATTAATTTACTGTAATATATTTTTAGATATTTTTGAAGATGTAAATTTAATTTTGTCAACCAACTGATGATTGCAACTGTTTCACTTTATATAATTTGCCCTCTTGCTTTCCAAATGCCCACTTTTTTTTTTTTTTTTTCAAACTAAAAAGGAAAGCATTTTGTGGATTGTATGTATTGTATTACTGTATGTATATATGTATTACGGTAACATAATTTGTCAGGAGCACTTGCTACAATCAAAAACCACCTAACAACTAATAAGATGCCGACTTTAATTTTTAACAATTCTCATCCACTCTTGAAAAGTAGTAAGTGGGAATTTTTCATTAATTCAAAATTCTAAGGAATCCCCCAGTCTGTACAGCAGAGGAGAACTCTTGTATCTGCTATTATAGCACACTTCCCCTCCCCAGCCCCCAAACATCGATCTACCCCAAGATAGAAATATTCTGTTAATCATTACATCTTTGCAAATGGGCCAGAAAGGATCTCAAGAGATCCTGCAGAGCAGACTTCCTTGTTTTACACAGAATCAGCTGTTCTAAAGCCATTCCAAAGTTTCAGATCTGAGAAAGACCTGGTAGCATGAAAGCCTTGTCTGTTTTTACTCCAGTCAAATCAATTGAGTAAAAAAGCGTTACATCTTACTCTGTCTTTTCTATTCTTGCAACACAATTGCTAAACTCCTCTCAAGAGCAGCCTATGCTTAAGAAGCATTACTAAGAAACCTAGAGATTAGTTCTTGTTAAAATCACATGTTTTTCCCGTAAGCATATGCACCTAAACTTCCTTCACTGTATGGTGAGACCATCATTTCTAGTCTTAGCTGACACAAATCTAACAATTTAAGTTCAAATAACTTTGCAACCAACTCTGTATTTCTAAAGATTGCAACTTCTCACCTTTTTTCTTCTCATCTCTGGACTACGCGATTCCTTTAGTGTCTTATGTTTTCTAGTTATCTGATCATTCCTGTTGTTTTCCTCTGGACTCTTACTGTGCTCTGCATCTGTCTTCAAGTACCATGAACCCAAGTGAATATAATACTCCAGCTGAGGTCCCACCTGGGCTGAATAGGGGTAAGGATTTTTCATAGACCCATATATCTTGCCAGTAACACTTCTGTTTTCAAACTCCACTGTTCCATCAAGTATTTTCACAACAGTGCAATGCCACTGATTCACATCTAGTTTGTGATCCATCAAACTTCCACATTCTTTTCTCCTTAGCACATGTTGCCTAGTCAGCCATTCTCCATACTGCACTTGAGTAAATGACTGTTCCTGACTTCACAGCATTCTACCCTCCTTGGTTTTCTGGAGGTTGTTACTTGGTCAGAATCACTCCAAATGTGAGTACTGTCAAAAGCAAGGTACTCCAACCCCATTTCAGCCTGATGACACCTGCAGGCCGAGCAACCGCATGGCCTGGTCCATTGCTTGAGCCATTGAGGGGAGAAAGAACAGCTCTGAACTTCAAAGAGATCTCTGTGGAATCTCAACCACTATGACTTGCTGTTCAGACACTTTGGCCTAACCCTAAATGACCATATCTCTTCAACCACAGAACAAGCTTATCTAGAAATGGTCTGAAACAAGAAGAAAACACTGTGTTTGTGAAAGATTCCTCATTTGCAGCTGCAGGGATGAAGAGTCAAACTGACTAGGAATACTCAGACACTAGAAAAACACACTGGAGGAGCAAACCCTTATGAAAGACAATGAAGCCAAGAACGGCCCACTTTACAAACAAGGCTGCCACAGCTATGAGGTGAGAGCATAATATTTGGAGTTTCCGCAAATGGAACAGTTTGAGAGAGTGCTCGGGATCATGGCTCCAAGGGATCAGCATACTACAAAATGCAGCTAATGCTCCCAGGAAGGCAAGACAATGACCCCAAAACTGCCACATATTCAGCTTCACACTACCTCAGCTCCAGTGTCACAAAAGAAGAAATCTGCTAACAATGGATTTTTACAGTCCTAATGAGTGACAAAATTTGACTTTATGTTAGCACACATTTTCAGCAAGTTAAACCTATCGAAATAACCACTGTTTGGCATCAATACAAATAAAGTTTAAGAGTAAGGAATAAACATTTTATGTCTTTAATGCATGCAGATATTTCTACAGAATGCAGAGCAATACCTCCGATGCACCAGGCACCACTGCAGTCACAGGATGACTCAAACACAGCGACTGCAAATAATGTGTTTTGCAGCCTCAGCTGTAATAGGCTGCATCATACAAATTATTTATTTGTTGCCTGCAAACGCAGCCTTGATTCAAAACTGTAGACAGCCTGATCCAGTCCAAAGCAGCCTCATAATCCAAGAAGAACCTGTGTGCGTGCTAAATGGTTTGCTCCCACATACACATGTTAAATGTTCTCTACTGACACACATGCCTAAGGACTGCTGTCTGGCAGAATTTTGCACTGCTATCTTGCACTTGCCCTGCTGCTGCATCTACCAGAGAGAAAGACCCAGAATATGGTTTGGAAAAGAATAGTAAAAGAGGTACACAGGGTTTCTTGCTATTGTAGCTGCACACCTGTGCACCTAACGGTTGTAACCGAGTCGAGAGACACTACAATGCCTACACTGAATTGAGTATATTGGCACCAAGCCCCCTATGGTTCATAAGCATTTGTGGTGCATTTAGCTGACATTACGTTTGCAGCACATTCATTTTGTCCATCCCACCTGCACAATCCTGTAAGTCCATCCACTGCAGTTCTGCAGTTACCCACGCAATATTCCCCACGTTCATGTGATTCACCAGCTACTATAACAAACACCTCAAGGATCACAGCTATGAAGGCGAGTTGAACAAAATCCAAAGTGACTGCCTGCAGCTTGGTGGGACTTCTGGTGCAACAGAACAACACAAATATGAGTTTTGGAGTGAAGACAATTCTTACTTTTCTCATCTGCATGCGGTGCTGCCCCATCCTGAATGCCTGCAAGTTCTTCCTTTGCTGCATGCTGTGGCTGTGTGGTGGGGATGGTGAAGACCACAAACACAGCAGTTGTGTGGGAGCATCCAGTCACCCATCTCACAGCCAGCACACCGAGCCCGCAGTGTCATCGCTTTGCCAGCACAAGGCAGAAGCCCAGAGCTCATGCCACGCAGGTAGCCCCATGTATCAAGAGCTGGACCACGCTGTGCTGCTCGTGCAGATCACATTAACAGCTGATGAATTGTGGTTATCTCAGCTATATAGCTTATTCCTCATGGGTAAGGCAACTCAAATTGAAAACATCACCACTCTTCAGCAGCGAGTTTGTTTGTGTGGACACGAGTCAAACTAGAAGCAATGTTTGAGTTGGGACTCTAGTTATTCCATAGTGAAGACAACCCCACGTTATCCAAATTCATCCCCTCCCAGGGACTCAACTTTATTGGTTATTCAAACATACTGTAAAAAAAAACTTTGGCTGACACTTCCTACCCAAACTTGGCGTTTCCTTAAATTTTCCTCCAAAATCTGCTTTGTCCTAGCTGTCTCTGGGCACAAAGGGACACTCCCACATCCTTTACATTCCAATTGGGGCTAATTGAACTCACATGTCAGCGTGAGTCAGCAGTAATTACCAGGAATATTAAGGAAAGATTTGGCACAGAACTTTGGTTATTCAACAGCAGAGCCCCCATATTTTGTGGGATCTTGGGTTAAACAGAACCCCATAAAAACACTACAGAAAAAGCCGTACCAAGCCCTCGGTCTGGTTCAACTCCATATGCACAGTTCCTGATATCGGAACAGTTCTTACTGCATTTGAGATACACCTACAGAAAGGCAAACCTAATGGAAAAATCATTTCTGACTACTAAATCCTCCCCGGTAGAGTTCAAATCTGTTTATACGCTGAACTCGATGAATCAATATCAGAACGGCTGGCTGCTTTCTGCAAGCATCCCCACTGCACACAGGGCCTAGCAATGCATTTCCTCATCACGGCTCCTGGGCAGAAATCTGAATCGATGGAAAGCCGAGGTAATGACGAACTTCCCCCTTCTATGGCTCATTTGGACTAAAAATACCAAACCCAGGTTTTCTACATACGGGCATTCATTCCTTCCCTTGATACCCTGTCGGCACGCATCTCCAAAGCGTGCTCAGGCTGAGGGTGAGGGGTTTACATGCTACCCCAAGACAGCCTCCAGGAGCCAGTCCTCTCCTCCAGCCCAGAGATCACCCAAACACACTCCTACAGCCGGCTACCAAACGCACTGTACAGTCACCAGCCCAAAATCAAGGAGACACAGACAGAGAGCAGCGAGGGCTGTCAGCCTCACCAACACTGAGAAAGTCACGAACGCCAACCAGCAACTCCTTCTCTTTCTCAATATCCACGTTGTTTAGGTATTTTATTTTGTTTTCAAGGAAATACATTCTTGCTCCTGGTTGCAAATTAACAGAGTGTCCTGCAAGTGGGTCTGATCTCGTCGGTCGCTACATGCCTTGCCTAAGCACAACGCTGTAAGTCTTAAGCCCCGAATAGCAACGCTCCACGGTTTCTAAAGGAGAACTGTTTTATTTTAGCTAGTGCAAACATATGTGCATCAACACTCTTCTCGACAGACAACTCCTGAGCCCAAACAGATCGGTTTTATTTAAATCCCGTCCCGCTCGTCTTTTGGAAGCCTCCAACTACCAAACAGCAGCAAGCATTTCCATGGGTTTTTCTCTCGGGTTGTTTTTTGGTCTTTAGTCCATCTCCTAAAAACTCACCGAATGACGCACGAACACTGCTTGCGCCCGTCTTCAGAAAGAACAAGTGTTTGATGTGATATTACTTGGTTTTACGATACCTCTGCTTTTTCTCCAACAAATACACAAAGCTACAAATTCACCCGAAAATCCACAGAATTCTCGCTCACCAAACAAACTAATGCAAAGTCAGAAAAAGCACACGCTTCACCCTTCCCACACCCACACCGCTTTCATACCATCAAACCGAAACACCGGGAGAACCTTTAGCCCTTCAGCCGCACGCCGCCGAAACGACACATTTTCAGCGGACGCGCTGCCCGACCCTCGAGCTTCTGCGCCAGGTGAGCGAGCTGGAGCTCGGGGCGGCTCCGGGAAACTTTCCTTCTCTTGCCCACCCCCGAACCGTTCTCGAAGCACCGGCTCAAGGAACGAAGGAGCCGGGACCGACCCCGAGTTTCAGCGTTCGGGACGCCGAAGCGGCGCCCGGGGCATCCCCGCCGCGGGGCCGCGAGCAGCGGGCACCTCCCGGGGCGTCGGCGTGGGAGGTGCGCGGCCGCACGGCGCTCACTGGGGAGGAACAGCCGCGAGCGTCCCGCGGGGAGCACCGGCACCCCGGGACGGGGCCGGGGAACGCGCGTCGCCCCGGCGCCCCGCGAAGCCTCGCCCGCCCCTCGCGAGCCGCCCGGCCGCCGTCACTTACCCCGCGTCCCCGGCGCCGCTCGGGGTGCAAAGTTTCGCCGGAGCGGTGCGGAGCGGAGCGGAGCGGAGCGGTCGAGGAGCGGCGGCGGTGCCGGGGCGGAGGTGCGGCGCCGCGGCGGGGCCGGAGGGCGCCGGGGGTGGGGAGGATGCTCGGCCGCCGCACGCCTCGTGATCCAGGTGGCGGGCTGGCGGCGGAGTGACACGGCGAGCCGACGGCTCCGCGCTCGCACGCGATCCCCAGCCCGCCGCCTCGCGGCCCTACGGCAGAGGGCGCTGCGGCGGCACCGGAGGAGGGCGGCGGGTCGGGGCCGCGCGCCGGGACGGGTCTGCGACGGGCCGGCCGCCGCCGCGCTCGGCCGGCCCTCGCCTCCCCTGCTGCGTCCCGGGCAGACCTGGCTGCAGTGCGGAGCCGCCGGCAGCGGCTCCCATCTCCGCAGTGTTGGGGAGGCAGGCGCTGCGAGGTACCACCATCTTCATCAGCGCTGCCCTGCACCGATCACCGCACGCAGGGTGATGGTCGCACAGGCCCCGCTTGGCTGAGATCTACACCCTCGGGCAGTCCTGCTGGAGGAGCCCCATTGTGAAAATAAAGGTGGCATGAATAGGAAAGCAGCAAACTCCACTTTTGCAAATCAGTGTTTCACCCGTGAGAAGCCTTGCTTCTTTTTACTTCTTGGCCTCCCGTGCAAATGCAGTGCCCGGACATGAGGAAGGAAGGAAGGAAGGGAAAGAACCAAGAACCTGAGCTTGTGGCAGCAAGGCATGGCGTGGCTCCCAGCTTCCCCAGCAGCGCAGGCCATAACGCCCCATGTCTCGCCATCGCTGCTAAGGTTTGGTTTGGCCACTGTTTTGTGGTTAGCAGGAAGACCTCACTTTACCAAATGCCTCCCCATACAACGTCTCCAGTCCTCTTAACCCGTGTTCTTCAAGATGAGGGGAGGCCCAGACCCCAACACTCCTGTCCTGTCTGTAGAGATTGAGCAGCCCAGCTTGCAGGGAAACTATTGTTCCAGCAAAATAGAACCAGTCAACGCTGTTGATTGCTCCGTTACTTCTTCCCAGACAGAGCCTTGGCTATAAAAATAGATGCAATAATCCACATGGACAGTCGCAATTGTAAACGGCATTCAGAAAGCAAAAACGGAATTCATAGTTTGACACAGACATATCCCCAATCCGTCAGGATGTGACACATTGGCAACACGTCTGTGCCAAACTATGAATTCCATTATTTACTTTTCATCTGGACACTATTTATGATTGCAACCTTCACAGTAAATTAGTGTATCTATTTTATATCAGGCATCTTCTGAGAGGTGTTTGTGTTGTCTGCGCTCATATACTCACAGAATTGATGGAAGTTGTACCAATTCAGGCCACCATAAATCTTCGGGGACTGCAGCCCGTATTTATGCGAGGATGGTTTGCCAGCATAACTCTACCAGCAAAATCCTATCTGGCAGAAACAAGGCCTATGTTTGGAAAGAGAAATCAAAGGCCATCATCACTGAATAGCTCTCCACTAGATGGAACAATGGTGCTTCTGCTGCCAGGCCATGGACGCTGAATGATTTACCCAGCGGAGAATTGGGGTGGAGGTGGAGCCCAGAAGGCACTGGGCAATGATGACGCTGTCATGTGACAACTATTGTTCACAGCTTCTCCTCGTCATCACGGGGACATGGAGGACAGCCTTGGAGATAGGAAGCAGCATCCTGGTGGACATGCGAGGCACACGAAGACACATCCTGAGCTCTTTGACCAGACGTAAACCGGCTCTGCCTCAGGAGTGATGTCACCAAGCACAGTTTTGGGTGCCACAGTGTAAGACTTAAAACTATTAGAAAGCATCTAAAGGAGGGCTACAAAAATGGGGAAGGGTCTGGAGGGCAAGAGTATGAGGAGAGGCTCAGGTCCCTGCGTTGGCTCAGCGCAGAGCAGAGGAGCTGAGGGGAGGCCTGATGGCGGCCGCAGCTCCTCACAGGGAGCGGAGGGCAGCGCTGAGCTCTGCTCTGTGTGACAGCGACAGGGCCCGAGGGAACGGCATGGAGCTGTGTCAGGGGAGGGCAGTGGGGGTGAGGGACAGGGGCTGCACCACAGGGCGGTGGGCGTGGAACGGGCTGCACGGGGCTGTGAGCACGGCCTGAGGGATGGAGTTCATGGAGCGTCTGGATGACACTTTCAGACACAAGGTTTGAATTTGGGTGGTGCTGTTGTGAGGCCAGGAATTGGACTCAGTGATCCTTGTGGGTCACTTCCAGCTGAGGATATTCTACAATTTAATGATTCTGTGGTGTTCGGGCCACTCTGCCAGATCTCTTAAAAAGTTTGTTGGACTGGGAATGGCACTGAGCTCACATGCATCCAGCTGGAAATCAGATTCTTTTGCACCTGTCTGCATCAATATGTCTGAAGTTGACATTTCGGATATTTTATGGGAGCTTTTCCACACATGGATGGATGACCCAGCCCACAGAAAGAATACTCCTACTGTGTTCCCTTTGCTCCCTGATTTTTAAATTTTGTTAAAAGTAATTACATTTGCCAGGCAAGAATTGTTTTTCATAATTTGACTGTTTATACTTACACCAGTTATGTGCAGATCTTTTTTATACAAGTTAAGTGTACCGAGCAACTGCCAGATAGTTCTGCTTTTCTTCTTGAATTTTAATTGCTTACTTGACCAGTATCTATTTTTAAAATGGAGCTGTAGATGGAGCAGCAAGTTCCATC
>JAPSGF010000023.1:1020270-1055594 GCA_035772895.1 Perdix hodgsoniae | reverse complement strand
CCCCCACTCACTCCTGCAGGGAACAAGTATGGTTCTGAGCCTGGGCTGTCACAGCATCATTATTTATATTTCCGCATGCATCAAGATGCTTTGCAGGACTGGAAGTTGATCTCAGCATTTTGTTGGACTGACACCAAGGTTATCAGGATATACTGACATTCCTTTAAGTTGAAGGAGGGAAGATTTAGGTTGGACATCAGGGGGAAGTTCTTTACTATGAGAGTGGTGAGGTGCTGGAACAGGCTGCCCAGAGAGGCTGTGGATGCCCCATCCATGGAGGTGTTCAAGGCCAGACTGGATGGGGCCCTGGGCAGCTCGTTCTGGTATTAAATGTGGAGGTTGGTGGCCCTGCATGTGGCAAGGGGGTTGGAGATTCATGATCCTTGAGGTCCCTTCCAACCCCGGCCATTCTGTAATGCTGTGTGATTCTGTGATTCTCTGATTATCAGTGTGTTTGTTAGTCCATGTGCACAAACGTGGATGTATAGGTAGAGACAAAGAAACTGCAGTTGCTGCAGAGGCTTGGGGGGCTGAACTGAATCCTGAGAACAGGAACCCAAAGGCTGCAGCGTGCTGATGGGTGGTTTTCAAATCCTGCATCCTGTTGGCAAATCTTTGCCCATGTTCACACACAGATACATTAAAAGCAGACAATTTGAAAGGTCTTTCTCCCCAGACTGCCTTGACTTGGTGGAAGATGCAATCATGCATCTCGGAAGTGTTCAAGGCCAGGCTGGATGGGATTCTGAGCAACTTGGTGTAGAGCGAGATGTCCCTGCCTACAGCAGGGGGTTGGAACTAGATGATCTTAAAGGTCCCTTCCAACCCAGACCATTCTATGATTCTATGATTCTATGTTCATTCAAAGTGCAGGCCTGAGTACTGAGCCTAGATTCCCTTCCACACCTTCGTTTTCAGCGCCATATGGTATCAATTTCTCACACAACCCAACTTCACTTCTGGAAAATAATTACAGACCCTAGCCTTAATCTGCTTTCTTATGGACATCATTATTTTGAGCCCCTACATCCTCAGAACACTCATTTTATCTCTAGCATTATTGCTTTTCAAATGTAATTTGCTTTTGAACAGTATCCTTATGCTCATTTTTTAGTATTTTCCATTATTTTTAGACTACTGGGAAGAGAGGTGATCTCGTGCAGGAGACTAGCGGGGAGCTGGAAGCCAATATAATTTTCTTCTTGATGCTTTAAATGACAAACACTATTGGAAAGAAAGAGACAGACATTCTTAATATTCTCATAAACACAAGCATTTCCTCACAAAGCCACACTGGTTGTTTCTTATTCTTTCCATACTGCTTTTATAAACTCTTAAAGTACAACGTAATTGAAATACAGTAGGTCTCCAGAGTGACAGATCAAGCAATTTCAAATGACCTTATTTTCTTTGAACAGAGCATTCAGACCTATCATATTCTACTTAAAAAAAAAATAAAATTGTTAAACTGAGAGCAGTCCTTACTCCATATTTAGTCTTCAATTTAATCAGCTGTCCATAAGAAAAGCAGAAGTCAAATCACAGCTCATAGAAGCATCTTGATGACGAGTTGGTAGTTTTTCTAATTTTTAACAGTGTGCTTAATTGATAAGAGATACCTCTTTGCATACTTCTAAGGGCAGTTTCTGTTAACCTCATCCTCATCCAACAGTCTGACAACGACAGCTGAAATTTCATCATCTGAGACCTGCTTTTGCTTCCATTTTCTTACTCCTCAAGGCTATAGGTGGGTAGAGCTAATGCACTGGTGGTTTTTGGTAAAGGCTTCTGAATGCTGCAGAAAAGGAAAGAGGAAGTGAGGCTGCTGCTCTGCTTCTGTCCACATATGAGGTCTGCTGCTTGCTGGCTTGCTGGATGGGAGGCCAGTACAGAAACTGCCTCTGCAGATAGCAAAGGCAAAGCAAGATGCATCAATTGGAATGCACTGCACTGCAGTGCAGTGCACCTCAGCAGTGGCAGCAACCTCAGTGCTGAATCTCCACCACTTTTGTCTAAAAGCTCGCAAGAAGAATTATACTAAGATGCTTTTCCATTCTTCTGTGATGCTTTTTGCACACTGCTGTGCGTTCTGGTTCTGTTTTTAGCAATTCCCCTGGCCTTTCTTATCTAGAATTAAATATGAACTTGTGAATTATGGCAAAAAGCAAGAAGTGTTTATCATACTTAGAGAGGGACTGGGGAAAAAAATAAGGAAGAAAGAATGCTTAGAATTCAAAATTATAACTGTATTTTCCCAACCTAAGTAATCAGAAAGAAATTATTACAGAAATATATTTTAAACAGCACATTATAAGTTACCACATGTGATTTGCTGTCTTATTCATTTCTTGTTAGAAGTCATACAGACAACTAAACAGGATTGGTTTCCGTAAGTATTAACAGAAGGGGCTAAAGCAACGGGGAAATGGCAAAACAAAGCCCTTACAGGTCATTAAAGTCTTTAAAAATCAATAATTAACTACATAATGTCAGTGAATGTTCAAGTCAGTTCACTCCATATGGTCCGTCTTCTCTCAGACAAATCAGCTGCAAAAAACAAGCAGTAAGTCATCCCCATTCTTTTAATACTGTAAAAAATATTTGTTTTTATAACCAAATTGATTTAAGACTTAGTGCAGCCACAAAACATTCTAAACAGATGTCTAACTGAAAGACACTGGCATACTTTCTTACTCTGTAGTTATGGAAATCTGAGGTGCACGGAACCTGAAACTTCAATTTTTAAGCCCAGAGGAAAATGTATACATATACATTAAGAAACACATACGTTATAATAAATATCTGTTTGTTTTAACAGTTTAGAAAACATGCTCGTTACACAGATCTGTGACTGGATTAAAAGCTGTGAAAACAGAAAAGTTGTTACATTACTTATGATTTATGTGAGAGGAAAAATCGCCGTATGAACATGTGGATTTCTATTTACAGCTGTAGATGGCATAGAAAAGAGAGAGACTTTATTGACGCATGGATGAAGAATCTGAAGTATAGCACAGCCTGTGAGCTTTTCTAATTGTTTATTTGAGCACAGCACTTTCTAGTTGAAGTATTAGAGATGTTTCATACACAGCAACAGAGGAACACCAAACATTTCCGTCTTTGACCTTGGGCACAGAGTTATTCAGTACGAGAGCTATATTCTCTTTCAGAAGGTTGCCTGCTGCTTTCCTCTGCACGGTGCATAGTGCCCAACTTTTCCTGTCTTTTGGATGTCCTGATGAATTTTAAACTTTGCAAAAAAGCACTTGCCTGTTGTGGATTATTGCATAAGTGCACATGGCAAGGAATAGAAGAAAGGCTCTGGTCACTGTTTTGTAACTTTTTTTTATTATTATTTATAATGTTGAATACTGTAAACTTTAATCTGCTGTCTGGGTTGAGTGCCTGAACCTGACAGGTTCCTAGTGGGGATCTGTAGGAAGAAACAAGCTACATATGGCTATTTGTACAGAGAATGAGGGCTCTGCACAACTCAACATTTTCTTTCCTTTCCCACAACAGAGGATGAAGTACCGAGAAGAGGCAGTACTGTCTCTGCTTTCTCACAAGAAATAGTTTGGCAGTAGGTGTTTCATGGACATAAACTCATATTTAAAATATAAAGGGTAGATGTTAACCAAATATTATGCACTGCACTAACAGTAAAAGTTCAAATTAAGGAAATGGGAAAATATGAGGTAATAACTTGAATACAACAAAGCCAAAGCTACTGTGAGTAGACAGCCTTCCTCAGAGATTGCTGCAAGATGCATGCAACCCAACTTTAAGACCTGTGGGCACTTTGCTCCCCTAATCAGGGAAGAATAGCTTGGGAGCTGGTAGTGATTTAATCATTGATTTGCAAATAGAAATAAGATTTGTCAGTCCTCTGATTTCTCTGTCAGTAAAGGAAGAATTTTGGCAGAGCCTGTCCTCACAGAGTTTGGCTGTTCACCTTCACAACCTGCCATCACACTTCTCTATGCTCATCTGGCATTTTTACCAGCTGTATCCCATTCAGCTACTTCAGGTGTCCCTTCTGCTAAGTCCTTAGGCAAGTTTAACAAAGTTGAACCCTTTCAGTTTGTTCTCCTGTACTTCTTAGCCTTTCATTCTTCACGTCTTCCTTTGTCTTTTCCTTGCCTTAGAGGCACCTCTGAGAAATGTTGCTGTTTGTCAAAGAGGCCTCATTTTCTCACACAGAAGTGAGAAGTTTTGTCTTCTTTTAAACTCAGCAGAATGGTGCATTTCATTCAGTCACAGAACTGTAATTCTTAGTACAAAGTTCAATGGAGAAGATAACAGCCAAAGTATTGCTTCATTATGTCTTCCCTGTGATTTACAAAGATTTGACATAGTGCTTGATAACTTTACTATTAAAGAAAATATTCTGCCAAGATACATACTTAAAATTCACATTGTTTTTCTGAATTAATTTCCTTTGTCATCAAAATCTAATATGTACTTTGTAGGCAAATGCTTAGCAATGTGCCGCTCTATTCTGAAATGTTTCTGTGAGGAGACATGGGATGCAGTCAGGGTGGCCTAGGAAAGCCAGGTACACAGAACTGGGAGAGAAGAGACAGACAGACTAGGAAGGTAAAACAGGAAAGATATAAAACTGCAGGAATCAAGACTGAGTTCAAGGAGTGAGGGGGAGTAGGGTGGATTTTTGCTTTAGATATTGAATACTTCTAGATTTTATGGCTAACTGCAAGACACATTTAATATGTTTAATTAAGGAATACTTTTGATTCCTTGATAGACACATTAGATATTTTAGCCAAATTTTAGCACCTTTTGCAGATCTCCTGTTCAATATCTCGAGATTCTTATATTAAAAACAATCTTTAGGGTTGATACAATGAGTCAGCTGAACTGGATGGTGCATCTGTTTCTCTAATCATCTCGTCCCTTGGTTTCCCAGGTACTCGGTTTGAGCTGGGGTAGATTCCTGTCCTTTCTCTAAGCTCATAAAAGGCAGTTAACTACAGGGGAAAAAAAAAGATACACAAGAAAGAAACCATACTGAGATGATGTATGTAGCAGGCTGGGCAAGAGCTTGCATACAGTTATTTTCACCAGTGTGTTAATGTGATGTTTCAACAACAACCAAAAAAAAAAAGAAACCCAAAAAACCCATAATCTCTTGAGTGCAAGAAGGAACATCAAGCCTTTCCCTTTGGGAGTCCTTGCAACTTTTCTCGAACTTAAATTCAGCATACCAACCTCAGGCAAAGAGCAATTTTACCATTTTCTCTGAAGCATTGCTGACAGAGCAAGTGTTCTCAAGGGAAAGAGGCTGGATGGTGGTAAACAAGAGGAAGGGGTGCAATTTTTGCAGTCTTTTCAGGCTTCAAGTTCTCTGGTGCACTTTCTCAGGAGGACTCATCAATCTTGTTTCTTTGGAACTTGTCCTCTGTCATCAACCTCTCCTCTGCTGGCCATGCCTAACTAAATGTGTGGGTCTGAATGAGTGTACCATGCCAAGAACCCTGTCCAATTTCAGAGCTGGGAGACACAACAGGAGCCTTGCCAAGAGTGCTGTTTGCCTCCAGTGCTCTTGTTGGCCACTTTCAAATCCTTGATCTTTATTCCATTTCAGATGGATCTTCAGCCCTGCCCTACTCCTACAGTGGCTGTACTGCCAAGGGTATCAGCTTCCACCTCAAGATAGGACTCTCTGCATCTTCACTTTATCACAGAGGCAGGAATCAGTTGAAGCGTGATGTGCAATGCTGAAAAAATGTCAGATATCTTTGAGAGAATGTGTCTGCTGAGTGCTAGAGCATGCAGGTGCAACAAGCAAATTAGCTCCACCAGAACATTAATGCAAGCATCTGCTCACTTTTACCTTAGGAGTAATGTTGCCCTTCATATTTCTCACATCACCTCCCATTCCTCCTGTGAAGGGCAGCAACAACAGGCACTGTCCGGAAGTAACAGGCATTTGCAGAAACAGCCCTTTCCAAACTGGCTAGCCAGAACTTGATTACTCTGCTGGAACTGCCCAGAGGGACAGGGTAGGTTTGCATTTCCCTCTGAGGCAGAAAATCACCCTGATCAGCAAGTGGGCTCCAGTCCTGGATGCATAGGCAGGAGCACAGTCAGACAGATTGTAGCTAGCTTCTTCTGTCTTTCATAGCCATTGGAGAATTATATTAGAACTTGTCAGCAGCATTGGAGTGTAAGAATCTCATCTACACTAGACTTTGCTAGTTAAAATTTTCTTGCACCATTTTTCTTCAAGAGTTCTCTTTGTGTTACTTTTTGCAAATAGAGAATCTTTCTGAGTGCCCAGATGTGCAGATAAATTTTCCTGGTTTTAGGATGGGGAGATCAAGGCATCTCTCTGAAGCATTTTGGCATCCATGTCTGGAAATTGAATCCAGTTCCTTTTACACTTAATCAGCGCCTGGCAAAAAAGGTTTATATAAAAAGCTGGTTGGTGATGGAAATTTTAATATTGAGTCATGGATTTATACCAATGGTGAGAAGCATGCAGTAATGCAATTTTTCACAAACTAGATCATTAATTTGCAACTTTTCAGACTTTTCTTATGTTGTTCTACTGCCTGCACTCTAAAAAGGCTCATCCTGTAGGTTTAAGGACAGAAAAAGACACATGCGGGCTCTGGTTTTGTTTTAGGCTCTTAGGCTAGTATTAGGAGAAGATCACGCTAAGTGGTTACAGTACTGTCACAGTGACTTATGCTTCTCACATATTCTAGGCAACAGCACCAAGAGAAACAGATTTCTCACTAATGGGCAAAATGATATAGTGCATCCCATTTTGTTCTTCCCAACCCATTCCAACATGGTCTGCTGATGTTATTCACATTCTTATAACTTTTGGGCACAGATATAGTTAGTGAGGAATAGCAAACAATGCTGTTTTTCATTTTTCTTTCTAGTGTCTTCTAGTGTCTTTTTTTTTTCTCTTTTTGTCTTTTGAAGTCACTTTTTGCAACTGCTGGCTGGGGGAAATATGCTCCTAAATTTTTCAGTTAAATTTGAACCTGAATTTGGCTCAAATGCCTGAAGTTGAGCAGTCACATTTCAGATTCTTATTTTTTGACCAACACTTGGAATGGCAAATGAGTTTCTTCAGTCCACCAGTAAAGTACGTTTCCAGAGTAACCTTTCCTCCCTGAAAGCTCAGAAGTGCAGGTATATTTTAACATGACTAGAGGAAACTCGTTACGAAACTTCAACTATTGAAAGGAGAAAGTGGCACCTCTTGTACCCAGCTACCAGTAGTTTCCCAACAGGTATTGCACCAAAGAAATGGAGAGAAGTAGGAATACTTACAAATCCAAAAAGAGCAACTCATGATTGTGTTATATCATGTGTCATGCTGTTCTTTTTCAGCTGTCAGCAAAGTTCAGAATGTCAGCAAAGGGACAGGTTCTTTTCACATTTGAACCTCCCTGGTGGCTGATGGAAGTGTGCATCCACTTTCTAAACTCCTGGTCCATAATATGCATCGCTTTTGCCTGTAGATAGTCCCTACTGTTCTTACAATTTACCATCTTCTTCCCTAGGTGACAATGGAGGGGGAGGATTAAAGAAGTGAAAGCTTGGAGCAGAGTAAGGAAGAATGTGGTGGAAAGAAAATCACAGCTCTTTAGAAGACAAGTGATCAGACCTGTTTTGTTTTAGAGACATCCTTTATCACTTCATTTGCTGTGGCTGGGCTTATCAACTCTATACAGGTGAGGTGCTGGGTCTAATGAGATTATTCTGTTAAGGTCTGATCCTGTTGCTGATGGGGATGAACGAAGAGATGATGAGAAAACTCAGACAGAATAAAGAAGTATACAGAATATGGAAAGGAGAACAGGACACTTGGGACAAATATAGGAATGTTGTCAGAGTATGCATGGATGTGATGAGAACAACCATTTGGAATCCATCTGGCAAGGGGTGTAAAGGACAACAAGAAAGACTTCTTCATATATATCAGGGGCAAAAGGAAGACTAGCAAAAATGTGGGCCCGCTACTAAATGGGCCTGGGTCCTGCATCTTGCAAGGAACAACCCCATGCAGCAGTAAAGGATGGGGGCTGACCAACTGGAAAGCAGCCCTACAGAGAAAGACGTGGGAGTCCTTGTAGACTGAGCATGAGCCAGCAATTGCACCCTTTGTGGCCAAGAAGACCAATGGTATCCAGGGCTGCATTAGGAAGAGTGTTGCCAGCATGTCTAGGGAGGATCTTCCCCTCTACTCAGCCCTGGTTAAGCAACATCTGGAATACTGTGTGCAGTTTTGGGCTCAGTAGTACAAGAAAGACAGGGAACGGAGTTCCTAGTGTAAGTCCAGCAAAGGGCTACGAAGACACTTAAGGGATGCTGGAACATCTCTCCTATGAGCAAAGTCTGAGGGTATCTTATTGTGCACAAATATCTTAAGGGAGGGTATCAATACAATGGGGTCAGGCTGTTTTCTGTGGTGCCTGGAAAAGGATGAGGTAACAGGCTCAAACTGAAACACAGGAAGTTTTACCTGCATATGAGAAAAAAACTGTTATTTTGAGAGTGACTGAATACTGGAACAGGCTGCCCAGAGAAGTTGTAGAGTGTCCCTCTCTGGAGATAGTCAAAACCCACATGGCCATGATCCAAGTGCTCTAGTTGACTGCTTGAAGCAAGGAAGTTGTATCATTGTTCTATGATTCTATGAGTAGATGATCCCAAGTGGTCCCTTCCAACCCCAACAAATTGTGATAGATCAACACCAGAAGAACACTGAACTGAAGAATAAAGGGTACTACTCTGTCAGACTCCAGAAATTCCATGGCTATACTGTTCAAATGTTTCAATAACCTATTAAAAACTTTTCCATTATTACTTTCTACCAAACAACTCAATTTTTTTCTCATCCTTTTCCCAGCAGAGGCTAGTAATGATTACACCATATCATTCCAATTTGTAGGATTTAATATGCTTCTTCTAAAAAAAAGAGGAAAACTAAAAAAATAATCATTTCCTTCTTTAATTTGACAGACATCATTGTTTTTTAAACTCTGGTCACTCTTGTTAGCCTACAATGATTTGCTTTTGGGGGTCTTTTTACTTGAAGTATTGTATTTTAAAACTAGGCACTGCTTGATTTCTGTAGTTATTGTAGCTTCTTATTTAAAACCAATATTCTCATGTGGCAAAATGGGCAGGATGATGTTTGTCCATCACAGCTCAGTTCTTCAGTGGAAATGTAGATAAAGCAGGAATAACACAGCAATTAATTATAATTCCCTCAAGGAAATGTGCGCTGTGGAACATGAATATTCAAAACATCTAATCAATACATAAATTAATTATTCAGTTGTACATTTAATAAAGCAATATGAAGTTATTCAGTCCATACTTCGCAGCTTTCTAAAGTATCCAGTTCAACCACACTAAGATCTTTGGAAAGAGGGCAGAGTATGTGTTTATGCCAAGACAGCTTAACTTTGTATGCCATTACTCTGCCTTCAAAGATTATAGAAGTTTTCCAGAATAGGCTCAACACTATTTTTTTTTTCCATAAAAAGATTGTAGATTAAAATAAGGCACCCTTGTTTTTATTGCACAGCTCTGATCCACTCACTGCACTGTACAATTCCTGTTGGCCCACTGTACACCAAAGAGTGGTAAGATTACTTAAAGCAACCTGGCTGCCTAGGGGAGCTGCATGAGAATATCTTGAGCCACATTTCAAATGAAGACTTCTGCACATTGTGTCAGTGGCAGCCATCATGGTCAGGAAATTTTCCTGCCTGAACAATGCCAGCCTTATGCAATAGCCCTCCTCATAGCTTTAAGGATGACAAGTCTCAGCAGGAAGAAAAAATGAAGCAACGGTGATCTCTAGTGATGTTCTGCAGTGATTTGGAAACTTTCCACCTTCAAGCCTTCATTTCCCTGTGTGGAGAAAGACCATGGGTGGAACTTGCACTGGTGCCACTGGTAAGCTTGCCTTTATTAAACAGTTTTGGGAAATGGGAAAGAGGGGAGTGATGCATTTGCAGTGTACTGCAAAAAAAAAAGAAGGACCTGTAGAACTTCTATTTTCTCATCTCCTGTTCTAAAAATGTAGCTACATCATCAGATCAATCTCTGGGCATTCCAGCGACACACTTTAATCAGTTACTGACACCTGCAGATTTCTACCAGCATCTCTAAGTGCTGTTCCTCTACTGAGCTGTAACTTTTTCAGGTATTTTTCCCCCACAGCACCTGCAGTGCTTCCTAACCTCTTCACAGACACTTATGCCATACAGAAACAGAAGTCTTGTACAGCAAAGAACTCTCTCCCATTCCAGCAGCTGACTCCTTTCCTCTGAGCATCTGTGCCAATCTCAGCACAGGTCTCCTCCCCCTGCAGTAAGACCAAAAAAAATGAGAAATCATCTTAAACACTCCCTCTTGCATGCCAAATGGAAAACTGTTTTTTTCTGAGTCACTGCTGGGGCTTTGAGTACTCTCTTCATATGTCTCTTATGCACTAGTCCTACTCTGACAGACACTGTGGGAAGAATAAAAGTGTTATCATTCTGGAAGTCATTCCCTGCTGTCCTCAAATCCAGATGAGAGGGATTGAGGCAAGACAGTGCGGCTGTTCATTTCTGCTGGGTCATCTTAGTTGCAGACTTCAGGCTCATCTCACAGGGGCACAGGGATTTCCTGTGATGCAGGAAGTGCAAAGCATCTGCCCTAAGCTTCTTGTCAGCAGAACTTTGATGCACCAAAGATTCCTTTGCTTACAGTTTTTTTTGGGGGCAGCTCAAGTATAACCTTTTTTTCTTTTCCACACTGCTAAAATATTTAGGAGTAATCTTCACTGCTGAAATTCCCAAGCATGTTTCTTTGGAGAAAATGCAGGTGTTTGTAAATGTGTCTCTTTGCTCAGTTTATTCATTCTGCTCCTTCCTTTATTAGCAATTGGAGGGAGCTTTTAAAAATTATTATACCCTTTGAATGGCAAAGCTTTGCTTTGCTTTAAGAAGGTAAAAGACTGCAGCAAATATGTTCCAAACAAATTAGATATCTGTGTTTAGAAATGTGACTTGGCAAGTGGAAAACTATACCTGGCACATGACTGATTGATTGCATGTTGTGATATTATGTTCTAATTTCTTAATATGCTGACCTCAAGTGGCTTGTGGTCACTGATTACAAGCTTCACTATTCCATTCACCTTCTGATTCCGTTCTTCGTTATTCCTTTCCAATATGTGAGTTATAAACAAATATTTTGAAATACAAAATGTGATGTCATCACAGACATCATGCCATTAAGAGATTTTGTTATCTCTTAACATCCATTCATACACACCCTGTGGACTTGGTGAAGTTAGATTCTTTTAGCTTTCCAGTTTAGTGTTGACTATTTTTAAATAATATTGAGTATCTTATATAGTAAGGGAATTAAGACATATGAAAAAGACAAGATAAAAGTTATTTAAAGTTGAATACTGATTCTGTCTGCATAAGTTAAATGTTTCTGACAGAACAACACAGTATTTGCAGAATCATAGTTTGAAAGCATGTTTTTATTTGAGTTAAGAATCACTTTGTTTTTAATAAAAAAAACCTTTGTTTTGCTAATGAACAGTTAGGTACAAATCATTAACTTCCAGTCAAAATGCAGATTTAAAATCCATTTTCTACTCAGGCTGTCTGATCTTCCTCAGTTGCCCAGAACTACGCTGCATGAGAAGGAGCAAATAAATTCCTTAAGAAATCAGCTCATTTATTCCTCTCTCCAAGTTCAAAGTCAGTGAAGCCTGGCTTTCTTAGCAGTCAGAAGGAATAGAGAGGAAGAGACAGATACATAAGGTATTCCTTTGATGAGTGTGTCAGTCTTTCCTTTAGTAGATTTCTCATGTGGTTTTTGTGGTATACAGTATGATATACAGCATGTGCATTACCAAGTGCATTCACTTTATAAGATGACTGACGTCTGCCTCTTGTTTATTATTGCATTGTTGACATGCTCCATAAAACTAAAAGCAAGAAATTTGTCCTTTTGAAACCAAAGGTATCAGCAACAGCAATGCTCAATGAGTCAAAAAACCCTGGTGGCTTTCTTACTTACCGTTTTTCGCGTGTATCAAAAAAGGTGAGAGTTGAACTGAGCAGTACTCCAGCAATGAGTCCCTCACAGTGTTTCCTCCAGAAATCACCCTAAGCTGCCAGTGCAATGTAGCCCCTTAGCTGTCTATAGAAACCATCTGACAGATCTCTCAGGTGTGGAAATTATTCTCAGGCTTCTGGAACAGGTATTTTCTGCTGAAATTATGTCAAGGAAGAAGGTGTAGAGTTGGTCATTTCAGAACTGTATATCGGGAATGCCAATCAAGCAGAGAAGATAAAGTGATATCTGGTGGGAGAGATGAGAACGAGAGCAAGTCCATGAGATATATTGCTTTTGTAGGCTTTGAATATCCTGACACCAATTTTCTTGGTAAAATGGGAAGTGCCTTCACACTTTCTGCTCAATTAATTTGTATATTCTTTCTGTTAATGTACTGTTGTGTGGGGAAGAAAAAGCCAGAACAAAGATGTTCAGGACCTGCCATTGGTCATGACCATAACATTTCTAGAACAGAGCTGACCTACTGTTAGTATCCATGCTTTTAGAAAGCACGGAGCTCAGACCCACAGATCCTGCAGGACCTCTCACTTTTTGCATCTGTGCTCTGCACATTCACAGCCACGTTACAGACTGGCAGCAGTAGATGACTATGTGTGGTAGAGCATCTTTTATCTTCCTTATCACCACTACAGATCACGATTTTGCCAGTACTTCCATTATCTTGCTATTACAATAACCCCAAAGCAGCTCAGGCTGCACACTGACTGACTGCCTGGCTGGGCAGTGCAGCCAATAAATCCTTCTGGATTTCACAGCATGAGTTATTAGCATAAGATATTCACAGAACACTGGGACTTTGCCCAAGGTGAGGAGCCCTGCTGAACCTGAGCTTATTGATGTTACCTGAACCTGAGCTTATTGATGTTACCCAGAGTACTTAATATAGCCCAAAAATAATTTGGATATTCTGCTGACCAGCACAATGCAAAATCTGTGGAAAACAGTGACATTAGGATCTAGCAGCAGTACTCCAGATTCACCCAGACAGGCAGTGGTCCTTAGTTCTTTGTTTACATTCCGCTTCTTTAGTAATACAATAAATACCAAGTAACTCTTCTGGAACTTGAGATAGGGATCTGTAGCATTTTTCAATCTTGGCACAAGTTGTCATTATTAAAAACAAAAATCAGCATAGGGGAATGGGAGATGAGAGAAGACAACTTACCACAGATGATCCTTCTATTGAAGTGAAGAAAACTGATAATATCTGTACATTTGGCTTCACTATAATTCGTGCAAGAGCCTAGATTGTAGCAGTCCACAGATTCCTCTTTTCTGCCCACTTAGTCTTCAGATTTTCCCCAAAGTGAGCAGAATCAGAGGAACGAGAACATTTGGCTTATTTTACTATACCATGCATGTTTTACTATTTACTATTTGAATAATCTCACTCATGCTCAGAAAATTCCTAGATATTTTCGTATACTACAAATGTATTGGCAAATACAAAAGCTACTTCTATGCTTAGTTTATGTCCTCCAGGTGTTTGCTTATTTAATTTGCAATGAGATCCCAGACCATGGGACTGGTGGTGCTGGGTGAGGGGACAAGTCCCTCTTGGCAGGATGGATTGTGTGAGAAGCTGACCAGAGTGGCATGCATTGCTTTTGAATGTTTTCTTGCAACTTTTTAAAGCTATACCATTAAAACAAATCACTGGTGGTGATGTTATGTTTGTATGTAGTGACAGAGGACTGAGAGAAGGATTTTTGAAACTTGATGATGGAGGAGCCCCTGGCAAGGAGAGAAAAACCCTTAGTTGTAGATGTTGATACCATTCAGCATTCATTTTTCTGCTAAGAAAAAAGATGTGTGGTGTCCTCAGATATGTAGTGTGCCAAAAGCATTGTAACTGTGGCTGAGGACTGTGAGGGAACATGGTAGGAGCAGAGCCGGCTGCTCTGCCCGCCATGGCTTCAGGCTGCTTGGAGCAGGAGCACTGCTGAGACCAAAATACCCACCTCGAGAGGCATAGGACATAGCCAGGCCAGGGTGGTGAGCAGGTCACAACTGCTATTAGGGCAGCGTGGCTATCTTGTTGATCCCACAGCGCTGGGAGGAAGGACCGTGTCAGGACAACTGCCAGCAGCTGATGGCTGTTCCTTCTATTAGTTAAGCAGGTTTTCCAAGTTTATATGTTGTTGTAGTATTTTCTTTTCCCTGGCCTCTCTCCTTGGGTCAAGAAAATGTGTAGTCTGGAGTCCTTTTGTTTAGCTCTCAGCTTGGGAGTGGGAAAAAGTTACTCATTGCTGAGCTCTCTGTATAATTTAATTTCCTGGGTCTCTAGGCTGGTGATTTACACTGGTGTCACTTAAGAGTTTTTAGCAAGAGCATCTAGGAGCTGAATTGGCAGAAATGATGTGACAAGGTACAGGTAAGTATTCTTTGAAAAAAGGAAACAAACGTAAACCTTACCAAGAATGTCAAAACAGAGCAGGAGCTTCCGTTACTTTGTGTGTACTTTAGTGTTATCTCTGCTCATCAGCCTCCCTGCTCTTTGGTTGTCTTTGTTTTCATTTTCGCATGAACACAATGATGGGGCTTCCAGACTGAGGTATTTCAGGCACTGTGTCTTACGCAACTTGCTCTTAAGCAGCTGAGACATGGGTGCCTATCTGTGTATGACAAGGATTAGTTTATTGCTTATTTAATAGGGATCTTGAAAACTTGTTTATAACTGTTTACATACAATTTTTTCAACAATTCTGATTGCCTAAGGCTACAGCATGTTCACTGTGCTTATGCACAGCGTATAACCCCCATGTGGCCTCAGGCAAATGGAGTGGTTAAAAGATTTATGCACTGTGTGGATAAACAAAATCTGGGAGAATTTGCCTGAGGCTTTGCCTGGATTGGCAAAATGGTGTGATTTTAAAACGTGAGAATTAGTACCTGGCATTTCTCATAAAGGCTGACTTGATGAGGAAAAACCTGTGTTGGTTTTAAAAGAAACCCCACCGAGGTGCGGTATGTGCAAAGCAGTTTCCAGGTATCACCATGTAAAAACAACCCTCTTTCCTGGATGTAACAGGTAAAGAAATGCCTCAAAGATTTTCAACAGTTTCCCCAACTGATCAGCGCAAAGAAGAGAGATGAGAATTTGGGGATTTTTTTTTTTTTTTTTATGATGGAGGAAATGAACACAGGATTGCCAAAATGCCCAGCAGGTTCCAAGCCTGTCCTGAGCTTCGTGAAGGATTTCCTGGAGCCCAGAATCACAAGGAAAGCTTCCACAGAGGTGGGGAATCTACCTGCAGCATTTCCCACAAAACTCTAGTCAGGGAGAGGGGAAAAAGAGTATCCAGAGGGTTTGGTCAGCCTTGCACATTCTTTTAAACTGCTTAGGAGGAGCTCTATATGATTATGATTGCGATAGGAGAGTGACCGGTTCTCTTTCAGTATAAATCACAGAATCACAGAGGTTGGAACGGGATCTCTGGAGATCATCGAATCCAACCCCGTGCTAAAGCAGGCTCCCTACAGCAGGTCGCAGAGGAAAGCGTCCAGACCGGGTCTTGAATATCTCCACAGATGGAGGCTCTGACTGGCTCAGCCTGAAGCGACCGAAGCACGTCTTTGAACGCAAGACAGCAGGCAACCCCACACACGCGCCGCGGCTGAGCCCAACGGCCCGAGAGCCGCGCCGCGCGGCGCTGGCGGCGGGACCGTGCCCGTGCCCGTGGCCGTGCCCGGCCCGCGGCTCGCGGCTGCCGCCCGCCGGATGGAGCGGGCTTCGCAGGGAGGCGGTGGCCGGGGCCGGGGCCCGGGCCGAAGGTGGGCCTCGCGGCCGGCTCCACCTCCGTGAGGCCGCGGGAGGTGTTTGGGCGCGCTGAGGGAAGGCGGGTCTGCGCCTCGTCTAATTAAGGCAGTCCGTGTATGGAAATGTGTCCTATCCATCACTCAGGACGCCTCATGTCCTCACTCTCATCTTTTCAGTTTTACACGTAAGGCATGAGATCCAACGGAGATGTCGGTAGCTGCCATCCCTTGTTGTCACAGAATATCCCAAGTTGGAAGGTACCCACCGGGATCATCGAGCTCAACTCCTGGCTCCAGGCAGGACCGCCCCAAACCCAGTTCTGTTTCCCTTTCGCTGTCATTACGGAAGCGTGCTCTGGTGGTCAGGGTCCTTGCTTGTCGGGTGCTTTTCCACCTCTAGGCATCTATTCCAAGTTCATTGTTGTGTGCTTCTCTGCTTTGAGACACTTCTGTGAATTAGCTCACCTCACAGAATAAGCCAGACCAGGGGTGTCTTGCTGTGTTATGACCATTTTGGCAAATTTGGGCCTGACAGTAAACAAGAGGGATGAATTGTAAATTTTTTGCAAGATGGTTCCTACTGCCAATACCTGTGGAATGTCTCTGGGAAAAAGCTTTGACCATCAACTGCTTTTCAAGTATTTTTATGTCTGTCAGTTAATCAATTATTAGGCTATTTTATTTGGAACATTTCTCTCTCCCTCTCTCTCTTTTTTTTTCCTTCCTTTTTTTTGGTAATTCATGCTACGTCAAAGCATGCAGTTTATCAATGTCCGCGTGTTTTTCATCATTACCTCTTTTCATTTTTTCATTTTATTACCTCTTTTATCACACTTAGGACTTTGTCTAGAAACAAAACCAGATTTATTTGATACAATGTACCTTTTTTTTTTTTTTTCCTCTACAGAAAGGATGCTAATTACATTCAGATTTCCCATAGTGACCCTTTCCTCAACTAGTATCCATCAGTGCTCCTTCAGGGTTCTGAATCTTCCCAGTCTTCTGAGATGAGTATGAAGTTGAGCAGGAATGGTTAGCCATCAGTTCTGGGGCTTGCAGTACAAGCTTGTGTTAATGAAACATAACAAAACAAAACACTTCTTCCTTCTAGCAGAAATCTATCTTTCATTTTCTTTGAAAAAGTCTGAGAGTTTATTTATATTTCTCACTCAACCAGTCTACTGTCAACCAGAAAACAGTAATTTACTGATTTTTGAATGCAGAAGAAACTATTCATTTTATCATTTGTCTTTTCTATATCACCATTGGCATGTACAAATAAGAATGTTTACTTCATTATTTTATGGGGTCTTTTTCCACTCTCTTGTACACCTCAAAGACTCTTCACTTCAGCTTCATGTCCTTAGCTCTGCTGGTTAAACCTTCTTTCCCTACTGTGATTAACATTTATCACTGCTGAACTTCTTTAGCTTCTAGTTCATATTTATTACCATTCATTTTTGCTTCCTTTTCCTTATTAAATGATACCCTCACTGCCAACAGCTACATTTATTTCCCCTTCAAAGTAAACTTCACTTGTGTTGTTTTCTTCATTTCTCTACCAAGAGGCAACTTCTGTTCAGAAACCAGCAGTGGCAAAAAAAAGGCTGTAGGTGGAAGTTAGGTCTTATACTACATCTGAAGGTTTAGATTAAATAAATAAACAAACAAACAAGCCTTCAGGTGTCCTGTGTTCACATTCTGGAAGTTTTCAGAACCTTGAAGAGCACCCTGCTGGACAAAAGTAATCACCTGCAAGGGCTATTTAACTCACTTCTGATTGAAAATGATTTAAGGAGAAGGAGAAGCCTTATTTTGATGTGAGGAGTGACTGAAATGTGTAAAAAGATGTTTCACTCCTACTTTTATGCACGATCATGTTACCTTTTCTTTTTTCTTTTGAATTTCATGACAGTCCTTGTTGCTTTCTGATCAAATGCAGTGGAAGAGTGGAAGCTCTTATTTTTCTGTATCAAATTGTGGAATATAACCCAAGCAGAGCCTAGTGAACAAGAGTTGGTTGCACGAAGTCGGCAAAAAGGACAAGGTTTAGGTCCAGTAGCCACCCTCTGTTTGAGAACTGCTCCTCACAGTGCAGGTTGGATAAGGCTGTAGCTATGCCTCTGCCACTGCGCTCACCTCCAGCTGCGTCTGCTAACCTTATCTATGCCTAGTCATGTGTAGTCTGGTACTCACGTCAAATGTCTGAGTTATGACCAAAAGTTAACAAGGAAAAGAGAAGTGGCACCTCTGCCAGAAACATGGCAACCATAAAACTCGTGCGATAATTAACCTAGGAACAATCCTTCATGTTTTGGGGAACTGAAAATGAGGTCTTAAGGAGCCAAAAGAAGTTGTACTGTTTTTCTGCAAAGTTGTGTGTTTTCATACCCCTGTCTATATCTCAGCTTGCATAACCTCCTCGCTATTATGACAGAGTGTAGGGTATCTAGGTTATAAAATCAGGATGCTGGAAGACATTGGAGTTCCCCTCAGATTGCAAGCCCCCTGCTCCCCTCAACTCCAGTTGTGTGAAGTACCTCATTCAGACAGATGTGCCAGCGAGACAGATCATATAATTTTTCTTGCCCTAATTTACCTTTCCTGGAATTCCTATAACCTTACCCAACATAATCTAACTTCCCTCCCACCCCCCCCCCCCCCTGGAATACTGATTAGTCACAGGCCAATACATTGTTTGCTTAGAATACAATAGATCATATATGCAACAGCTTGCTCAGAATACATATAATTGTTTTGGTGCACCATAGTCATGGTCTTCTTGCTCACGAAAACAAACCAGAGAACAAGGTGAGACACAAGTGAAAAAACACCTTATGGTGGTGTAAGAGACACCAACTGATTGAGGCATGTGCACTCTTACCTGATTTGAATCAGCCTTAAGGACTTTGAGTTTCGAACTCAAGGTTCTTCATGGGAAGGTAGGGCAACAAGCTAAGATGAGGAAAGCTGGATTTGGAGCAAATACTGAAGGTATTTGTTCACTTTACATATAGTCCAGCTGTGGAAAGCATGGTTACTGATAGCTTACAGAAGTTCAAAAAGATGTTTTACAAATTTTTTCAAGAAGGATCCATAGAAAGCTATTAAATACAAAAAATCTCATGAAGCATCCATCTCACAGATCAGTGTGTACTCTGAAAGTATTGTACGCTTCCTTTGTTTAATGCTTTTTGCTGGGCTTGTGCTGCTGGGCTTGTGCCATTCTCCTAGATCAGATACTGGATTTGGTGGAGCTGTATTGTGATCCAGAACAACTTCTGCATGGTCACGTGCACCTGGATCCATCTGCCTCTGAGGTCTTATCCTGGCAAGACATCTGCTCATACCACAGCAGGTACAGGTGATGCCACAGTACTACTTAGTTGCCTGTGCTTTTGTAGACTTCCTCCTGACATCCTTGAGGTGCTCTTAATAGGAATTCAATTATTTTTGTTGCCAATCTATCACTACTAAAGACTGCCCATAAAAAGTGCTCATGCTTATGCTCAGGTTCAAATGTGAGCTACTCAGTAAACATATAGGGTGAACATTTTAGAGAAGCTTGTGACCATATCAGTATTTGCCCAACAAAAATACCAAATTCTGTGGAAAAATATACAAAGAGCTCCACAAAGAGCACTTTTTCTCATTGAGTCTGAGAATGTAACTCAGAAACAGTTTCTCTCTTCCATGCAAATGAGCAGAGTTTAGTTTAAGACAGAAATAGCACAGCCATGGGTACATTCAGTGATGCTATTTGAAAACAAGAGAGAAAAGAGAGAAAGGAGACTGAAAATCTCTTCTGATTAATACTTAACAATAGTTGAGGATTTATTGACTTTTCTGTGAATTTACAGTTTCCACTGGCAATATTTAGATACAGTTTCTCAGAAACTCTTCACAGTTTATGTTTAGTAATTTATGATTCAACATTTTACAAGAAACAAGGCACTAAAATGTACAGCTAGTTAGTCATCCTTATTACATACTTTGTGAGTTTCAGACGTACAGCAGATTCCTCTCACTTGGACAAATACTGACTCTCTTCTTCCAGTGTCACATTTTATTGTGTTTCTTACATCTCCACCATTAGAAATTATACATTTTAGAGCCCTACTTTTGTTGCTGTTTCTGTAGGAATAGCAAAGAATTTACTTTGAAATAGTAAATATCTATCAAATAAAGATCCTTTGCATTTTTATGGATACAGATATACCAACTGCAAGCTTCTTGAGATTCAGACCTTAACATGGGCATTATTTATCCAACTCATTTATCAATTATAAAACAAATCAACAAAAATCGTTTGAAGGTGCAGTGGCAGAAGCTACTTCTGTGCAGGGCAGGAACAGTGCTGATGAAAATCTGAGGCACTAAAATACTAAACTAACATTTCATGGCAGGTGAGATGGCTGAGGCTGACAAATCATGACACCATGCTAGACAAATCAGATTCACCTCATGGCTTAACCAGGTTTGAGGCTGAAATAATGTATAGTTTTCGGTGCAATTAAAAAGCAAAACCCAGAAACTTGCTAATAAAAGGCGTAGACCACAGGAGATACCATCTTATACTCTATTAAAATATTTAACACCAGAAGGAGTGTGCACATTTTCAAGTATCTTAGGACAAATTGCTCAGGACTTAGGTGCTAGTTCTCTTTTACAATGGCTGCTCCAAAAATAATGCCTCCTGTTTTATTATATTGGCATCAGAGGCAGATGTTGATGGGACAGCAGTAGCGATTGAACCTTCCCACCAATATTGTGTTACATTTTGTTGCTGTGTGACAGCTGGCAGCAGCGTAGCAGACTGACAAAATGGTGCCTGATGTGGAAGTACACATGAAGCGAAAGTGTGGAACTGAATTCAGAAAAATTTGTACCCGTTGATATTCATTGAAATTTGCTGAACGTTTAATGGAGACCAAACAGTAGATGTGAGCACAGTGAGGCAGTGGGTGGTGCATCTGAGCAGTGGTGACAGCGGCAGTGGGTCACCTCTGCTGGTGCAGATTTTTACAAGCACAGGATGCAAGCTTTTGTTCATCACTAGTGAAAATGCATAGCTAACGGTGGTGACTGTGTTGAAAAACAGTTATTTTCTAGCTGCAAATTTGCTCTATAAATAGTGTTATTGTGCTCTTTGTTGTAGTTTCCATGGAAATAAACAGGAGGTAATACTTTACTTTTAGAATTGCCTCTGTAGATGCTCACTGACAATAAACACAAACACTGTACAATGCAGTTTTATATACTGCTATAATACAGCAGAAACTAATGGTGCATAAGTCCAACACAGTGTAAATAAAGAGTGGTTTCCTAATTATTGGACCACTCACACAAGAATGACAAAGAGGAGCACCTAGATTCAAGTTTCTTCTTGACATGGCCAAGCTTTAGGGCTGGCAGTGATTTAGGGGTCAGATTTCCCTGTCCTTTGCATTTGGATAGTAGCAATATTGAACACTCTGTGGAAAGATTCTGCTTTGATTTTGAGAAGATCCTCACAGTCCCCATGGCCAAAGGAATTCAAGTGCTGGTGGAATATACATGGAAAATGGGGGAAATCTCTGCAAGATTAAAAAATGGCAGTGGAGGGAGAAGTGCTTGTAACAACCTTGAATAACAGCACCCTGTGTCACTGCCAAATTAAAACAAAAGTTTCTTTTTCCCCTTGGAAAAAGAAGACTTCTTCAAACCTGGCTGACACAATGTACAATCATGTACGTTGTACAGACGACAATAATGCATCTAAAAATGAATTCTCTCTTAAAGCCTTTTTCCGTCTCAAGTACTGTAAAAAATACTTTTGTAAACTGCATATATTTGTAAAAGAGGTTCTTATGTAGTAATAACAGTCACTCCAGGAGAAAAAAAAAAGTTAAAGAAAACCATTATGTGATTGCTCCCGTTAAGCAATACATCTAGCATCCAACACTGGTACTGCTGGGTGCCAGCTGTACCCACATTACATCTGAAGTCCAGAAATACAACCACGAAGAGAACGCTCTGAGGGCTATGCCTTCTGGTTCTGTGAAAACTTTCCAAGTACTGGTCGAAAATACCAGGACATCTCATTATTTAAAAATAGACACTTAAGGAAGGAAGGAAGGAAGGAAGGAAGGAAGGAAGGAAGGAAGGAAGGAAAGAAAGAAAGAAAGAAAGAAAGAAAGAAAGAAAGAAAGAAAGAAAGAAAGAAAGAAAGAAAGAAAGAAAGAAAGAAAGAAAGAAAGAAAGAAAGAAAGAAAGAAAGAAAGAAAGAAAGAAAGAAAGAAAGAAAGAAAGAAAGAAAGAAAGAAAGAAAGAAAGAAAGAAGAGGAGACCATGAATAGAGGAAAACATGAAATATTTAGAAAAATATTAAATCTATTTTTCATTTTGTTGGACTTATATATATCCATGTGGGAATTCATCAACAACAGTTATGTTTATTTTTTTTAAGGAACTTGAAGTAATGATAGAAGTAGCAAAGATTTTACACAGAAGAGGTGAGCGTGTATGTATGATGTATTTCCTGTACTGGTTAACCAATTCCTAACTGAAAACTGAACTCATCAGACTGAAGCTGTGGTAATTTATTGCTCTTGGTAGTTGAACATTAAAAAGGTATAATTTTAGCCTGTCCCATGATTTGGAAGATGTCAATGTACAATCTATATATTTTTAAATTGCTTACCATTTTTACAGATCACTAAAATAACCCGCTGCAGTTACTACACCCACACTTTTTACACTGTGAGAGTTTGCAGATCAAGTTTGCTGCATTATTGAGCTTTGGCCACTTAACCCCAAATTGTGTAGAAGGGCTCAGGCCTTAACCACTCTTTTCCCACATTTGATTTCCTCAGCCCTGCTCCCTGGCAGTGTGTTTGTCTTGGATTTACACAAGCAGCTGTGACTTTTGGACCAGAATGAAAATTGAGATTTAGACTTCTCTATCAAACCCACAGCAACCTACAGAAATCTGCTGGCTTCAGAGAGACTATGTAAATGTACAATGGAAGCAAACAACTAATTGATGAGTCTGTGAGAGGAGTAAAAGCAAGATTTAACCCAGGATTTGTTGCAATTGACTGAGACAGTAATACAAGTACCACTATGGTAATTTACCAATCATACTTCAACTTGCTGCTCTCTTGATGCCATGAGGCACCTCAGCAATACAGTTAGCAGAAATGGCTGTTCCTGCTGACCCCTCATTTGCAAACAAATTCATCCACCATAGTCAATTTGGTAATTGTAAAAGAGGCAGGCACTCAGTGCCAGGCAACTTGAGAACCCATGGTCCCATCAGCATCACCACACTGTGCTGCGTGCAGCCAGATGAGAGCATTGCAGTCAAGAGAATCAGAAAAAAATCAGCATGGGAAGCATTCTCAAAATGCTATCAGCCAACAACAGCGTGTACCATAAAGCCCAGCCTTAGAGCCCCTGGGCAAGGCAGTACTTAAGATCAAACCAAATCAAAACAAATGCATTTTGGAAATTACTGTTGCTTTATTTGGCAAGAATTTCTCATTACACCTCATTTTAGATAGAAAGTTTGAGGTAAGGCTACATTTGGATTGGACATCATTGTTCTTGCAGTCAAGAGGTCAAACCTCTGTATTAGGTCAGCAGTGATAACTCCCAGCCTGCCAAAATTTCAGTGCTGGCTTAAATACCAAATCCATCACATCACCTCCGTAACCCACATTTGGAGTTTCAGTATGTGACAGTATTTACAAGGTCTTTTTCAGATAAATGGAATTTATCACGTGTGTGTCAATTCAGTCCATAGGTTTGGTATTTAGAAGCTATGAAGCTTAGAGTTCCATTGAGTTAAAGGACAGTTCTGTAGGATTATAAAGGTGTCTAATAGGAGAAAGGAATTTCAAGCAAAATTCAGTGAGGATAACAGGTCAAAAATTTCAAAGTCCAAAACCAAACAGAAGTCAAATTTTGCCTGCATATTACACTGTGGCACAGAATGTGTAGCAGGCCTTTATATAGGAGAAACATCAGGTCTGTTTGTTGCTCAGTACATTTCATGGTGTAACTGTATGGAAAGATACAGGCTTTGTGCATGACCAAATTACAGGCAAAGCATGAAGAGCTTATATGTCACCTCATTAGCACTGTATGAATAGTGAGTTACAACTAAATTGGATCCAATGCCAGTTCCTGATTGAGGACTGTCCAAGAACAGCCCCTTACATCCGAGAAGAAATATCTGAACACTGCTGGAATATAATCCATCTCAAGTTGTGCTGAATGCAAACCTATTTCTCTGTTGCCAAACAAGTTTGATTAATTAGGTGCCCCAGCACTCAGTCAGAAACTGAAGCACACAACTATTCTGCAGCTGGACTGAATAACAAAAAAAAAGAAAAAAAAAAAAAAGAAAAAAAAAGAAAACACACTCTCAATCAACAATTTTTTTAAAAAAACACATTATTTAATTAAGGACTCTCTAAAAATCTATTGTGCTATTTCTATTACATTAGAGTTCCTTCCCTAAATTATTCCCTATATTTATATAGTGTAGCATTTTTTTTTTCTTGCCAGCTCTTCTGGAGAAACAACAGATTTTTGCTAAATTCTATCTTACTGATTTTTTTTTTTCCCCTGTGGCTGTTTTAACAGAAAAAGTGAGGACTGTGTGGCGGAATTCTTTGACGTTTGTGACACAGTTCTCTCTAAGGACAGCCAGGAACTGTCCTCACTTGTAACTGTACCAGCATTTTATTTTATTTTTGGCTATGTGAGTTTTTAATTTGCTGAGTCTTATTAACATGACTAATAATGTTGTGGGACGCCTAATCCCCTCATCACCAGAGCAGCAAAATTCTCAGGGTCAGGGCTAGGAGTTTTTTCTTTCATTACCCAGAAATCTGTCCACGTTTCTATATGCATTTAAGGCAATCAGCATTTTTTCTTCTTCTTCTTTTTTTTTTTTTTTTTTGTAATTCTGTGACAAAACAAAAAAACAAACCGTACAAAGCAAAGTCCCCTTTAAATCAGCAGCCCAAAAGTTATTCTCTGATAACAGATACAGAGATCAAAGCTTACTTTCATTCTTTAAAGACATTATTTTTCTATGCTTACAGACGGCAACAAATGGCATTCTTTCTTTCCATTAAATGTACAGAGTTGCCCTTCATAATGATTTTTAAATATTAACAGTTGCTGCACATTATCCTACCATCTTGACACTTGGCTTATTTTATTAGTGTAAGTGTATTGATTTTAGTACACATTAGTACTTGATTTGCACAGAAACATTTCTCAATATCTAACTAGAGACAAAGTTCAGGAAGAGCAACAATGTGTGAGTTTTACATTTGACATTAAGAAGAAGACTTAAATTCAAGTGAAAAGGGAGCCAATTATGAAATCAAAGCCTTAGGTGAATCAGTGCATCATAAAAACAGCTTTGAACAAACAAGCTCAAAACACAAAATCACAGGACTACTTGTCATGGACTTCACTTGCCTAAATAAAAATATTATTTTACGATTCCCATGTAATTCACCCACCTCCAAAGTAACGATATTTAATGTGTAAGAGTTAATGATTTCAGCGTTATCATGTAGGTATGATGCTCTGAGCACAAATTCAGAATAAATGGGAAACATTAAAGCGTGAGAGTGGAAGAAGGAAGAGGACACATTGTTAAAGCCACTGTAGCTACAATCGGTTAAAATCTCTTTAGAGGCTTCTAACATTTAGTTCTGCAAACACACCAAGATAACTCATCTTTAAACAAAATTCAGGACTACCTCCTCAGCTGCACTAGATGTGGTACAACTCAGGAAAATGTAGCCCCAAACCTTGCATTTTGCAGGGCTGCAACGAGGCAGCTGAGTCCTGCAGATTGAGTGCTGAGTGATGCCTGCCCTTGCGTGAACCCCTGCAAATGTACCAGAGAGCTGGGTGCATAGCCCTGGCTAAAGGCATCCCTGCTGTGTAGGAAGGAGCATCACGGAGAGGATTTGTGTTAAGCAGCATGATACTCTGCTCCAGTGATAGAGCTTCGGAAATGAAGGTTATATCTTTCAGTTTAAGGACTGTAACTCTGGGGTTCAGAGCAAGTATACACACCAGCATTTCCCAATTAGTACAGTCTGAAAACATGTATACTTTAAATGACTTTAATACAAAAATAAAACAATCTTTTGTGAAGAATGTTATAACTTTTAGGAGTCAGGACTACCTTTAGCTCAAGTACCACGAGATACTTCCTGGATCACCTCATGCTGTCTAGGTCTGAAATGTCTCTCCATTTCTGTTCTTTTCACAGTATAAGAATTGTCTCCATTCGTCACCTTTTGACACCTTAGTGCACATGGTTTCAATGCCAGTTTCAAACAACTTTCACTTAGGAGGAGTGTGGAAGGAATCAGAAATGTCATATGCCTTTTCTGGACAGTGCCTAAGAAATTGCCATAACCACCCAAGTAACTGACTCACCTTCCAGGTTACAGAGTACAACCCCAGAATACAAAGCTCCTCACTACTATTCACTTCTTTTCTTTGCCTCTACTATCGTTGTACATCATTGTCCTACCTCACAGTAATGTTTCCATTCAGCAGAATAAAAAGCATCCATAATTATCTCCTCTTTTGGAAGTTCTGTGCTTCTTTCACACAGCCAATTCATAAGAAAACTGAGTTTCCTGACAAAAAAAAAACGTGCCTTCAGATTTCATACATCATCCATTTTTTTTTTCCTTTAAAATCCTGCAGCAGCTCTACAAAAACTGCCTTTATTTTTTTTTATTCCCCTCTGTCAAATAAAATAAGTTGCAATAAATCATTCCCATTGTGCTTGCTTTGCATGTTGAAGGGAGCAATGCATGTACCACAGTGTTAACCACTGTGAGCACTGTGGTTGATAATGGCAGTGCTTGCAAAGATGAATCACCAGCAGGGAAAGCAGTTCAAAGGAGGAAAAAAAAACTACCCACCAAAAAATGCAAAACCAATACCAAAACAAATTGCACCAGAAAGAACATCCAGGAAAGAAACAGGAGAGCAGCTGGGAACCAAAGGATGTTTTGTACCAAACCTCAACTTGAATATGTTAGTTTTCTGGATGTGCCTTTATTTATTGTGACCTGAAAATATTTTAGAACAGTGGAATACTTGGGATTTTCGCTGAAAATTTATGTCTTTGTTCGTTTTTTCTCAACACTTCAAATGGTGGTTGTACACCTTCCTACAAAATGGTTTTTCACACAGCAGAAGTTCTTACGAATGAATCTTTGTGGAGTTCTGAGTTTCACATTTCTTAATCCTTGCACCACTAGAACAGATGATTGCTGGAGGAAGAATAATCTTTATTTGTGCTTTCCTACCATCTACTATTCTGGGCCCCCATCTGTGAGGGCTTTCATGGGAATGTTTTTGTACAAATTATGTCCATCACCCCTCAGTGACAGTAAAGGCAAGAAATACATCACCTTAACACACACAACAGAATAAAACAGCACTCCAAGACAGGAATGACCCCCCTTTCACTGCTTCTCATCCAAAACTTTGGAAAAGATAACAAGTCTTACTTAGCCTCTTTTGTAGCTAGTTAGCTGCTAAACCATCAAGTATCTCATGGGGATACAAAAGGACATTTTGCCAGTGGGTTAGGTGACTTGCCCCATTTTGAGAGCTTTATGAATAATTAAGTAGCCCTTCCCCTCACAATGACTCCAAGGGATTAGCACACAGCATTGGCAGCCGCAAGCATCCCTCCTATTTCAGCATTCTACTTGAATACAAGATAGTTCTGGAAAGGAGAGGACAAGTGGCTTCTGGGGAAGAAGTCACCTTCTTCACAACTTCATAAGAGAACACGATGGCCACTCCACAAACCACTCTCTCAGCCAGCCAGCCAGCTAGAAAACATCACTGTTGTTCTTCACAAGCAAAGCACTCAATTACCACAGTGTTCCTTTTGCTACTTCCTTCATTTTCACAACTTCTACAAAGAATAGTTAAGGGACTGTATATTAACCAAGAACAAGTCCTGTTTTGTTTTTCTGTGCCCCAGTGTAACCATCTGAGCATTGCTGTTAATCACCTTTTCTCTCAATAGGAGAGAGCAATTCTAACCCCTGCCTTCATTCAGGAGATAGAAATCAAAATAAATACTGTAACCAGATGTTCAAAACTTTTTTTTTTTCCTTTTTTTTAAGAATACTCAATGTATGACTGCCCAGGGCAGAATTACCTACAATTGAACAATCAAACTGTCTTTGCCTGGTAGACTCTACCACTGTTGCCACAAATGTTAAGAATCAAAGTGTGTTCACTATCAGCTGGGCACCTATTCTGTCACTGTACATTCACATTAAAAAACCCTCTTTCCAGTGTGCATTACTTATAAATGTGCTCAGTCAGATTAATTCTGCCACTTTCTGTTCTACGGTGAATTAGGAAAGGGTCTGTTAAAAGATGATACAGGCCATTCTTTTGTGATGGTCTGCAATTTTCTCTCCCAATACATTTTCTTTTTATTTAGCACTTCCATTTTTATCCTGTGTTCCTCTTCAGCCATCTCACACTCTCTTTCTATTTGCTGTATTTTTGCCACGTGAACTTCATTCATTTGGATTAACTGCAGTTGCAAAATTGACATTTGCTGATGATGTTCTTCCTCATGCATCTTTTTCAGAGCACTTTCCTGAGATGCTTTGCTTCTGTAGTTCTTATCTGCTGCTATTCTGACATCAGAACACGAAGGCTCAGGCTGGGAGGTACCTTCACACACTGGGAAATGTATCAGCTCTTTCTCTTCATCACAAAGTTCTCTATTTGAGACAACAAATGACTCTGCAAAACATAAGAAAAAAAAAGTATTATAGTATCCCCCTCTTTTCCCTCGAGAAACATAGACTTGTGACAAAAAAGTTACAGAGATGTATACATCTAAAGCTTACACTTCTGTAAACAGAAGACAGGAGCCACTATATAATGCTGTTCTGTTACAGAACACCAAGGGTATTATGATTTGAACTGAACCACTTTGGGCACTGTCAGTAGTCCTCTATGGCTGTAACAGGAGCTCAGAACACTAAAGCAAATATAGGCATCTGTAAGTGGGCATCTAAATGTAGGTGTCTGAGCCTGGAGCTGAACCTTAATGCAGGTTTTTAAGACAAATATCTATGTGACAGCAATAATTTTATGAAAGAGTTGAAGGTAAAGAGCTGCATCTATATCAACACCAACAGACTGAGGAAATACTAGGAAGTCTGGTATTTACTCCTTCTTTATCACTGTGCATGCCAATAAACAGTGTTGTATAATTTTTAGGAAAAAATTACATAGTTTTCACTTTGAGAAAGTTCTATCTGTTCCACTGAAGGAAAAGAAACTATTTATGCAATAAAACAGTAACCACTGCAAATATGCCTCTTAAAATGCATTCCTTCACAAATCCAAGTTGCCACTTATGGTAAATACAATGAAATTACTGATGTCTTTTTAGCAAGAACAGTCTTCTGAATATGTTCCTATGTTCCTGACAAAGTAAAGCCTACAAGAAACCATTACAGGTGCTCTCCCTGCTCTTCCTTTTAGTCTTGTATTATTCCTTCTCTATATGCTTGCCAAACAAAGAATATTGTATCTCCCTTTACATAAGTGCCATTCTTCAATGTGCACTACAGCATCACACATAACTCTATAAACACTAATTAGTCCTTCTTGAAAACAGATGAGGGAAGACCTGCATAGAACTCTTGCAGCAGACAGTTGTCTATCAATTTGCTGCTGTTAGGTTTTTATTTATGTATTTATTTTTTACTACTTGGATCTTTTCCCAACAGAATGATACTTTATTAAAGGATAAAAACATCTGATACTTGTTACAAAGCTTAAGATGGGTCAATAACTGGCTTAAAAGACAACAAAAAGACCCAAACCTCTGTTTAACTCTTGAAGGGGAGGCTAAAGAAATACAGAGTCTTGTAATATCACAGCTCTGAAATTACTTTTCTGGAACCAGCAGTCACAGCTAAGTGGATAGATTTAGACTACTGAATGAGACTCAGCAGCAAAACCACAGACAAAAGAAAATGACATGCACCATCACAATAACATTTATACCTTGACTAGAAGCATCAGGCTGATATTCAGAGTCTTCTTCTGGTGGGCTCTGCAAAAAGTATATTTGCTCAGGCATTATGCTGGCAATCTTCTCCTTCCCTATGATGTGCGTATTTATAAGTGGACTAATGCTTTTTACCTTCTCCCGCCTTTCATGTGCCATTATCTTTTTTGTCCGTGCCTTGATATTTTCCCAGCATTTCTTCAACTGTTTGAAGTCTCGCAGAGATACACTGGGCTGTGAATTATATTCATGTGCTAACGCTTGCCAGGTGCGTTGTTTCAGAGCAATAGTCCTCGCATCACTTTTTTTACACTCAAGTACATATCTGTACTTCTCCACTAGTGCAAGCAGCACACTCTTCTCCACTTCTGAGAAGTATTTAGCAGGCTTTATTATTTCGTTTTGCATTTTCTACTGTTTCACCAATAAGCCAGAAATCCTACAAAAAAAAATGTTAAAAACAAAGAATTAGAACACCCAATAGAACTGGCTACAGTATCAAGAAACTGTGTTTCAGCAAAACAACTGCTAAATATAACCTCTGATTCCAAAACAATTTCTTTACTGGAATAGCTTGTGCATAGTTTTAGGGTAAATAATAAAACATTCAAGTTAGATACAGTATAATTGTAAATTGGCTTCCACTGCTCATTTAGTGGCTACACAGTTCCACATAAAGTATATGATAATAGGAAGATACTGCCTGTTATAATCTGTGCTTCGAAGCAAAACATAGTGTTTAACTTACTTAGTAACTTATTTTTAATAACTTGTTTCTCTATGCAGAGAGTTTTCAAAATCCTGAGCTATGGAATACATTCCGAAATCCAGCCCTTGATAACTCCTGATTGAAGTCTAAAGCCACCTTTAGCAGGTTTGTCTTTCCCTGAATACACCAAAGACCCTTGTCTGTCCATATTGAATGCATGCAACTGATTTCTCCCTTCTCTCTTTTCTATAACATTTGGAAGTTCTGTGAGAAATGATTGTATGAAGTTCTCTTTTGAAAGACTTCTGTCAGTTTGGTTCTCTCCCATGTTCAGCCCTTCCTGACTGATATCCAGGAGGGAGCAGGGTCTTCGCCAGTATTATGATACTGAGAGAAGACAGGGGTTGCAAGAAGACATGAACTAATTATGAAAAGTAACTACTCTGAAGGTACAGTTCACAGAATCACATCATGGCTGAGCTTGGCAGGGCCCTCCTCTTCATTCATCTTGTCCAACCCTTGCTCCAGAAAGGGCACCCTGAGTAGGGAGCCCAGGTCCACATCCAGATCTCTGCATACAAAATCACTGAATAGTTTCAGTTGGAAAGGACTTCTAAAGTTCATCTAGTTCCAGACCCTCTGACATCCTCCACTAGACCAGGTTGTCCAAAGCCCCACGCAGCCTTGAACACTTCTAGGGATGGGACACTCGCAGCCTCTTTGGCAACTTGTTTCAGAGCCTCACCACTCGTAAAAAATTTCTTCCTAATATCAAGTCTTCTAGTTTTAGATCATTACTCCTTCTCCTATCACTATGTTCCCTGAAAAAGAGTCACCCTCCATATTTTCCAGGACCCCTTTAAATACGGGAAAGTTGCAGTAACATCTCCCAGGAGCCTTCTCCAGGCTGAACAGCCCCAGCTCTCTCAGCCTGTTCTCATATAAGAGGTGCTCCACCCCTGTGATCATTTCTGTGGCCCTCCTCTGGACCCACTCTAACAGGTTCATGTCATTCTTTTGCTCGAAGGAGGAAAGCTCCACAAACCCTCTGGGCACTGCTCAGCCATCCGCACAGCAAAGAAGAGGTCCTTCACCCTTTACTGCTGAGCAAGCATGTGTGTCACGATTCCTTATGATTTCATAGCTAAAAAGAGCTTTGGTCTTACTCAGACCACTGCTGTAGACTTACACCATGTTTAACTACCACTTGTCTTCTCAAGCCTAGGAGACTTAAGTACGAAACAGGAAAAGCATAACTGATACTGGAGAACTCTCAGCTAAGAAAAAAAAAGAACAAAGCAGTGCTTCCATGAGTTGTAAACATAAGACCAGAATGAATGAATTTTCCAGTATTCTGCCCACTGTTTCCACTACTTTTTTCACAACATTACCTGACAATTCAACAGATGTCACCATCATACTTCCTCTTTTTCAGTCAAAATATTTTTTCTTAGCTGCACTGCACCAGCATTCTCTTTGCACCATCCTCATAATTCCTTTCCTCAAAACGTCTAATACTTAGAGCTATTCTCACCTTTCCATCACGGCAATAACATACACACAGAAAGCTAACAGCCAAATTACTACCAAAAGTAGTAGCCTGCTGACACTGTGGTCTTTAAGACTCTGCTGAAACCACGTATCTGCTTATTCCCAAAATGTATAGCCAAAACAGGCCTGTCACTGTCCAAGTCTCCCTTCTTCAGCTGCTCTTAGACCTACATCCCCAAGGTTTACACAAGAGATCACAGACACCAGCGTTTTTAACACCTTACTTGCAAATCTCACAAACAGGGTCAAAAAGGGATGATGCTGTTTCCCACTGAGGCACGTAAATCCTGCTTCTACCTTTGAAAGAGTGCAAAAAACTCAGACTGAAAATGATTACATTTATGTGTAAAAAAATGCCTTTCATTAGCATAACAATCAAATTTTCAGCTTTGGAAATAGAGTTCAAAAGGTTAAAATTAATAATACCCAGATTTCTGGATTCCAGGTGCTAAAGGTGCTCAATATTTGGCTACAGAGACAGACAGATCACCTGATGTTACTGAATATTTAAAACCCTTCCAAATGCAACTTCATGCATGTTCACACCCTATATATAAGCATAAAAGCTCCTCTTTCATTGTTGGAGACACTGCAAACACTGAAGCATCGCTTTTCTACCCGAAGTATCACTTATTGTTATTATTTTTATTGCAATAGCATCTGAGATCCCCAGTTAGAAGCTCAAACACTGCACAGTTACAAATGGAAATGTAGGCCCTGGTCTGAGAAGAATACAGTATATTAGTCTTTCCCTCCTCTGTATACATTCCTAGCTATTCTTCCTACACATACACATTGTGCCTGTGTCCCTACAGTGAAAAATCTAGGATTATGACTTAGGATACATAAAAGAACTCAAGAACAGCAAAAAGCAGTTTAATGTGCTCAACAGAAAAAAAAAAAAAGAATTTCTTGAAGATTCTTTTCAAGCTGTAGTATATTTAGCTTTCTTCTTTCAATAAATTGAAGCCCATTTTCAACAAGGTGAGTTGAAAGCAGTCTGAGATGCAAGAAAATTTAGAGCACTGAGAATGTGAAGCATGTATTCATATTCACCTTTCCCTCCGTGGATATCAGTCGTCACCTGACAGCCCACTGGTTCCTAAGTGAAATATGGGAATGGGCTCTCTCAAACTCAGATCATTTCCATTTGAGGCTGAAAGATGCTCCCAAGACATATACCCAGTATATAATTTAGCCTGTTGGAACCTGTGTTGAAATTGAACTTCTTTACCGAATATAGCAGTGAGCAGGACTGTAGGCATATGAAGACAGTCACAGTGTAAATTCTAAGAAAGAACGGAAGGTTTCTCGGACTCAAACAAGTGCCCAGGTTATAAGACTGCACTGTGCTGTGAGGAATTACTCTGTTGAAATTATCTTCTCCTGGCATAACTCTATTCACAACTTGCATTAAATCAGTGTCCTAAGTACTTCTCTCACACAAATTAACTCCTGATAAGTTGAAGCACTGTGTGGAATTCTTCTCCTGAGGACTATAAGGTGTAGACTGTGGTCTTCTGGAAGAATATCATGGGGAAAAAAATTACACAAGTGAGGAAGTGCGTGTATGCTTGTAAGTAGGTCTATGCACATTATTTTCTTGCACGCATTCAGACAAACTCGAGCCAGTTACAAAGAAGCCCATTTAAAGGAAAATCCCTTCACGCTGACATGCGTGAGCATCTTCAGTCCTTGAGGTATTTATTTAGACACGAGAAAATGCAAAGAGAAGGTTACGGTGGAGGTCTTAAGCCAAATGTGAGGATGACTGTAAGCAAAACGCAGATAACAGTTTGCTAGCAAACTGCAGTGGCTCACAGTGTGAACATGGAAGTCATTTGCCAATGCCAACAGGCTCACTATCAGAAATAGCTAATGGGAATAAAAAGAAAAATCTATCCAACTTAAATTACAGATGAAGCTTTAAGCATTAATTGTCAACTAGCAGCATTGGAAACCAGTCGATGTCGTACTTTTCAATGTCTGAGGGTGAAAGGCACGGGAAACGCCGCGACCAAAGGCAGCCACAACAACAGGTTTATGTTTCATGTGAATGACAGAACCAGCAGCGTCCTTCCTCGTCTGGTATTTGCTTTCCTTGCAGCGCCCATCAGTGCTCCAGGCCCGACCCCGTGAGAAGCGGCACCGGCGGGGAACGAGGCGCACGCTGCGAACACCAACGCGACACGGACGGAAACGTTGTCACGCACCATCAGTAAACAGAACCTGTTGAGCGCTTTTATCCATTTTAATACTAATTAATCGATGTCGTGGTACAAACGAGCAAAATCACCTATTGGTTAAAATCCACCACGTTTCGCCTACGGACCTGCGATGCACTGTTAAACTACGTAACATCCAATGCTGCATTTCACGAACGCAGATAGATACATTCTAAACGGGTCATCCTGCTGCCCGCGGCCATGCAGAGCCGCTGGTGCGAAGCGAGGTGATGGATGCAAGTCGGCATCCCTAACGAGCGCCCGAAATCCACCCCGAAGAGCCACGAACAGCCATCCTACCAGACTCTCCTGCACACGAACTTCTCCCACATCAACTCCAGCTCGCTTCCGTCTCCTCGCTAGCTCCTCTTCTGCTCGGCTGAGGCAGGAGAACAGCTCCCAGCTCGACAAAGGAGAACGCTCCACCCAGGGCGGACATGCAGGCTGCGGCTGACACGCGGTTTCAGCAACATCTACCGCGGAGGGACGGACGGACGGACGGAGGGACGGACGGACGGACGGAGGCCGTACGCCGCTACCCCTCTTCCCGCCGAGGCCGCGCCGTGCGGCGAGACGCGCGCTGCTTCCCCCGGGCCGGTAACAAAGCGCCGCCGCCCCCGCCCCGCTCTGCTCCCCCCCGCCGGCGGCTCGCCGCCGCCGCTCCGCAGCTCCCCGCAAAGCCCGCGCTGGATCGCCGTCTCCCCGGAGGAAGCGGGCGGCGAGCGCGGCCTCGCGGGGCGAGCCGGCCCTACGGGGCGGCGGCGAGGCGCGGCGCGGGGAGGGCGCGGCGCTGCCACGAGGCGCCGAGGGGGCCCGCAGCCCGGCGGCACGACAACCTCTC